>JAPMOQ010048734.1:1061287-1165062 GCA_026543055.1 Argiope trifasciata
ATATATATATATATATATATTCAATTTAAGGTTTAACGGCTAATTTGTAAAACATTAATAATAGAAATACATCAATAAAAAGAGTCTAAATTAAGTAAATAACTACATAGTATGTAAAACATGTCTATAAAGGCTTGAAAATGAAGAATGCTTAGCTTTTAAATAAAAAGAGATAAACTTCAATCAACTCAATCTCTAAAACTGATTAATGTTTGAATATCTGAAGATTATCTATTCAATAAAAACGATTAATTTTAAACTACTTCATCAACCATTTCAAAAACGATTCAACGTCCAAGATTTCTTAAGACTGACTGGCCTGAGAATAAAAATGTTGAATCCGTCAAACATTTCTATTCAAAATTTCGTAAGTCTATCAAATTTGATAGCAGATGATTGAAACCTTCATTTATTTATTTGAAAGTTGAAGTCTCAGGAATTTTTCATTAAATATGATTCCTTGTAACTGAAAGATGTATAAAATTTAGGCTTAATAATTTTTTAATTATGTTTATAGACTAAAACAAAACAAAATATTACTATACGAATCAGTTAAATCTTTTTGAAAGTAAAACTAAAACATGAATTTATGATGATTCTTATTTTTAGCTGAATATTCTTGAAAAGTTACATAAATTATTGTAATTATTCAGTAGAACACATAATAATTCTCTTTAACTTATGTTTTTTTTAAAAAAAGTGTTTGGTTACTGTAAAAAAAATGTTTTTATATCAATTTGCATTTTAATCATTTTCACTTTAATTTAAAGTTGAAATTTTGCGAGAGATGATCAGATAATTAAAGGAATATAGTGCATTACGGGCTTAAGACCTTCATAAATGGACGAGTGAATTATATGTCAATCAAAATTTGAACTTAAAAAATATTTTGATGAAGTAGCTATTAAAAGACAAGTTATATAAAGTGTTTAATTGACAATAATGTGTCCCATAAAGTATTTAATTGATAATTACGTTACATAAACTATTTAACTGATAATTTTAAACGCAGATTCGCCAAAGACGGTTAGTAATTTGATCGCTCCATTTTTATGTTTCATCTGTCTTATGTTTATGAGTTCCTCTGCGATTTTTATGTCTCTAATCTCCATTAACCATTTTTTATGTTGAATCTTAAACCACCTAGGAATCCCACATGTTAACTTAATTGTCTTATAATAAATACTTTATTTGAGAGAATACAAAAGGAATATTGTGTGCATTAAAAATATATCATGTGTATTAATATTTAACTTATCATATAGTACTTCCCTTTTCTATGTTATATTAGGAGATATTAGCAAGGTTTAGTTTTGAAACTTTAAGAAATATAATTTTCTGGTTTGTTTATTTAATTGAAAATTTTATATGCATCATGGTGTTATTAATTTCTAAGAATCAGGGAAAAAATGTAATAAGAAAAAAGAAATCTTGCTGATTTCACTCGATTTTACTAAAAGTGAAAAGCTTTCGATATCGGTTTTTAAATACACCATTATGATAGCATTATTGATTTTCATTGTGGTGATTCTTTCGTGGTAGATAACGGATATTGTCTTCCGCTTGAGAGGAAAACTTCAAAGAGAGAAAAAGGAAGCATCAATGAAATTTAAAAGCATCTTTCATTCATCAAATGTTTACCCGTGACTTTTTTAACTTTTATTTTGAAATATAGATAATGGATATCGGTTTAAAATACGACTGTTTATCAGCTTATAGAAAGAAATGAAACTTATGCAGAAGTAATTCATGTTATGAATTAATCTTAAAAATGAAAGTGGGCTTACTTTTTAGAAGAACAAATGGTAATGCTGAAAGACCAGTTCCAAGACCAAATTTTCAAATCGTATCTGCAATAAAGTATTATGAGATTAATTTCGCATAATTACTAATATAAAATGGTACCATAAGCAATATGACAATAAATATGATTCATCATCTAAATTTTTGTTTTATTGATTTAATTTTGTTCTAAATTTTAATTAATCCTTGACCTTGAAATAGAATCCAGTTCTCAGAAAATTCTCAAATATCTATTTAAAATGTCACTTATTTTTTGAAAAAAAGATCTATAGATTATATAAAAAAAAGCATTTTAATTGACATGATATATATTCCAATGCAATTGATCTTATAATGCAAAATCGGTTTATTTTTCATAGTAAATATATTTATAAAAAAGAAAGATTAATCAATTATGACAGTAAAAATAAGTATAACTCTTTAGATTAAATTTACAGCACTGTAAATAAACAATATCAGTTTTAAAACTTTTACGAAATATAATTAAATTCAATTAAGGTCAACCTCTATGTCAAGTGATAACACCACCCCTATGTAAAATGATAACACTGAAACCTTATTCTTTTTTTGTTCCCAGAAATAAATAATCATTTTCTGAATGTTGATAGCTGAAAAATAAAAAAATGGGCTTTGTATAAATATAAAATTAACCAATTTATTAAAATGAAGTTTGAATTAAAATTGCAAAATAATTGTGAAATATGATTCAAAAGGTACTAATAATAGAATTTGAGATTAATTAAAAAGTTAATATAAGTTTTAATGTATATAAATTTAAAAAAACTATTTTTAGTGACAAAAATCTTACAAGAATTTTATCTTATTCTTATAAAAAATATTACTCAAATTCTGCCATAAAAAATTAATCTCTTTTTTCTTAGCAAAACACAAGATGTAAAAAATATTTAAAAGAATTTATAAGGAAAATGCAGTGCATCAAAGAAGATGCATTTTTTAAAGTTCAAAGCAAGGCAGAGCAATTTTTTATTCGACTTTTTCGAATAATAGGTTACGGATTCGAAAAGAATAATTATTTTCTCGAAGAAAATGACAAAAGAAATATAAAATAATAAAGGAAAAATAATGTGTCTTGGTCATTTACAATTTATAAAAAGAAAAAAAAATCCTGAAAAAGTGAAGTTTCAAATTATTTCTCTAAAAATAAACCAGCTGGATGAATTTTATTATTTTAAATATTGTAATCTTTAAGTTATAACGCAATGTAACAAGTATTATGGATAATTAAAATTATTTATTTACAAAATTCATAAACTAATGAATAGTTTGAATGGATTTAAGATTTTAGTACATTAATACATTTGCTAAAACTGGGTAAGATTCAAAATCGAATAAAATTCATTATACATATACAACATTTTAGAACTACTACACAATAGAAACAGAATAAAAATTGATTTAAAAGCTTCATCTACATGGAAATGAAGCACATAAAATTAAGTAATTTTAATAAATGGTTCTTAAAGTCAACTTTTGAAGAAAATTTTCTTAAAATAAAATAAAATTGAAAAAAAAATATTACCTAAATCTTCTCAATCTCTGTAACAGTTCTTTCTATTATATATAATGGAAATTTATATACGAATTTTATATATCCTTCTTGTATAAATCTATGCAAAACAATTACGCATATTCCCGTACAATAGAGATCCACCAACCATTGTTCCCTTGAGCTGCATTCTCCAACTTCTACTGCAAAGAATGGGGGAAAAAAATGGATTCATCAACTAGCGCCGTTCCTTATTAAATCACTTTCCGACAGCGCCGAGATCTTCATTAGCCCTGTGGAGTCATTGCTGCCCCAAGAGCGGATTTAATGAGCCTCTTTTAGGAATGGAGGGCGCCTGATTGGGTTATGGACAAATATTTCTTTGTGCGGCCAATTAAAATAAACAAGCGGCCGATGGAAGCTTCTTGAAAACATTTCGCTTCATAACACACTTGGAAAATCTGCGGAAGAATTTTCTTTTGAAATAATTTAGAGATAAATAACCGTATAATATTATATCATTATAAATTTAATTATGGTCAAACAGTTTTGGTAAGCAATGCTTGAAGGATTGGGATTTACTTAGATTTAATGCCCATTTTTTACAGTTCATTCCTCTTAACCTTCATTTTTACTATAGAGCAAGAAACGTTTTAGATTTTTGTCTAAAAACTGATAGCAGAGAAATTATTTATTTTGCTTCAAATCTACCGTTTCTTTAAAAAGTTAAATGAATTGTTGTTGTAAATTTCACGTCATATTTATAAACGAGTTAGCACCCAAATTCTTGCTCTTGTTAGGATTCAATGTTTAAAGTCTAATGCAAAATTATGAGGAAAATTGTTGCCTGTTCAGCATATAGTGTTTAGGTTATTAAAAGCAATATATATATATATATATATATATATAAATATATAATATTCATAAGTCAGTTATGTTCTTGTTAGGATCTAGTGATCAAAGTCTAGTCCAAAATAATTTCGAAAATCGTTACCAGCTCATCTTGTAGATTCTAGGTTATTAAAACAATAAATAACCAAATCGTTCACCGAAATATTCATAAGCGAGTTATCGAATAATTTTTTGCTCTTGTTAAGATTCAGTGATTAAGTATAATGGAAAAAGTGTGATGGAAATTGTTACCTTTTTAGCTTGTAGATACTAAGTTATAATTGATAACAAATATTAAATGTAGCCTACGTCACATGGTATAGGTTACTGCGTATACCTTGTTTTCGCACTATAGCAATAACCTCCCACAAATAATCATTTCTTCCTATTAATCATAGATTTATAAACTTTGTTTATATCATTAAAAATTTATTAACTGCGATTGCTCTTGGTGAATAAGTTTAGTAACAGCCAGTAATTTGTCAGACACAATTTAGAACAAATTATTTTCTAGCTTTATGAATATCTGAAAAGTAGAGACGAGCCAAATCTTTTAAGATACTTAGATTAAGATACTTCCTTCATTTTTTTATATATGAGAAAGCAGAAGAACTTTTTTGTGGTCATAATTTCTGAAAAACTATCTTTAAAAGCAATCAACTGATTTACACACAGGTGTTCAGCAGCTGTGAAAGTGAATAAAGGAAATAGCAAATAACCATAAATAAATAAATTCAATTGATTGATTAAAATTTTGCAAACAGGTTTCTCCTAAATGAAGAAGAACTCATTCCTTAAATTCATTTAATTCTTTAGATGACATTTGAAGATATACTCTGCTGTGTGCACGTACATATGTTGGTAAGAAAAGACTATTTCAACCGAAATGAAGAATGAGGAACTTGAATATGTTTTTTATGCTTTGAAATATATTTAAGAATGGACTAATAGATACCTCATTTTTAATCAGGACGTTCCATAAATGAATATCAGAATGCGGCAATGGAAATATTATGATGTTTATTAACTAAGAGAAAAGAAAGAAAGGAATTGCTAAAGAAAGTTCAGCTGCGGCATGCTGCTCGTTAAAACATATCGTTTCCTGCAATGATGGATAATGATGTTTGATTAACTTCCTGATACTCTGAATGCAAGCATTCAAGCCTCTTAGTGATTTTGATTTTCTTCATTCTGTAAAAAAGTGTGTATTAAAAAAATGTTGCAACTTCAAAATAAAATAATAAATGAGTTTCTCAGATTTTATCATTTTTAGAATTAAAAAAAGTTAACATTCTAAGAATTATAAAAAACACAAGATTTTGATCGTCAATCAGCTTCCTGATACTCTGAATGCAAGTATTTAAACGGCATAGTAGTGTAAATTTTCCACATTTGGTATGAAAGTAAGCATTAAGGAAATCTTGCCATTTAAAAATAATATAAAAGAAGAATGTGATACATACTGTAGTTTTCGAACTCTAATTTTTTTTTTACTTTCTCGTTAACAGATTTAAAGGAAAAATTGTGTAATCATTGGTAAGCTTGACCTGCAGATTATAACGTATCGCCATGTTTTATAATTTCAAAAAAAAAACTTTTACATAAACAAATTTAAAAAACGATTGACAATATCAGCCCGAGAAATATATTTTCGAAATTTTTCAAAATGGATTATCATAAGTATTTAAATGTCGAAAGAAAAAAAAAAAAGAAAGGAAAATATTTATATGTATGTTTATGTTTAGGTTAATCTTTATGTGTACAACATGGCAATGCATTGGTTATTTAGCCCTTTATTGTGAGAAACAGAATTGAATTACCGAGTACTCAGATTTCTTGTTTATTTGTGAGCAAAATAAGAGAAAAACGTATTAAAAAAGAAAGTCAGTGGTGGTATATTTCCTTTCCTTTTTACCAAAGAGAAGTAAATAGATCTGTATTGAATTTTAGATGAGATTTATTAACTGAAAGATTGTGCGCTAGTTAGAGCACAAACTAACATACTTAATACAAAATTAACGGTGGAGGGATATGATGTGGAATCGTAAATGTATAATTTGCAGGTCAGTTTTTTTTTTTTTTTTTTACTGAGTTGATAAGAAAATAGTGATTTATTTATTTTTGAAAAAAAGTCAGTAATGGTTATATTATTAGTACAGCTTTCAGTTTTAAAATATAGCTAAGAATGGTACATCAAACTTATCACAAAACATACTTTTATACACAAATTTTTCGAATAATTTTACTTAATTTGATTCTAAAAAACATACTGCGGACTCATAATTAAATAATGAAGATCATTTATAAAAGTGAATAGAAAGCAAATCTACCAAACTGGAATTACCAATCCAGAACCCGCTCAGGAGACACTTTCCAAACTAATAAACAAAGAAAAAAACTAGAAAATATGTTAATACACAGTTTTAATATAGTTTCGAGTAGCGAGAAGTTTTTCTCTTTCCACAACCCATGAGATTCTCTAGAAAAAAAACCATAATTGCTATAATGAATATTATGCAGCGAAATCAGAAACTTGTGGCTGCATCTCCCTGATCACCCAATCGGGTTGCACCCATCCCTCCCGGAAGCGATAAAATTCAATTTATGGTAAAACCCACGAGAGCCATTACCACAGGAGCAACCACATCGATTTTCCATCCGAGAGTCAGTTGCTTATCAACGACTCATTTGCATAGCAGAGTTTCGTTTTATTAATAGCCGGGTATTTTCCAACAAAATCAGCTCAGGTCTAAGAATCGGAAAATGAACATTATCCGAACGGAATGAGCTTCAAAAATAAAGAAAAAAATTAGGGTGGATACCTCTATGATCTATTCAGCCGGTTCGAGTCTCATACTTTCATATGGGTTGTCGCCAGCCATTCAGAATATTCAGTAAGTGCTTCATCAAGAGATTGGGGCTCAGCAGCCTAGAACATTTTAATAGAGGCTGCATCTGCTTGAAATTAATGGTTCATGCCTCTCGTATGTCATGGTAGATGATGCAGAGAGTCAAAATGTATTCGATTTTGATAATTTTGGAGAATGTGTTATTGCTTCGGCTAGATTAAAGGTTTCTGATTTTTCAAAAGTCTCCCAAAGCCAGTATTAATATCTCTAATGCCAAGGAAAAAGTTTATACAGTTCTGAATATAATCTGGGTGATAAAAGTAGAAACAACCTCTTCTATATACACAGAAAATCTTAAAGTAAAAAAGTTTCCCAAACCGCCACGTGTATAGTTAAATTTCTTAAATTATGAATCAAAAGATTTCAATTTTTTTTAAATGTTTCTTTGTTGATAATCAGAAAGAATTCTTCTAATGTACTTTAATGAAACATAACTTTTTTTTGTTCTCTAAATATAAACTACTTGTGTGTAACAAATATACCACAAGGCTTACAGATGTAAGTCAGTTCACAATGGGTAGTAGAATAAATTTCAAATATAAAGACGTAGGCACAAATGCGAAAAAATAGGGGAAGCAAGTAAATACACAAATATACAAAAAAAATGAAAAAAAAATTGCTCACATACTATCAGAAACATATAGTAAATGATATAAAACAATTGAAGAAGCATCATCAAATAATAATAAAATTTATCCAAACATAGTATTATGAAATTATTTGGATATATTTTTAATGTCTTGAAAATTTGTAAAAATGTTTGTTGATAATTTTTAACAAATTTCAAATGATTTACAATAACCATCATATTTCTTTTTTTGTATGAAAATATCATATATCAAAAATGCAAAATAGTTGGAACTACTAGAGGCGTGCAGCATTTTGTGACAATAATATTCAATAATAAAAATTTTATTTTACATGTAATTTCTTGATCACTTGTAATTTCATAACATTTTCTTGAGAACACATGAAGCAAGATTGCAGAAATACTCTACATTAATGATATGTATCTACAAATTTGTTTTGTGATATTCTTATGAAACTGTGCCGATATAGGACACTTTTGCTTGGTATTAAATCTAAATAAAAGGCAAATTTTCAGAATTATTGGTTATAACTTCAATAATTAACATTTAAAAAATATAACTTGATTACTAAATTGAATTAACAATGTATTTTTTGTAACAAAGTACAAGTTCATAAATGATTTAGACTAGATTGAGGCTATATGGATCATCAGAAAAGGATTTAATTTAGAACCGTCACCGATAGAAATCAGCTGATCTGCCGAGAATATTCAATGCTGTTCGTATAATTAAAAGATCCATATAAACGAATGTCATTTTTTATTACTATTTAAACTGTCTTCATCAAACCAGAAAGTTATAAATAATTAAAAAGTATAATTTTAAGCCATCGTAAAACTTCCATTTTTTTCTGTTTATGCAGCCCCTTCAAAAATCCTAAAGATGTTACAGTTTTTATATGTCTCATAAAATAAATAAAAAGCGGATATGCATAAATTTTGATTTATAAATCAGTGTATTATCTTTAAAATATGAAGCTAAAAATTCTTCATTTAAAGAAATTGAATTTAAATGCAATCTGGCACTTGGCTTCGTCTACAGGTAATTTTAAGCAATATGCAATTTTTCTCATGTTAATTCAAAAGTTTCTAAATTATTAAATATTGTTGAATGGATGAAATAAACATAAATTTATTATTTAATACAACATATTGAGTAACCCTCTGACTGCATAATTTTTTAAAAAGATTACTTAGATGCGATGTTTGCAAATAATTTCAAATATTTTCCAAAGAAAGTGAGCTGATGCCATATATTACTCTGTAATTATCTGATATAATAAAAGTTTGCTATTGTAAAAATAAACACTAAATGCAATAAAAAATAGATTGATTGCCAACCCTCGGAATTTGAGGGATACGCAGCTGGAAGGTTAATAATAACATACTGGTTTCTCTCTCTCTCTCTCTCTTTATATATATATATATATATATATAGAATATATATATATATATATATATATATATAATGTTGGAAAATATTTTATTATTTCCTAGATAAAAATTAATTTGAAGACTATTTCAAACTGCTGCGGATTCTTTTGAAGCTATCCGAATTTTTTGAAACTCTAGATATTATTTGACAGTGAATAAAATGTCATATCTAGATTGAGCGCAATCTACCTTTGGAATTACTTTCGCCTGCCGATCTTTTCCTTCTTTTTCTTGAACAAACAAGGCTAATGTGAGATCACGGCTTGTAACGCCACTGCTTTCTCCAAAAACACTTCAGGAGAAAATCCAATCTTCCGAAGTTTGTGGCCGGTCATCTAGGAAAAATTAAGGCCCTCTTTTATTTATTTTTATAGTTACTTCCCCTAACTCTAGCTAGTCATCAAAGTACCCTAATAACCTATTTAGCAGAAGCTATCGTTTTTGTTTTCGTGTTCTAACCTCACACTTAGATGGCCTTTCCCCCCCTTCCTATGGGTGCCTTAAGGCTTTTTTTTCTTTTTTCCGTCATCTTCCTTCTGTTAGTTTGTTAGATTGTTGCTGACATTAAATGAGGATTTTTTTTTTCTGATAGACTTCAGAAAATGATAAAATCAGTTAACTTTTTTTCGCTACTGCTAGGGGCACCTTTTTGCTAACAACTAACTAGAAATGAAGACAAGTTGCAAAGGAAAATTGAAGTGGTTTTCGTATTTTTTTATATAAAAAAATAACCTTAATGTTTATTCTTCAACATTTATAATACTATTTTATAGAGTAGATCTATGTAAGTTTATATATGAAGGATTCATGATTGATAGGAAAGAAAAAAGGGTTTTGTTAAAACTTTAGTTTGCATTCTTGAATTCGAAAATTTTTCCTGTCTAGGGCACTTTTGATACTGAATCCGTCTCTATCTGTTTAGGGCGATTTCTAGTTGTGGTGCTTTCGTTTATGTGCACTTTGTTCCTGCGTAAATGCGCAAGCTGCGTCTGAAAACAAAATGTGGAAAATTCATTCCTTCAATTGTTTTCTTTCATTCCTTTCTGACAGGTAAGAGTTTTTTGAATGATCTATTTAGTAATTCAAAATATGAATGCGAATTTGTATTGAAGTCTAATCAGGATCTACAGCAGCCAAATCCGTATTTGAGGTTTAAACTGAGAAATAAATCTGACTTAATTCCAATATATTGAGACAGCTTTATCTCTTGAAAGACATTCTAGAGAAACTAGTCCATTTTTGTCGAAAGATGAGAAAACTACTCTTAGCCAAAGGGATCAATCAACGTTTCTTACATATAAATAATGCTAGAAAAGAGTATAGACCAAGAATCGAGTTTTCTTTCTCCGATTTGTACTCCTCTCCCATACATTTCTCCCACCATTCATTAGATCACTTAGTATTATTTATTTATTTATTCTTAACAGAAATATGGAGAACCAAAAAGAAAGAATTCTGAAGTAATTTCAATATGCAAATAAATTTTCCCGTTTGCCTCCCTGCCCTTTCAGCAGCTAATTTTGTACTTTGTAATAAATGAAATGTACAAAAAGAAACATTTTTAATCTCAATCGTCTATTAGTATATGAATTTAAAATGTAAAATAAAAACTTCCATCTATGCAATACATAATATAAATGTCCTTTTAATTATAACGGCGTCAATTTCAAAGGCCCTAGCTTCAACGTATTAAGGCAAAAATAAAAATTTAAATATTTTTTAACCCATGGAAGAGAAAATAAACATGAATTTATATTGGTGTTTTTATACGATTCTTGTAATTTCATCGTACAGATTTATGTTTTAGAAATACGCGAGCGGTATTCATTCATTGTTAAAAAAAATATGGTGATTAGTAGACGTTTTGCAGTTGAAATTTTTTTAGTCCTAATTTTTCCATAATTTCAACTATAGATTAATATTTTCGTAATTATTCATATACTTTAAATTTCATTTTAATATAAACCGATTTTTTCCCGGCAAATTTTTATCACCAAGAACGAACGGGAGAAGTGTACGAAAACTTAGATATTGAGTGACAAAAATGTTATCTCCATTTTTTGTTGCATAAAATTTTGGTCTTTGATTTAGGCCATGTCAGATAAAAATGCTCAGATTTTCATTTTCATAGAAAATATTTATGTGCTTCATAATATAGTTAAAAACTGCTACTTGTATTTTAGATGTATTTCATTCACTCGCAATGATAATGAAATATCGATCTTTCAAAAAAGCTTAAGTTTTTATCTCAACTGCCAACTATTATTTTACCATCGATTAATCGCTAATAAATGTCAAGAAAATAACAATTAAATTTTTTTTCAACAATATTCATTTTGGAAGGCTATTTCCGACATTTTTCCGACCAATTGAAATCATTATTTGACATATAAGCATTTGTTATGATAATTAATGAGAAGATTAATGATTGTTTGATTTTGTGACTATAATTGTAGTCATCCAATTTCATTTACTTAAGTTATTGTGGTTCTTAGTTATAGAACAGGCCCGCTCAATAAGCATGCAATGAATGATGGCCGACCTCAAGACAGATTTGTATCAAAATTTAATATGGATCTATTTTCTAAAGGATTATCCGGTACAAAATTTTATTTATTTATCTCTTAATATCATCTAGCTATTGTGTTCTCTTTATACGTACATCTGGACAGAGAGAATTATTCTGTAAAATATTTAAAGAAAGATTAGAAACTTATATATCCCATATATTTTATTCGTCTAGCTAAAAAGTACTGTTGAATGTAGGTTCACAATTAAGCAGGCATAATTCAAAAATGTGTTATTCGGTTTCAAGAATGCACAGAGCTAGAATATTTTGATACTTACTTTATATTCTTAATAAATGAGAAAGTAAGATAGCAATTACCTTAAATCTTAGAAAAATAATTAAATAGTGACTGATTCTTAAATTCTGAACATATTTTAGAAAAAAATGCACTCTTTAAGACTTTTGATTTTCATTGCAGCTGTTTCCTCTCAGATAAGTGAGGTGTTGCATAGCTTTCTATAAAACTCATTAAATGAAGAAAGGTGAATCGTTATATGAAAGATCAAGTCAGCAAATATTACAAATAGTTAATTTTTCTATGACTTTAGTGAAATATAATAACACTCTGTCAAAGGTTCTAAAAATTACACAAATGCGTTCTTTAAGTGTTGGCAGTGTTTTTCACAATAGGCGAATAGGCGTAAATAAACAATGCGTTGTCTCGATGATTTGTCTCTTTGTAAGTTTAAGTCAAATATTATATAGAAAACAAACGTTTACAAAATATTTGAAATAAACTTGATTAAAGATTGGATGGATGCTGTGTAACAAGAGTGCCACACATCGAACGATTGTAACTGAAAAAAAAAACTTTTTTTCTTTAAGTTCATGTGTCACTAATTGTAATATATGTAGTAGCTCCGAAAATATGATTTTTTTTAAAATCAGGTTCACCATTTGTATTTACTCAATATAACACAGGATAAAAGGATAAAAACATTTACTTTAAGAAGGAAGTTTCGAAGAATTCTTCGTTTTCTCACATTACAACATTTATTGTTATGTTCTAATTTGTGAAACAAACCCTTCCCATAGTGCAATTGCTCAATTATGCACGTGGTTTGGATGGGAAGTAAGGATGTTCTTAGTTCGACGAAGATACCTGCTACTGAAAGAAGGAAATCCAACACCCAAAGTTGAATCTAGAATCAGTCCTCATAAATAATGCACACATATTCCGTATCAAAATTTTACTTATGCAACAGGGGATACGCTTTCTTGTACTGAGCTTCCTTCTGCCATTCATCTGGCCGAAAGAATGAATCATGCATTGTGTTACACATCAGGCGACACACAGTCGGAGGATTTGTCACAAAACTTTAGGGACTCGCACTCTGGCAGGTAGGAAGAGGAACAATTGAGTCGACGGTTTGTTGTGCTCTTTTATTTGAGAAAAGAATCTCTTTGACACAAAACAGGTAGATTTTTTTGAAGTCCTTTTGAAAATTTGATATTTTTATAATGCAAGGTGGAATTGGTTAAACTTGTGAACTTACATAAATTCTTTCTTTGGACGTGAAGTGAATATTCAATCCCCCACTTTTGTTTAATAATTTTTAGAATCATATCTGGTGAAAAATAAAACTGATGTGCTGTTTTGATTTATAGTTCTAACCAATATTCCTTTACCAACATTTGCATTAAATAGGGAGAAAAAGGACAATGAAAGACTGGGAAGAAAGTTTGGATTATTGAGGTAATTGATTCTGCAAATCAAAGCATGAAAAATCTGCAACGTATTTACGTAGAATACGTAGTATTCTCCAACATAAAATACGTAGTCTGCAACGTATTTTAACATATTATTTACACAAATTCTTACTTTAGGTTTAAAGGGCTTATTCAGTGTCTCGCGTTTGGTATAATATCTTTTAAAAATCATATTTGGAGAAAAATAAAATTGATGTTCTGTTTTGGTAAATGCCTTTCTACCAATGTTCGTTTGCAAACTTTTGCATTTATTTGAAAAAAAAAATGACTATGAAATATTGTAATTAAAATAAAAATATTTGAAATAATTGATTCGGCAAATCAAATTAAGAGAGATATATTCTGCAACGCAGACAAGGAACATATTCGCATCAATTATCATAGATTTCCATATATTTCGGAAATAAAATTATAGAATTACAAACAAAAAACTAGTAGCTACATATAACAGCTTATACATTTATAAGAATATGTATCGTAACGTCACCTGACCGTGGTTAAAAATTTTGAAATCTGTCTCAAAATGGCTCTAATGTTGTTTTAAAACTGGATGTTAACATATCTAAGTTAAATTGATATAATTATTCGTGACACCTTACATGTCCACTGGCAGTTATTTTTCAGTGATTTAAGGAGAATAAGAGTCTCTGGAATTATTTCAGTAGTACCAACTAGGGGCAAGAGTGCGACTTAGCTACTTCATCCTTTTCATTCGCTTGCAGAACCCCTTATTACTGAGAAACACATTGCACACACCTTACCGACAGAACACAAAAGAAGAAGAATCATATCCAACCTGGGACTCGAACCCGGGACAACAAAATCGCGGGAAGACACACAACCCTAAGCCAGGATACTGACACTAAGTTCAACTAAACGTACATAAAAGAAAACATTGATATTTAAATATTCTGCCATAATTCGTCAAATATTATACATACAGTTAATTAAATTTAAATTTATAAATAAATTTATCAGGTGAAATAAAATACCGAATACTGCTACGCTACCGAGTATGAGTAACGAGATGTAGGCGGACTATTTTTCATAATCATTTCTCATTTATAAATTTTTCTTCCTGTGTGTCATTCTAAATAGCATCACATGTAAGCAGTTGGCTTGATACTATCACATAAGCATTTTACATGAAAAATAAACCACGCTTAAGATATCACAATATTTATCAGCTTAGTATTAAAAATAGTTCACTGACGAAACATAATTTTTGATTAATTATTGCCTCAACAAATCAAATATTCGCTTGAATACTGATTGAAAAGTTGCATAACATTCCCTGAGTAAAATTTCGCGCAGCCGTAAATTAATTCAAACTTCGAAATGTCATTCCGTGTCTCAACATCCCGTTAAAATTTGTGGCGCGATGAATTTACAGCGAACAAAACTGAACGATTAAATTCCTTTCATAAATCCATCCGGGTAGCGAGCAATACCTTGAGAAACCGCTCTCAGCTTCCTCCGTCTATTCCCTGTTTTAATAGGCCGTTAAGAATTTCAGGCTAATTGAAGGCGGGAGCGAACGCTGCAGTATTTACTGAGCAGAAGTTTATGGCTTTGGTTAAGGCTTGCTCGTGACTCGTTAAAAGACGGAGAAATGAACACTTTTTAGTGAAGTAAAACTGTTGATAGCCTCTCGTAGGATCGGGTTTTTGTCTTTTTTTTGCATTAAGCTGACAAATAATCTTAATCAGAAGATAACAATCAATTTTGTAAATGAATTGCTCAGATGAGGATAAGGAAGTTATGTGTAAGTAGGATATTTGTGGTAATAAAGTGAAGGAGCAAATTTAAAGTGGAAATTATCGAAGGGATTTCCAAAGTGATGTTAATTCTATTGCATTTGATTTTACATTTATAAATGGGGCAAACAAAAGTATAAAACAGAAATAAAGGGTTCTCAAGAACTTTTGAATGCTTTATAAAAATTATACAAATTAATAATTAAGAATAATGGTAGTTCTGGACGGTACATTTTACTAAAATGCACCATAAAGATATAATTAACGACATTATACTTCAAAGATTCCGACACACACACACACACACACACACACACACACACACACACACACACATACACATACACACACACACACACACACATATATATATATATATATATATACAAAATGCTTCGCATTGCGCAATTTAAAACAACATATAACATTATCAAATCTGTAACTCCTCTGGTTATTGAAAATACTGAGTATTGATTGAAACATTATATAAAATTAAAGGATATCACAATGAATTATAGTCTAGACAATTAATGCAATTTCATTTTAATATCTGATAACATTCATGTTACACAATTTTAAAATCTGTAAAAGATTTTCTGGACACCCTTGTGTGGGAATGACGCTAATAGAATAATTTTTTTGGAACTATTTTTCTACAGTCAAAAATACTTTAATGTTGTGCATATTGAAAAACACTCCTGTTCAACGGAGCTAAGGCCGGAAATTGATGTGAATTCCTCTTCTTTCGTGAATGAGGATCTGGATACTAAAAATGTGTGATTTGTTCTTTAGATACGCTTGCCCAGATGGTTTTAGTTGACAGATTGGTTGTCTAAGATCTATATTAATTATATGAGCATAAATTTGTTTCACAGCGAGCAAGTAAGATCTACCCTCTTTCTTATATAATCTCCGTTATAAATCTGCCTGTTCATTGTATTTCTGAGAGGGTATTGAATATTTTCTATCTCTGAAAGATAAATTCAAGACCTGTAATATTCTAAGGTACCTGAACTCAAGTGGTCATAAGATTGAGAGAGATATAATTATAAATTTAAATTATTTATGTTCAAGCAATATACAACGGATATGATTTTTTTTTAATTTGACGACGGCTATAGTTTTGAATGGGACAAATGAAAATGAGTGAAATAAGTTATGATGATAGGGTCACCATTTGGCATTATCATCGGCATTTGTCATGAGTTTTAATTACTATCTTGCTATTTAAAAAATAATTCCTTTTTTGTTTGGATTTCACCACGTATATGATTGTGTAAACATTTATTGAAAAGGATTGGACGATTTTTCTCTCCTACTGAATATGTTAGATTAACAAAAAGCAAGACTTTTCTATTTCCTTGTAGCATTTTATTTTTTCTTCAATACTGACAAAAGCAGGATTCAAAGAGTATTTAAGATGTGTCTTTTGTGAATTGGCGACTTTCAATTAATAGCGTTTCAATAATGTATTTATTGCATTAATAAAACATATTTTGATGATGAAAGAAAAGAGTATTTATTTATCGGTGACTATATTTCAGGTAATTGATATCTATAATTTTAATATTTATTTCTTGAAACCATTTTTAAATGAGTATATAAATGAAAAATAAAATCTTAGTTAAAAAAAATTACTACCTACAGAATTAATTTCATAATTCATGAATTTATTTGTTTGAAAATATTGTAAATGTATAAAATTATACCTTTGATAGGCACTTGTGTAGATTTATATGCCACTTAATTTGGCGAGAAATTTCAGTAAAGAAGCACTGCTTCTGGCTTTCATAATATTTTGTTTCTATTGGCGTTGCTGTTTTGTTGCCGACCTAAAATCTTTTCCCGATCTTGGAGTAAAAAAAAAAAAATAGTATTTATCGATAATTTTCAACCCAAAAAAATGGAAACCTTGAAAGTGTCCTTTGAAATGGAAATGCATGAAAATATCTGCCTCATTTTATTTATTTTATGTAATACGGGTCACCAGTAATTAATCAAATGCAACTTAAAAATTTAAAGAGCTATATTTGGGAAATCCAATTCTAGACTGCAAAAAGTAATATATTTTCATATGACTCATGTACATTTGTCATATGGTGAGGCTGTCTCAAAACTTTAGTTAGGGTTCCTTACATACCTTAAAATACCTTCATACCTTCATTTTTCTTTGAGTTTACATTTTGCGCAAACATCTTTCAATTAGTGAAACCTTAACAATTCCATTATAGCGAAATTAATCAAAATTTGCCAATGGATAGGGGCGGAAGTTATTTTCATTCTAGGGTTTCAGATGGAAAAGTCAATTAGACTGTAAATTACTCATCCGAATCGTATGCTGGTATATTTAATTATGATGAAAAATTCCTGTTGAATAAATTCATGTTTACATGGTTTATTTCAAGAGTAATTTGTTTATTGATTTATTTTGGGAATCTATAATACATAGAGAAAAGAAAAAGCTATAGAAAGAGAATGAAAATAAGCTTCTGATTGTAAAGTACAATGCGGACATTAACCACCCACCTTCTCATCCTCAATTACCTCCGCCCCTTCCCTCCACAATCATGACAATGTTTAATTTGGCTTTTTAGTGTTTCATGATTGTAGAAAGCATCAAGAAATGTAATACTAAATTCTATCGAATCTAACATATATTTAAAAATATTTCTTTATTTTGATTATAATATTACTTTTATTCGTACATAAAAGGGTTTATATTTGAAAGCGTGTAAAGAGATTTATAAGTGTCTCCATTTCATTACAATTTTGTATTTAGGGTATTAATTGAAGACTGATTATTTCCAAAGAAACAATTAACTCTTAATTATCACTGCAACATAATTTTTCATGCATATGCGAAAAAATTGACTGCGGAGGAAGCTCTAAGTTAGCGTATTATAGATACAAAGACTTTATTCATACATATTTGTTAGTTTAAAAAGTCACACTTATTCAGTCGATGGAAACAGTCAAAAGGGTTTTTATATTTAAATTATATAATTTTGAATATAAAAACTCTTTTTAATTAATATTCTGATTAAAATAGTAATTCAATTCAACACATTTAATTTTTTTAAAAATGAATAGCCTTGAGTTTGATGGTAAAAAAAACTTGTATAATGTTCACTATTTTCGTTTTTGAAGCAAGATTAATAACTTAAATAAGTTCTTTGAAAAATGAAATTGTATGCAATGAACGTGTTTTCAGAGTAATTATCTTATTGTATTAAATTAATTAAAAAGGTTTTTTTATAAATGGGGAAACAATGAAAAGGAATCTAATAAATGTAAAGAAAATGTATCGGCACTGCATTTTATTCATGCTTTCACCTGATATATAACATTCTAATTCATACAAAACATTTTCAGTTATTTAAAAAATTATCATCATAATAAGAAAAATTATAAATAAATTTAAAATAAAATTTTCATGTTTCTTGAAATCACAATTTTTAATCGATTTTCAACAATGCTATTTAATTAGCTTTATAATTTCAAAGTAATGATAATTCAGAAATTTTATATTAGAATAATTCAAAATTCTACATTTGAAAGGAATAAAAGTAATAAATAAAGAACCAATGTATTAAATAAGGCTTTATAACAATAAAAAGTATCGCTATTTATTATATAAATATAAATGAACGAAAAATTATATTTTCGTCTCTTAACTACTTTCTTAACTTGGATAAGGATACCACTACAGAGCTCCATCCAATACATGAGAACTTCCTAGAAAACAATAAAATTCATTTTTACGGGAAAATTTTTATGTTTATCCACAGAAAATCATAAAGTGCAGAATCGTAAAATGGCTTGTGGTTAATTTATTAGCTGCAAAGCCGCAAAACTTAAAGATTTGCGGATAAAATAAGAGGTGTTGCTTTTTTTATTGTTGAATAGCAATGTTAGATAGGCTTTATTTTCTATGCTTTTCTTTAAGGAACAATGAGGGAAAATATAAGAGGAAGGTCCGTAGTAATTAAAAACAAACACAAGAGACAATTCATTTTGAATTAGGACATTATAAAAATAATTAAGTATTTTTTCCTCCCTTTGTTTTTATTCTTAAATTTATTTTCATCTTAGTGGTAAGATAAAATGAAAAAATATTCTTTTTTTGTTATATAATCATAAAGTAAAAATTATTTTATGTTTTAATGAAATTTCATAGAACTATGAAAATTATTTCCACGAATACTGCCTTGTTTTTCAAATAACTACGTATAAAAAAAGAGACAAAAAAGCAAAATAACTCATATTATTCTCATCAGTGGTTTAGAGATTTAAAGCATGTTAATTTTTAAAATTTCTTGTATACTTTCTATATTTATTCTTAAACTTCGTTAAATTGAAAACTCTCATGTTTATAAAGTTTTGTTTATATTCAACATGTTTATAAGGAAATATTTTTTATTGTTTCCGTGATTAAATTGCTTCTAAAGAATTTTCCTATGACCAGAATAGCGTGGCATCCCTCAGGTTATAAATGCGAACGCCACTGACAGAATACTCTCCAGGAGTGTGGTAGCTGGCACACATATAAATATGTCGTGGTCACAAATTCATCCATGTTGAGAGTAATACCACTGGGGTTAATGGTTCAGAAGTGATCTTCTTTGATTCAAGTCTAAATTAAGATCTGTGGATGAGTGAATGAAATCTCCCCCCCCCCTTAGCAAGGGCTGTTGCGCATGAAGTATCTAAGTCCTACTATTGACCCTATTTGGCTCTACTGAAAAGCAAGGGACTCTCGGACACTCACTCAGCTTAAATCGCTGACAAATAGCTGTCAGCTGGCTTGTAAAGTACCATATATCACAACAAAAACAAAGCTTTACTTTAAAAAATGTCAAATATACTCCTTTTCATGATTATCTTTAAAAAATTGGAGTATTATCTGCAACAATTCGAAAGTTGGGGTTTTAAGGTTATTGGTGAATTAAAAATCACAATATGTATAAAGTCCAATCTGTAATAATTCAAACATTGAGAAAAAAATATTAGAGCTTGGAAAAATGATATTTAACCAGTCTGGGCCAATAACACGTATAACCACATTGATACAAAATTATATTAGTATTTTTTTAGCTGTCATGTTAACAAATAACTCGTTTCATTTAGATTGAGATATGGTGAAATTAGCTTACGGGATTTTAGTATTAATTCTATACTACATCCCAGCAACCTTTTCGATTCACTCCAAGCACAAAACAACCGTAATGCCAGGAAAATGGAGCAAATGGGGCAAATGGAGCGCACACTGCAGCGTCACCTGTGGTTTGGGAGTAAGGAGACGAGTGAGAGTATGTAGCTACAAGGGAAAGAACAGGAAATTAAGGTGCAAAGGCAACAGAGGTCAAATGACTAATTGTGATACTAAAGTGACATGTCCTGTGCATGGTGGATGGTCGACGTGGGTGTCCTGGGATTGTTCAGTCACCTGTGGAGGTGGATTTGGTGTAAAACGGAGAACTTGCACCAACCCGATCCCTATGTTCAAAGGCAACTTTTGCGAAGGACTGAACGAGGAAGAAGGAAACTGCAATGAGCAAAAATGTGCTGATCAAGTTTTCACCCTTTCTCCAAGCACTGCACAAGGCGTAAAAGACGCAATCGACAGGGTAAGATATTTATATTTACAATCTGAGAATTTAAAAATGATTTAATTGATAAATATGTAGTTATTACCTCTGCATTTAAAAGCAAGAATAAATTAATATTATATTAAATTCAGTATGTCATAATTCAGATCCTTTTTAAAACATGACTATAAAATAGAATTGTGTTTACACTGAGTACAATAAAATAATATAAAGGTTCATAATAATTATTCTATAAAGATATTAATCTGAGCATTTAAAACTGATTTGACTTATGACTATGTAGTGATTATCTTTGCATTTAAGAAAGAAAGAAATTAATATTATTGGAAGTTCAATATCTTATAATTCAGATCTTTCTTAAACGTGACTATAAAAAAGAATTTTGGTACAAATTGATTGATACATAATTATAAACGTTCATAATTATGTATTTGTAAACAAACTGATTACAAATACATAATTATAAACATTCAAGATAATTATTATATAAATATATCAGTTATTTTTTCTGTTTTGGCATTTTATATAGATATATTAGAAATAAGTAAAAGAATTTTATTTAGAAATAAAATCTTCTCTTCAGCATTTATTGATATTTTATGAACCGCACATAATTTAAATTATAATGAATTTGTATATATATTTGCAGGATATGGAGCGCTGTATAAAATATACACGATTTTTTGTGCTTTTTTTATCGTTATTTTTAACCTTTACCCTTAAATGCAAATTAAACTATACAAATTTCGTATTAAGGTCACTGCCTACTTTGAAAATGACATTTTTTGACCATATTTGTCGAAAAAATATTTTGATTCAAACATGTTTCTTTCCAAAACGATTTTTATTTTCATTTTATGTCATCTAGAAGCCGAAATATATCAAATTAAAAAAGTGCAATGTACTTGAGAATTCAACGGAATTAGTCTTCGAACGAAAGTTCTTGTAAAAAGCCCCTTTTACTTTTTTTTGCCTTTTAAAACGCAAATAATAAATTTATGATGCTGCTAGTGCATGGCCTTAGCTTTTGAACCTCCACTTTTTTCAAAATTTATTGATGGTATCAGGCAATATTCTCACTCTCTCTAGCATTTATTAACATTCAAGTCTCTTTTCGTTTCTTATATATATTTGCGATTTTTGCACTGAAATATATTTTTTCTACATCTTATTATCAAAGTAAATCCCATTTAAATTTTTCCACATTAATTTCGAACCGTGGTTAAACGACGAGGATGACACCTAACGTGATATTCCTTTCTCTTTACTGCACTACACCATACCAACGGAAGGACATTTGACGCGGGCCAAAATCGCATCAAACTACATGATAGTTCTTGGTGGAATCGGGTTTGAACCACCAGGCCACTGAAAATGCTCTGAAATATAATGTCGAAACAACATTTCGACGAACTCCGAATTCTGTCATTCTCACCCTAAATTGCTGTCCATGAAGGTGGTAATGACATAAAAAGGGTGTTAAATCTATTAAAAATAGAAGTTGGTAGTCATACTCAATAAGTACTAACGCTTCCTGACTATGAACGTATTTGTAGTCAAAAAGGCATTCATTGCCACCTGCAAAAGTTCGTAGGAAAAAAATTAGAGCTCAGCAAAAGAAAAAAAAAGCAATGCATGAAGGAAATGAATGTTTAACTTACAAATATGGGGAAGACTGTTTTGTGTAGAAAAAATACTTGTTTGCATTAAATTAAAACTTTAAACTGATTTTTCTGAAAATAATTTTTTCGGGAAAAATGTGTAAACCATTAACATGATATCTCCCGTATTAATTAATATTTTTAATGAAATTTTTTCAGATAATGTTCTTTCTACCATTGTCTATGAAATGAACTAAAAGTTTTGATAAATAGGAAATATTTTTTGAATTATAGCCTTTTTTGTTAGAAAATAGCTCCGAATTTAATAATTAATAATAACATAAAGGCATTCATAACATTTTTGCACTTTAACTAATCTCTTAGATTTTACTTCATCTTGAAGATAACTATGCTATGTATGATTTAAGTTAAGAAAATTTTAATTGGTGTATTAGAATTTTGTAAAGAGAGTGAACTGTTTTGGTTAAATTTTGCTAATAATTACATGAAATTTGTCAATTTGTCATAAAATTAAAAAATGCGACAGTCACAGAATTTTTTTACAATTATTCTTTTACATTATTACAATTTATTCTTTTTATACACTATTTAACTAGAAAACAAATTAAAGCTTAAAAATTAGCCTTTAAAAATGTCCCGAAGGCAGGCAGTCACCTTAATGACATTTTATTAAAAAAATCTATTTGATGAAAATAATATCAGCAATATATATATATATATATATATATATTTCCCATGCATTTGAAATCGCTGAAGCTTTGTTTTTGAACGAAATATTTCCTTCTGCAATATTCAGGAATTAGAAAATGGTAAAAAAATCCTTTTATAACATAATTAATAATTCATATTTTCTTACAATCTTATTTATATATACTTTTTTACTTTCTTACGCATTGACAATCTTACCAGCATTTTATTTGTAATTAAAATGACTAAAATTAACATTGCGACATAAAATGAAAAATCATTTTTCAGGAAAATGAGTACTAGATTTATAATAATTCAAAGATAAATTAATATAGTAGGATATATATGAACAAATGACAGAGTTATTCTGAAGGAGCCTATTTTTTGTCTTTTCAGTTTTAAAGTAGAAAATAATGACTTTTATATTTATTGAAAACATTTTCAGCAACATTATAGTTTTGAGAAACGAGAAGGCTCCAACATCGATTTATCGTGTACTCCTCATTTAGCTCAGAAAATCTATAGGGAGTATCCAACTTCTGTTCTATTCTGGACTAAGGATGGTATTGTCTTTGAATTAGAAAAGAAACGAATGTCAATGACTTTAACCGATCTGACTATTCTAGAAATGCAAATAGAAGATAGCGGTGTATATCTTTGCAGCATGCGCTACGCTCCAGGGGTTGTCAAGCCATTAAAAGTGGCAGCAGTATCAGTGATACCCAAACTTCCGAACATAGAACTTCCAGAAGAGGAAAAAGTCACCCTCATCTGCCATGGTGCTCAACTAGCGAAGGTTTATAAGAATCTGAATCAAGCATGGTTCCTCAATGACACTGAATATAAGAATTTTGAAAATGCTTCAGTTCTAGAAAGCAATTTGTATGAAATTGATGAAATTACTTCAAATATGACAGGTGGGTACAGTATGGCATTATGGTCCTCAATGACACCGAATATAAAAATTTTGAAAATGTTTCCGTTAATTAGGGAAATAGAAATGTAACAAGATAAAGATCATAAGAAAATTAAAATAAGAACTACACTGTTCTTAATTCGTGACTTAGGATCCACTTATTTAGGATCATTATAAGAAACAATATAAGAAGTTCAAAAATTTCTAGACAACAAATGGTAGTGTTCACGAACAATGTAATGATATTATATCAAATGCTGGAAATTAGTAATATTATAATATCTTAATAATAGTTTAAAATTCAATGGGGATTTAAATATTGATATTAACAACAAGTAATAGAACATTTAAAAATCTTGGATACAATTCAAATATAATTAATATTATAATAACAACATAAAAAATCAACTTAATAATAACATTATAACAAAATTTAGATAATAATAATAACTACAAGTAAATAATATGTTAATAGCAGTAGTATATATGTAAGCAACACGTCTTTTGAAACACACGAGTTTGGTTGTCAGTGACCTTTTAAAATTCGATATCGAACTAAATTTTGGAAATACCCGGTTTCTGTGACGCTTGCAGTCCACATTTCTAACCAGTTAACCAATCGATAAATCGCTTTATAAAAGCAGGCCCCGCCTTTTTTGTGTTGTATTTAAAACGATCTAGCTTACCGAGAGACGATCACGTTACCCCATGTAAAGGTCATTTAAAAATGATACATTTGTGGCTTTGAAGAATTTACAGAATTGGAGAATCTGTTGACTTATTATCCGTTGAGAACAATTTGCAACGTATAAACTGAAAGCAACTTATAATAGAAATATTATATCATTAATAAAGAGTATGAAGCATACTAATAGATACCATTTATCTATAAACAAAGACGAAATAATTTAAGCTTAAAATAAAATTTTTTTTTAATTTGCGCCAATATTTAAAATAAATGGTTGTACTGAATTCAAAATCTAGGTTTTAAATCGACAAATGTAAAATTATAAATTAATGCAATTTTATTCAATTTATTCAATTTTATTGTAATTGTTATAATGTACAAAAATTTATATCAATAAATAAATTTGGTCTAGAAATAATGAAAAAAAATGAGATATAGCAACTAATAGTAGTTTCTTGTAAATAATGCTTTATATATATATGGCACATTATATAAGATTGTGTCTTTACCAAATCATACTCAATTTGCTTAAAAAAAGCAGTTCTTACAACTAAAATTTGATGGAAAGGGTATTCTGATGTATCCTAATGATGAGTAGGTATGTGCCAAAAGTGATGTTACATTAGTAAAAGATAATATTAAAATAAATAAAAAGATTTAAATAGTAATCAAAGTACTAGCTATTCAAAATATTCTTTTATATGCATGTGTACTAGATGCAAAAAGAAACTGAAGACAGTCAAAGAATTTTTTTTTTTAAAAAAGACGAAATAAAAAATAAAGCAACATGCATGTAAAGAAAAAGTGAAGTTCTAAAGCTCAAGCAAATAAGCTACATAATATTCCACAATGACAACCTCATTGAAATGCAATTTGTAAGTAATAAAATTTGTTAAAAATAGGCTGTTTAAAATTTAAAAACGAAAAAAGGAAATTTAAAATAAAAAGAATTTAAAGCAAAGGGAAAAATATGAAGAAATAAATAATGAATAAATAAATAAAACCCAAATAACTGAAAAATAAACGATAAATGGTAAAAATAAATAAATGCATAAGCTTAATCTGAACAATCTATGATCAGAAACAAAAGACTAGATAAATATTTCCTTTCGCATTTTTTTCTTATACTCACAAGAATAAAAACATAATATATTATAAGCATACAGAATAAAATACACATATATGAAATCAAACCTTTAAACATAAGAATTTTACAGTTCTTTTTGTTGTGAAATTTCGGCAATAAGGTTCTAAATTATAGTTCTTCATTCTTTATTCTAAAACGATGCGATGCATTTTATACCTGCTATTGTGCGTCTTTAAGTAAATCTCTTCACTTGGCGTTAAACATAGATTAATTCTGGCAATTATTTAACCTGATATGCAAATATAAGAATTAATACAGAATATGAATTGTATCATTATGTTTTGTAATACGTTGGGTGGTGATCTCAGGTCCTGTAAAGGCCACCTTTATACAAATGTTTTATCGTACCTGTAAATAGTTCTTCATGCGTTTCATTTTATTTCCTAAATATGTTCAATTTAAATCTTTCCTTTTGTTGCTCTCAATCTTTAGAGGCTTTTAATTTTTCACCAATTCCACAGCAGTTTCTTTAAGGTCAAATGGTTGAATCTTTAGCCGTTATTATATCTCTTTAACACTTTTTATAATAAAATTAATTGCATTTATTTTATAAAATGTATTACTTTGCGTTTATACATTTAAATTAGTATTATTTATTTATTTATTTTATTTTCAGGCATTTGGAAGTGTAAAATCAGGCATCCTGAAAAAAACTGGGTTTGGACTACTAACATCATTCGTTTAAAAGTATTGCCGCCTCTCCCACTGTATCTGAAGCTTTTGAAAAATCGAAATTTTCTTTTCATTTTTGTCACAATTATCTTTGCAACAGTCTTGGCAGTCGGAAGTTGCATTGGTTACAAGATAAGCAAAGCGCGGGAAAATTATCTTTCTGATTTTCAAATGTGGCGGACGATTTCTCTTCGTGAGGAAGAGCAAGAAAAGGAATCGCTAATGGACTGGGAAATTAACGAAGAAGAATACTTGTTTTAACGAACTCCGGAAGATGCCTTTTAATCAACAAAACGAATAATAAGCAACGTCTGAATAAGCCACATGAATTGCCTTAGACGTCTTTGTTTCCTCAGGCAGTAACGAAAATTCACACTTACTATTGGGTATATCATTAATTTCCCTGCTTTCTCATTGTATGGAGTTAGAAAGCTTGTGGATTTGTTTGGTAGAGGGTGTTAAAGAAAGTTTGTATCCATTGTCTATAAAATATATTATTTAACAAGTTATGAAAAATTTTCATAAAATATCATTGTTTCTATATGAGATGTGTTACGGTGTAGTTTATTGGCGCAAGGTCCAATTTAGGACAAACATGGATTTTTTTTTTTAAAAAAAAGCTTCAATAAACATGAAAAGTGTAAATAGTGTTCATTAAAAAAGTTAGAAATTAAGATACATGATTTAGCACAATTTGGCGCAGAGATAAAAGTAAATCTCAAATTTTAAATGCAATCAAGAAAAAGTTTTAAAAAGTCACAAAAATTTTGGTGAGTTTTCTCACCCACCAGGTCCCGTAGATTTAAAATAGGCGATTGAATGTAAGTTAAACTATCAGAAGTATAATTGAGACATACACCATAGTTCGTACAATGAGGGATCTGAAATGAGGGATCTGAAAATGAGGGACAATGAGGGATCTGAAAATGAGGGACAATGAGGGATCTGAAAAACAACAAATCTCTGTATGTATACCTAATGCATTGTTTCTAGAATAATGGGAATTTATTTAGTGAAATTTTTTTATATATTGTTGGATACACGTAGTTATTTATAAATTTGGTCTTAATGGTTATTTAAATATTGAAAGCAATGTCTGCCATATTATACGTATCAGATTTAATCGCAATACTTTTTCATAATTAGCCATTCGAATAAATCGTTTCACTTTCAAGATAACACTAAGAAGTTATCACTTCTGAAAAAAAGTGATGATAAGTTTTCGTTTTAAAGAAGTTAATGGAGCATTCTGAAACATAAAAACAAACAATGAATAAAAAATTTTAAAAAATTAATGAAACATCCAAATACATTTTTTATTCTATGTTGTAAAAGTAAATCCAATATATTTTATGAACTGATTAATGACCCGAATTTTCAAACATTAAAATGTTTGAAAGTTAATTGTGTGTTTAAACTTGAATTATGCCAACATTTATATATTAAGTAAAGGAAAATAAATAGTAAATATTAATTAAAATTTTATTTAGACATATGGTGTAAAATTATAATAAATTTAGTTCACTCATTGATGCAGCTGTAAAATACCTTCAAAAATTTATGAATCGGACTAGAAGATTTCTGAGAAAATGTATAGCATTTAAAGAAATCTAACATAGATTTTTAAATAAACAGAAATATATATCGAACATTTTCCAATATTTGTCTTTTTACTAAAATCAGCTTAAATGCCACATGTCATATCATAAAATTGAAAGTTTTTAAAAATTAAGCAATAAAAGAAACAAGTTCTAAAAAAAATGCAAACTGACAAGAATTTTTTTGAAGTGGTTGATATTTTTTTTCGAAATGTCAAATGGTTTTTTTTATCACATTTGATAACTTTTTACTTCACAGTTCAATCTTCTTTTCCGATATCATATTCAGTATGAAAATATAAAGCTATACTAAATTTTAAGAACAATTTTGTACTAAATTAAGAAAGAAATTTGAAGTAAAATATTTCATTCTATTTGTACATTAAGAGTTAATATATAAGTCAGAGTAATAATAGATTTTGTGAAGTTTTAAAGATAGAATTCTTTTTAAGAAAGATTTCTCCATGTGTAGAAACATTCATAAAAGAAAGAATCTGTTATTTCTTGTCTTCTAATTCAAAAAAAATTAAAATATCCATGATTAAGATATTTTTGAAGGGATTAAAATATGGAAAATATAAGAAATAGTAATATTAATGAAAATGATGTAGCAATAACTTTTTATCCATATTGAAATAAGTGGCTAAAATTTTAGTAAAAATATTTAATTGTGTTTTTGGCATCATTATAAATATTTTTTCAAACCATACTTTTATCATTTACAAAATAATAACTTTATTATTTAAATTAAAGTTCTAGGAAAGTATCATCTTTAATGCATATTTTTTGAACTTTTTAAGAAAACCTAGTCAATGTCATTCTTAGAAAATTTAATAATTTATTATTATAATTTATAATTTATTATAATATGTTATAAATTATTATTCACTTTAGTGAAAGTCTATTACATATATATCAACAAAACAATTTTTGTAAAAAATGCATCAAAGATTTTTAAGAAATTATTTAAATTAAGATTTTTTTTAATTAAGTAAAAAATAAGTTAAAACACTGAAAATCACTTTTTTAATGATTGTGATAGGAAAGAAATGATCCACTGTCAAAAGTGGTAGCTTAATGACAAAAATAAATGTGTATGCAATTAATGAGCATAAATGTAATTTTAACGTAATTTATTTCCAGAAATTGTGCTATCTGAAATAATCTTTGATATTCAAAAGGCGAAAAAAAATCAATGTAACTTTAACTTTTCATTATCAAATATATCACAAAAACAATATTCTTGACTACAATAAATATCTTGACTACAAACACTATATAAATGCTGGATTGCGTTATATAATTACATTAACGACTGGCTTTAAAGCAACATGTTTGTCCTTTTGGGGTGAACCTCTTAATTTTGACCGCGGTGAGAGGCTGAGGACGGGATTTGAACTGGCACTATCTCTCCAAACTTTTACACCACACTAACAAGAGGATGTTTAGTCCGACGGAATTAACATACAATAAACCCGCTTATAAAAAGGTGCAGCTAAAAATCTGGTCTTGAAACTGAAATTTCGAGGAATCTGCTGTCGAGACTTTAAACATCGATTAAATTATGTGATAATTTTAAGCAAAGAGAAAAAAATAAATCAGTACGAAAAATACCTTGGTTCTAGTAATTCAGTGATTCTTGGATGTATGCAGGGTTTGTTGATGTGCATTAGAGAACTGAAAATACTTTTGTTTCAAACACGTTTAAGAATCCCAAATTACTTTAAAATATAACCGTGCAAAGTACAATGAATAAAATATGTGCAATAATATGAACAAAAATTGCTAACAAAAGCACAAAACGTCAGCAAGAATTTATTATTCTGTTAGAAATTTGTCGCATACATCTCATCCAATTTTCCAGCTGCTTGCATTCTAACATATGTAACATGCAATCAAACACCATTAAAAGTCAGAAGACTTAAACACTTATCCCAACAATATTTTTCTCTCTGCTTTCGTCACAATTTCCCTTTTCTGCAGCCTGAAGCGTAAAATAACAGCTTGCAAAGATTTTTCTGATAAATAACATTGACAATAAGAGGAGGGTTTATCTCGTGCAAGGAGTTTACATGAATAGAAAAATAAAACGAAGCAACAACAACAAAAAAACAAATGCGGAAACAAAGAAAATAAATCGAATAAAGAAAAACCACCCGTTCCAGCTTGTCATGTTTGTTTATCTTAAAGGACTAAATCGGTCGAACAAACGATTTTTTAACGCTTTCGTTGTTGAGATAAGAAAACAGTTTCACCGACTTTATTTCGCAGAACAATTAAGCATTCTTTTATTATTTCGTTTCGTATTCTTTTTTTTTTCCTCTTTTCATCAAATATTTTCTTTTCCTGCTTGAAATATAAGGGAATGGATATTCTAATGTTTTCGAAGGTATCTAAAGGAATGGATATTGACATGAAAGTCTTCATTATATTTTTGTGTCAATAAGTATTTATCATTTCTAAACATGCATTTGCTGAAATAACGACTTAGGAAGTAAAATTGAGCATTGCACTATTCATAAATATTTGCATTCATTATTTCTATTTTTGTATTTCAAAAATTTATTTTTTAATTAGATATTTTTAAAATCAATAATTTTTTTTAACCTGAAATAGAGTACTACACATCGTGATAATTTTATCAATTTTTAATATTTCCTGTGATCAAATATTTGCATAAAAATTGATGTTCAAAATAAATTTGTGAAAGCTTGAATCATTTATCTATGCTTAATTGAATCTGATCAACTTTTTAAAATTTGAATACGAATTAAAGGATTATTAACTAAAAATTACATAAATATGATAATACTTATAAAAACTTAAATTCATTTTGAGAATGTGAAGCCTTATTATTATTATTCTTGAAACATTTAACTCCAAAAGGGTTAGTATTATGGTTTCTTGATTAATAAAAATGTATCCCTGTTTAAACAAGACCATTCTATATTTTTTACAGCAAAATATTTTTTATACTAAATGTTGTTGATCATAATTATGATTGCTAGTCATAAAAGAATTTTTAATGATTAACATATTATAATAATTTAATAAATTTTCCTTCCTAAATTCTGAGATTACAAAATAATGTTACTTTAATGCTGTTGTTTATATAGAAAAAAAAACTAACTAACGTTTCTGGCAATGCTTCGTATTTAAGTTGAATAGTTTCTAAAATTTGAATGATCATTTAAATGACATTATACTGTAATCACAGCATTTAGCTAGCAAAATTTGTAAACTAAAACGGTATGCATGGCAGCACAATTTTTACAATAAAAAGGCATACATGAAATTTATAAAGTATTTATTGCAATATAAATTATTTCTTTGAATATTTCAATCGATTCTTTTTTCACAATGCTTATATCCATTGTGCTATTATTGTTTACATAACATCACAGATTTTATCATTTTTTTTTCTTTCATGTGATTGATCATATAGAACATATCAAAAGCCTCAATAAAAGATTGAAATATTTAATTATATAATTTATCTTATCACACTTTTATTATAATTGATTTTACTTAGTGAAAAAGTTATTAGATTTTTTTAACAACATATATAAGTTTATAGAATTGCGAAATAATATCTTTAACATTTAACACCTCACATCCATTTCTACAGCTCATGTGGGCACCTTTCCGGCTTGTTATAGATGTATGGTGACTTTATTAACAAAAAAAAGTACACAACAATGAATTTGAAAGATACAAAAAAGTGACAAAATGCATGAAAATACAACATAACAAGTGATGATAAATGCTAGAATGAACTTCTTGAATACAAGAAACTGGAAGAATGAGCGTGGTAATATGCAGTATGAATGCAAAAAAGAGTTAAAAATATTGGGAGGGGAATGAAAAACAGGTTATGGATAAAGTACGAACTGTATTAAATGGTGTCCTAAGAAATAGTAGAGTTATTCTAATTGAAGCAGATCTCCCTGATCAATTAGGAATCTAATCATGTTTATGATTCTACTTTTGGAAGAAGGATTATTAAGGACTCCTTTGTACCACAGACTTTCTAGCAATAATGAGGGTTTTCTGAGGTGCCATGAAAGAGTAAAAGGGCAAGATGTCGCAAAGTGAAGGGGATCGCCGATTTCTCCATAAAAGCAGTAATCATTTGCTGATAGATGGAAGCGGTGAAGAAAGGACGGGAAAGGGCCATGTCCTGTAACAAACAAGATTTCTTCACGAGTCCAGGAGAGTGGTTGCAACTTTACTGTTTTGATGACTTTATAAACAGAACGACCCGTGTTTCCATTATTCCAAAGATTTTGCAATTTTCGTATAAATATTTTCTGCAGGTGCTGTTTAAGATGACACCAGGGTTTCGGAGCTTCTATTGGAGCACCTTCGACAATGACTACTTTTGCAAAATATATCAGCTGCTACATTGCCCCATAACCAACATGGGTTTTGATCCATCTTAAGAGGATATTTGGGCTTTAGAGGAGAATTTCACGGCTTGAAACACATGGCACGGACATTTTGATGAGGAGAATGGTGTTTTTTGACTGCTAGCAAACTTCAAAGGCTGTCTGTCCGGATTTTTATTGTCTCGTTTTCTTCACTAGCTCGAATGATGACCCTTTTCAGTCCAAGCAATTCGGCTTGAAACACAGTGTGAAATTCCTCCAGTTTTCCTTTCCATTCAAGAACTTTTATGCCATTTTCGAATGCGCAATATGAACATCCTGTTCCCAGCTCTGTTTTGGACCTATCTGCTAAGAATGTTAAACTGTTATCCTCTTCAAAGGGCTCTGTTGTTGAAATTTGTGCCTCTATCTCAAACAAAGAAAGGTGGATGGTAATATTCTTGACTTTTTCTTCAATTTCTCTTAGGTAATATGTTTCACCTTCAAATTCTATTTCTTTCTTTACGCATGTGATATTGATGAAGAGGGCTTCTTGTTGAGCTTTCAGGTGAAGTGGCATAACGCCGGTAATGACCTGCAAAGCTGCAGTCGGGGTTGCACGGTATGCGATATAATATCAACATCATCGTGTAGATTCTTCAGTAAATAAGAAATAAATAAAATATGTTTAATTGCTTCTGTAATATACCAATTTTCACTTCGCCAACGTTAGAAATGTGAAAAAAAATTGTCGATATTCGTATCTCAGCCTATTCGTAAATTCTCAATTGCTTCAAAAATCAACCAAAATTTCAAAATGTTACAATAAAATTTAGAAAACAAAACAATTAAAATACAAAATAAAATCTACGATTGCAAAATTAAAGTTATTATGTATGAACATTATTATTTTTAAGCCACTATTTTTTTAAATTTATTTGTCGATAAAAATATGTAGAGTGAAAGCCGAGTCCAAAATAAAACTACATTTGCAGACAATAGATATTTCAAAAGTTGTACTATAAAAGCCGACTCCAAAATACAAAAAGGGAAATTTGCTAATTCCACATTTTGAGGCTCCAAAAACTTTAAGAGAAAATAATTTCATCACACATGATAAAAAAAACTATTTGCTTCTAATTTAAATGACACATTTAATTGTTATCAAGCTATGATTGATATTTTAGTCATTGTAATACAATAAAATTGTATCGAATTAATTTTTCTCTTTCTATTATGCTAGAACTCGACGCTTTAGACTGTGATAGCAATAAAAGTAGGGTCGTTTAAAGGCTATAGGAGACTTCAGAGCGGTATTCAAATGTTTTTAGTATAAAATAATATTTTAAAAATCTTCAATTAAAAAAAATTACTAAAATTGAATGAATAACTTTTTTGATGTTAATTTTCAAATTTTGAAGGAAATGCAATATTTTCAAGGTGAACTCATATTTATTTTACATGAAAAAAATTCTTAAAAGACGGATTTTCGAGCATGCCAGTAATATTAGAATGTCTTTATTATTCATATCAATTGAGGCGTTAGTATAATTTTCTTAGAATATATATATATATATATATATATATATATATATATATATATATATATATATATATAGTATTATATAAGTTTATACATATTTATCATGGTCATTCACTTATATGAGAGAAGTTGCATTTTGGATCCAAAAATACGATGCACATTAAGTGTACAGTTTTTACAAAAATAACAATATTTTGACATCTTTAAATATGTATTAGAAATCTATTTGAACAAATAAAATTTTATATCTCGAAATAAGAAAATTTGTATAGATTTATAAGCTGATAACTAAAGAATTAATGACTGTAGTCCGTTTTAGAAAATCCCTTAAAGATATTTCGAAGCAAAATACAACTTAATTTAAAATAATTTGAATTAAAGGGATAATAATAATATTGGCCATTAAAGAATTAAAAATTATTTTTCTAATATAATTTATATCCTTTATTTCATGTCGTCTTTCTTTCTTTTTTTGATTCCTTAACACCCCAAGAGGATTGTTCTAAAATATTCTTTGCCATTTTCAGTGAAAAGACGTCGAATTCTGCAAATTATTCCAGTTTTTTCTTTTAATAATTTCATCTCATTACGATTACTACTGGTGGCAATCCACTTTTAATCTAATTAATAAAGATCAATGCAATAATAAAATATTAACACAAAACATAGGAATTTCTGAAGGTTAATATATATATTTATTTATACAAATACTGTTTGGAGAAGGTTTTTATTTCCTTATGCTCAAAATTTTGTCAGGTAGAAATTGAAAATAATATATCTTAACAGCAATTTCATGAAAACAATTATTTTCTTCTATTTTTTTCTTCTTGTGAGTTTTTCTTCTCCAAGTCATCCAGCTAGTAGAATTATTTTGTAAAATTGATTTCAATAATGAAGACCAGTAAATTGTTTATTATTTCAGAAACATATTTGAAAAAAATAAGAATACATATAATCACTAAGCAAATATGGATATATGAAGGCAGAAGTAGGTTTTTAAGCTTCTATTGAATGCAAAACATAGGTTGTGAAATTTCTATGATGCTGACAAGAAAAATTATTTTTAGTTTCTGCATGACAAATTCTTGAGCATAAGGAGATAAAACGCTTCTCAAAACAGTATTTATATAAATACTCGGGTATATTAGATTTCAGAAATTATTTTTAAGAATCTACACTTCAGTTAAAATATAACTGCTTAAAATATATTCCATTGTGCCTTTTAGAGTTATAACCTGCTACTTTAGTTAGCGCCGGTGTCCTGGAATAAGTGTAGCATGTCTTTCCTGTTATGAGGATATCCCGGGTTCGAGATCCGGTTGAGGCATGGTTCTTTTGTGTTCTATCTGTGAGGTGCGTGAATGTGAACCCCTGTGAAAAGAGATGGTGCAAGCGAATGTGAAGCATGAAGTAGCTGAGTCGTACTTTTGGCCCTATTTGGTTCTGCAGAACCAACAAAAGACGCTCATTTTGACTTAAATCACTGACAGATAACTGTCAGCGGATTTATAAAGTTCCATAATTAACAACAACAATAGGCTGTTTTTCATAATGAGTGGCCGAAATACAAAATTTATTCCATCATTCAGTAAAACGGATTACATAATATTCCTTTACTGTTCTCGATGTGAAAGAGCTTCAAGTGTTTCCAAGTGGATTTCAGGGTCAATAAAGGCAACTTTAAAGAACTCAAAGATTAAATCTCTGCATCGTGCAAATGAATTCTCAATCTCTAACACATTTAAATCCTGGTATTTGATACACTTGAAGAAAAACCCTACCAGTGATTTCGTGATAAAAATATAAAAACAACTGTGGCCGTTTGAGGAAGGTTCCTTTATGATTTCAGATTTTGAAGATTTTAACTCCTTGGCCTTGAACTACTTGATTTTAAAGAGTGTCATTCATGTGACCAACACCAGATCCCTATCTAAGTTTGAATCGAAATTTAATACTGCATTGAGCTGATTTCATATCTTTAATTATTTTTTATTCTAGAATTATTATTTTTAAGTTTATTTCATACAAATCTATATTCTACAAGCATGACATTTTCAATTTCTTTAAGAATAATTAGGAGAAAACAACTGCATTCATAGAAATTTGAATTCAAGTAACTTAATAAAACTTTTATTATTTTAAATATGAAATGCTACTTTTTTAATCCCCAATAATGTTTTAGTTAACATTCTAAAAATATTGTGCTATCAAACGCATTTATACGAATTAAACAAAACCATTTATCGAAATTATTTGATCAACAACTGAAACAATTTTTTGCAAAGTCATTTTTTCGTTAGTTTTTCTTAGAATTTTAATAAATACGACATTTGAAAAAATCTTTTTCTTTCTTAATCATTTTATTTCAAAAGGAATAAATATATCTCTTTGGCTTGATTGTTAGAATGATTTTTGTAGATTAATTATAAGATTGGTTAAGATTAAGAATGAGAAACTTAAGAGAAGGAACAAATACATTGAGTCTTTTTATAGAAATCTGGTACACTGAAAATTACGTGTGATTAACTATTTGACATTAAAAGCATGTAATAAATTCGAAAGAAATGATTCAATATATACATTATGGAAAAAAAAATATCATTCAAATATCATCATTCAAAAGAGTATGTAAAAATTTTGGAGGCAAATATTAAATATGACAGAAGTTAGTTTAATGTGAATAAGAGAAACAGAGTAATTCTATTTTCAAGGAAAAATGATATTTCTTTCATCATTTCATTATTACTTATCTCTACATGAAAAAAACACTTTTATAACCAGAATCAATAATTTCTTTCAAAGAATATTGCAATGCTCTCAATCAATATAGTTTTAAAATCTCTAAAGAATATCTAAAATTACCTTGTTTACAAATAAAGTCTAATAATGTATATACTTATTTTGATTTTCGTGATTTTTATATTATTCAGTATATTTTATGTTTTTGATAGTTCTAACTTAAAAAAGATTATCTATTCACCAATTTCTCTTTTATCTTCACACTAATTTTCAATGATTTCTACTTTGTTCAAGAAAAATAATTATAAATGTAATCACGAAAGTGCATACGATTGAATAAATCAAATTATTTCTGATAGAGCAAAAGTAAAAAGAGTGTTACATTTTGGACAAATATAAATAACAAGGAGCATGATAAAGTGTTAAGTATGACCTTTTAATATGCAAGTACATTATGCCGTTTTGGTTAGGTTTTTTTGAACAATTGAAGGCAATGAATAATTGATGCTCAAAATCGAGTAGGCAAGAAATAAAGCCTAAATGGCAGTATTCATTATCATCTTTTAATCGTATTTATTATTTTACCATCATTTATCAGTATTGCATTATTATTATGCACTCTTCTATGACAGCAGATGCGTTTTTAAAAGGTAGAACTGTGACATCATAACTGTTATTTACATGAAATACAGTAAACATTTCGTACAAAATTAAATAATTAAATTTTTATAATGTGTTAAAAAGCTTTAAAAGCGCAAAAATAGCTTGTTTAATAGCAATTTTAATATAATTATTTTCTCTTTTCCCCCCATGGGGAAATATCACTTCATTTATTCTCAAGTGGGAGACATTGAATGATTTTATTCCTGTTCTAAGATTAATTCATTATGAAACTATTTTATGATTTCTGAAATTAGAAAATAGCAGTTTTGTTTACAAAAATATTGTTTTCATCAAAATTCTATACAAATTAATGTGTTCAAAAATTTATTGATAAATAGTTTATCATTTGGAAATCGTATTGTAAAATGAACGTTCGTTATTCAGCTTCCAAACTTGGCGTTCCTTTTATGAGAGTATGATGTTGATTTAGTTAAGAGGTTTTGAAAGTTCGAAATCGAGTAAACAAAGAATAAAGTATAAATGAAAGTTTTCATTTTCATTTTTTTCCCTAGCAAAAAAGTTTTGGAGCTCGTGTCAATCTCGAAAGGGGGGAAAACCATAGTATTCTTCAAAAGGGGACACATTCGCATTAATATAATCACTCGATCAAAAAAAGAAACTCACATGATAGCTTAAAATTTGGGATAGCATATTTTTTTTTCATGTGTTTTTATGTAAGTGTATGTTTTAGCAAAATTATGAGTTAATATACTTTTTTGAAGCTTTCATTGGTATAATTCTTGTTCAGTAACTATGCAAAAAGTTTTGTTTATCTCCTACATAGTAGATTCATAATTATGTAATAATTGTACATGGCTCAAACAAAAGAAAAGAAAACAAAATTTTGGAGAGCAAATGAAATACTTTTTATTGCTAAAATTATAATGTTTGAAAAAGAATTATGAAAAGGATTTTAATTTTGATTATTATATTACTCTAACTGACAAATATAAATGTAAGACACAAATTTCAAATGAAATCTTTTAATAAATCAGATTTTATAGTTTCATAATTAACTGAATACATTATATCAGTTTACTTCCCTAATTTGTTTCATAAATTTATCTCTTCTGCTCCATTAGTACCATACATCTGAAAGGATAGATTTAAAAAAAAAATGCAAGATTTTTTTTGTATACATTATCAATTTGCAGAAAATTAGAGTTTTTTCTTGACTATATGATCTTTTTATTTTCAGTATTCTTTAATTTTTATATACTATTACCAAATTTTTATTCAATGTTATGACTTTTGATATTTATCCAATTTGCTATGTTAACAGCTGGAAGCTTTAATCAAAACTAATTACTGAAGAATTTTCACATGCAAGTATGGTTATATTTTATTTGTGAAAGCATGTTATTAAACTACTAAGCAAGAAAAAAATGTTGATTCTACCCAAAGATATAAAAAAATTTATGCTAATATGTATAGCAAAATATTTATAGTTATATGAATTTATAGCGAAATACATGATTCTAAATTTAGGATGTTTTTCTTATCTGAATTGAATATAACTAATCTAATTTTAGCTTAGTTTAGCTATACTAACGTCATGTTTTAAAGCACCACGACTGCTATTTTGGAAGGGATCTGGTAATTTTGAACCACAATCAAATTACGAGTTCAACACCAGAGGTAGCACTAAATTTCTAGACCACAGTAAGGGGAAGATATCTGGAATGGATTTATTTAACGTGCACCAGACTCATTTACAAGCCGGTTCTTTGGTTCAATGGAGTCTCCAGTCTAAAACACTTTGCTTTCGAAGCCGAGACCTTATCACCAGACCACAACAGTCTTATTTAAAAGACAAAGAATTTGTTCCTAATAATGAGCCAATTTTTATTTGTTAGGAAATTTGTTCCTAATCATATAATAAATAGCATATTTTATGATCACTAATAATTTTTATCGGAAATAAAACATGCTTAGTAGAATTTCAATGAATTTATGCTTGTTATTAGGAAGTAATTAAAAATGAACAAAAATTTCTGAAGAAGATTGAATAACTTTACTTAGAAAGAATGCCTTTTTTCCTAATGTAGCACTTTCTAAGCCATGTTATATATTTCAAATGGAATCATTAAAATAACTATTAAAAATTTGATTAAATAAATTTCTGCTGAAATTTTTATTTCATTTCAAAGACATTTTGCATTTTGAAGTTAAAATTAACATTTTTAAAAATTGTTGAAAATAATTAATATTATATAGAGCTATAATTAGAATAATTTTACACATTTTTAATCACGGTTATTAAATTAATTAAGGAAATAGTAATTTTAAAAATATGTATAGCAAAAGAAAAAATTGTAGCACATGCGAAAATTAAAATGAGTATCACCATTCATCGAAAGTCGATAAATGTAGAAATTTTTTATTTTATTTTTAATTTGGCTATATCTTTTATGCAAGATAATTATTACAAAAGTAGTTCGTATCTTTATTGAGTACAAACATATATCTCTGTGGTTTCTACTCATTGAAACAGCTGCAGAAGCAAATTCATTATGGGAAACTTTGATCTGGAGAAAATGGATTCAAACCGGAAGGAATACAAAGCCTTTTATGGTTTCAAGAGTGGAAACTCCGTTTCTATATTGCGTATTGAAATCGTTCCTTTTCAACAAAATGAGCCAACATCTTAGAAGTAGAACAACAGTCTTTTGCAATAAGTTTTGCTCTTATTGTATACTTTATAAAAAATTAGGGATGGTAAATCAAATACCTTTTCTTTTATTATTTCTTTCTCATTTACTAAGAACACAAATATGAATGTAGTAAACGTGAAAATAATTCGTTCCGAGATTTTGATTAAATAGTGAGTTGATAAAGTTGAAATATATACTTTCGAGTAGATATGGAGTTATTATTGGTGTTTATATAATATAAGAAACAATATTCAAAAGTCACTATATCTTGTGATCACGTTCTTAAACTCTTTATTTCCCGATTTGTTTTACCATTAACTTTTCAAATTTATTTTTGAACCATTTGCTACGTTTTGACACAGAATAAACCCAGGAAGAAGATAAATCCTCTACCAGTTGCCAGTACTTTGCAAAATTCCCCTTTACATATGTTCCTTACCATAGGATTGACTCCTACTCATCCACTCTACAATCAACTCATGCTTTAATCTTTTTAATTATAGTAAAACATGGTTGTTGTTACGATGACCTTCGCACTATGTGTCGAGGTTGCTACAACTTTTTCTCAAATATATTTGATATTTATTTGCTCTACTCTGTTCGAGTAGAAAATAAAAATGTCAGCGTACAGAATAAATAAATAAATAAAACTCGAGAAATGTCTCCATTTGACATTACAAGTAATTGCGAACAAAAGGAACTTAATGTGTACGCAAATGTGCACCGATGTTTTTTTTTTTAAAGTGGTTTTAGTTAGCATAAAAATAACTAATACTTTAAAAGTTAAATAATATTTTTTTTTACTTAATCGTTTCCACTGCCATATTTTCCCTTTGTGTCTGAAGAGAAACTAAAAAAATTAAGAATTAAAATAAATAAAACAACTACATTTTTTTCCATTTCAAAATTATTGTGGTACTTTCTAAAAATGGAAAGTATTATCAGATTTAAACAATGTGTCTCTTATTATATAAATAGGCACACACTTAATTTTCTATGTTATTACAAAAATATAAATTTGAATTATGCAACACCTCCGAATATACCAGTTCCTTTAATTAAAAATTCTAAATAGGCATTTTTAAAATGATGATTCTATGTATATGAATACTATAGTTTCGACATTCAACGAAAAAAAGGAAAACAATTGGGATTTTAAAATCTTTCCTTCTGTTAACGAATAAGTCGTGTTAACCTGGATAAAGTGATTTCAAAATTCATTTGATCAGATTCAAAGTACATGGTATACATTTCAAAAAATAAAAGTATATCTTCCCCCTTCTCCTTTATATCAATCAAAAACCAATTTAAATTATATATTTTATAGGTTTTCTTTCATTTAAAATAGTCGGATATAATTCCTGCTTCAAAATAGCTAAATTCAATACAAAATTTTGGGTTGTTTTCAACAAATAGAAAAAAAGAATCACATAGCTTCCTTATTTAAAAAAAAAAAAATAAACGTATTTAGCATTTTTATGATGAAAGTAAAACTATTTCTCCCAAACAATAGAATAATTTTCGAACACATATACAGAAAAAGAATTAAAATTTCCGATCACAACGAGATGGTACTCTTTTTTTCTAGGATAAAGAAGAATTAGTTTTGATTTCCATTCAGAGATCCAATAGATTTTAAGTTATTTCGCTTTATAGATTTTAAAATTATTTTTACATTACCAGTGCAAAATATTCAGTTAAAAAAGATCAAGGATCATTTTTGATTTTGGTTTCTGAATATCAATCGAGCTCTGGTGTGAAATTTCTAAATCGAAAGTAAGATATAAAAATTGAAAAAAGAAAAATAACGTGAAGCTTTCTCCATTTAACAACATTCATATCTAAAAAAATATTACATAGATCCTTTGTTAAAGTTTCTTAACTAGTGTGAATGTCTTCTCAAAACCTTTCCGTATATTATAAGGGAGGTTCTTATTCCCTCTTCCAGCATTAAAATTGTAAACCTAGAGTAAGAATGAAAAGGCCTTTTATGGAATTAAAGAACTATAATTACGGAATATAGATATTTAGCTTGTATCTGACTTTCACTCAATTTCATTTAGCTTGTTTTTAAGGATTTCATTCAATTTCATTTGGCTTGTATCTAGGGTTTCTTTCAATTTCATTTTGAATCTATCTAGGGGTTTAACTCAATTTCATTTAGCTTGTATCTAGGGGTCTCGTTCAATTTCATTTAGCCTGTATCTAGGGATTCATTCAAATTCCTTTATCTTGTACCTAGAAGTTTCACTCAATTTCATTTAGCTGTATCAAGGAATTTTCAGGAATAATTCAATTTCATTTAACTTGCGCCTAGGGGTTTCATTCAATTTCATTGAGTTTGTATCTAGGGGTTTCATTCGATTTCATTTAGCCTGTATCTAGGGTATTCATTCAAATTCCTTTATCTTGTACCTAGAAGTTTCACTCAATTTCATTTAGCTTGTATCAAGGAATTTAATTCTATTTCATTTAACTTGCATCTAGGGGTTTCATTCAATTTTCTTAAGTTTGTATCTAAGGATGGCATTTTTTAACGTCTGGCTCTTTATTCTTTATCCCTTTCGCGCCTACTGGCACATATACGTGCCAGCAAGAAACACGCTCACTTCCCGACCGACACACCGGCGTGACAGAGCCTTTTCTCGTTCACCGCCGACCGTCACACATTTGTGCCAGTGTCTTAGAACGTTTTAAAAAATATAATTTTCGGCACAAGATGGCATTGTATGTCCATATGGTTTCAGATACATGTAGATCTGACCTTCTACTCGAAATGAGAGAAGCATGACTCACATACACGTGGTTTTCGATTATATAAACATAGGGGGAAATAAAGGCTTCCGATTGGAATGCTTTATGACGGCTCATTAAATTCGCACGTGGTATTTTATTTATAGTAAATACTGAGTTTTATTTTCGCTAGAGTTGGTTATTTCGGTTTGCAGTCCAGTCTTCAGTGGATAATTAGATTTTGTAGACGTGAATTCTTTCTGTTTTTACCGTTGCAATGTCGAAACGTCATTAAAGTATGTATTGAAAATAAAATGTGTAAAATATATATTTAAACAAGAAATGACTTAAGTAAATAAAATATGTATAAATGTAAAAAAAAAGCATATGTCATTCAAATTCTATACAGAGCATTATTAAACAATGCGTTGAAACTTCGGTAAATTCATGGATTTAGGCTTAACAGCAAAAAGTCCTCCGGCCCTGGACAGACACTCGCAAAAGAAACTGCCGGCCTCAGCGATAAGCGCGCGTTAGCGATTCCCGTCGCGAAAAGGTTATAGGCATTGGAGTAAAATATAAAAATAAATGTCAACACTGAACTGCAAAAACAAACAAACAACTTATACTAAAAATAATTTACTGAAAATTCGATTAAAAAATTGTAAACTTGCCGAAAGTCTATATATCAAATTTTATCCATTTAGCTCAAACCGTTTTTGATTACGATGATGATTATGATGCAAAAAATTATGTTTATATAAATAAAGAGGGCAGGAAACGTGAAAAATTATTGAAATTTCGATTACAGATTTTTTGATTGTTATAATAATATTTTTATACTTCTCTTACGAGAATATAACATTCGAATGTATTTTTTACTTTAGTTAATAAAATGTAAATGCATGTTCATGATATCTAAAAATGTTTGATATGTAATTATTTTCACTCAGCATACATCCAGTGTTGCTTTATTACTAGTTTATGCATTGTATTGTATCAATATTTTACGGTGTAGAGGATTAGCATTATAATCAATAACGCGAAGTCCTTAAAATAATAATTGCTTCCTGAATGCATGACTATGACCTGAATGCAGTTAACGACTGCCTAACTGTATTCACGTTTCGTGACACTTTATGGTGAAAATAATTTACATTTATCTTTATAATGCCACTGTTAATGATTTAAAATGCAGCCATAAACTCCAGAGAAACTTATTCAACCAAAAATTATAAGATTAAATTATTAATTCATATTTATTTAATTTAAATTATTTATTATTTCTTAATATTATATTGAATTATTGAAAGGTGAAGTAAAATTAATAGTTAAAATGAAATATTAAAATTAATAAAAAAAATAATGCATGAATATGTTTGGTAAATTGAAAAAAAAAGAGTATAGTTCCTTTTTTCTTTTATAAAAAATCATAAAGTTTTTTTTCATTCGACTTAAATTTTCATTACGAGGAATATATCTTCATTTCATTTCTGTGGTTTTTTAAAATCAGTTATTCGTTTTACAGTTATTGTCATAAGAATTTTAAACCATTAATTAAAAAATACAAATATTTTTATGAAGCAAAAAAAAAAATATTTAAAAAATACAAATATTATTATGAAATATTTTTATTATTATTCATACAAAATAGGCTCGTTGCATATTTTGTATAGATAATAAATTTAATGCGACATGCACGCTGAGATTGTTTTTTTTTAAACAGAAAAAACACTTTACTATTTTAAATTAATGTTTTTTATCTTCAACACAAAATATTTTTCTCTTTTTAATGGATAAATATTTAATGAATGTATATTGTACAATATATAAATATTCATGAATTATGTACTGTTATTTAAAGTATGTATATTATTGAATGTACATTGTAATATAATGAATGAACAAATATTCCTGCATTTTATATCACAATATAATGTATAAATATTTAATGAAATTATATTGTAAGATATGATAATAGAATACAACATAATACATAGCAATATGTGAATTTTGTACTGAACATTTATATTTGCACAAAAAAAATAAGTAAGAACTTTAATACATTTCAACAACCTATATTTTGGAATCATAAATATTTTCTCAATAAATGCATCTCTCTTCCTGACTTTGTGCGTGCATGTATGTGAATTATATCAGAACGTATTGGATGCAAATAATTTAAAATTTTTATGAATAAATTATCTATTAAATTTGATAATATACAACTGTGCCATTTAAATTTAATAAAAAAAATATTTTGTAATCATCAAACTATTTCCTGCCATTATGCAAGTTAAATTAAAAATTAAATTGAAATAAATAGGTAATTTAAAAGGAAAGAAATATGCTTTAATAATGAGCTTTAACTCTCATGTTAATTTGAAAACGCATATTATATCCACACAATCAGAAAACTTCCTCTTTTACCATAAAATATCAAGTCAAATACAAAAAGTGAAAATAAGTTCTAAAAGAAAACGGGAATGTCTCGGAATATGTCTAAAACTCAAAGCCAAGAAAGTGCAAATGGGAAAATCGACCGCTAACCGTTGGTATAAACAAATCAATAAACTTACGGGCTCCGTTTCTTGGTTGTCACTTTCCTGATAGGCCACATATTCTGGAAAGAAAAAAAAGAAAATATAACATTTAACCAATTGCATAATTCATGTAAACCCTAATGTGTTTTCAATTCTTATTTTAATATAAATGACTCAAAAATTCATCCTGTATTTAAAAAAATACATGTGAAAATCTGTATTTTATATCTGAGAAAAATATTAGCAACAGGGTTTCAGTTATTTTCATTTCTTGATAATAAATAAAATTTACTATACCATTGAAGATAACTGATTTATTCAGTCAAGTTCAAACTGTGATTTTTGAATTTAATTTGGATTTATTCGTCAGATATGTTGTTTTAAGTAGATTTTATTTTTGTATTTTATGTTAAGAATTTTTTTCTTTTATAGAGTGCTCTTCCTAATGTATAACATTTTACGGATTATTTTATAATTTCTATTTAATTGGTGGTTGTAGGAGACAAGTACTATTTTCGTGGTCTGAAACTAATTTGAATTCATAAAGACTTGTCACAAAATAATTACATTAGTAAATTAATAAATTATTAATAAAAAAACAATTTCTTATTCTTAAACTTGGCGTTAATATCAATAAACTTAATTAACTGATTAAATATTTTAAAGAACGGAAAATCTATAAAATTGTTTCTTTTTCTTTAAGTATTTCCAGCTAGTAAATTCTGTTGTGCCACTTAAATAATTATTTCATTATGCCCACTACACTTAGAACTTAAAAAATTGAGACTTTTATAGGCAATATTTAAGGCTGTCGAAGAATAAATAATTGATTTGTTTAAATATAATTTATTTCTAGAATGAGAAAATAACCAGAAATCTCAAAATTTATCTTTTGGATAGTGAATAAAAAAGTTGATCATTTTTCTCGGCAAAAAATAGTATTTCTTAAATAAATATTTATTAATTTACAGCGTAAAAGATACTATAAGATTTTAAGCATGTGAATAGGCCGTATATATGTATCAAAATTATTTGGAAAATCACATAACGGTGAAGGGATTTGCGTATATACTGATATTTAGAAAAACACCAGACTAATTTACAAAGCATCTTAATAGTCAGAACCTTGAAAAATAGAATAACTCTACTTCGAAGTCAACAAAGAAAAAAATTCTGGAGAAAGGTATAGAGATCTAAAGGTTATTAAACTTCGAAACTACTAAATTCTTTCCATTAACAGCCGTCTTGTTGCTCCCATATAAAACCCAGATAAAATGAGTTAATTAGAAGTATTAAAATAAATATCTTATTTTTGTACCTTCACTGGAAATATTAGAGCCATGTATTAACTTAATTGGAATTTATATGGAATAAAAAATTGATTTGCCATTAAAAACCATCTTACAAATAAAATATGGTTGTATTCTTATTAGAGGTTCTTTGTAAAGATTTCTGGTGACTTTATTTGTTTGGAACAAGCGATATCATTAAAGTGACTTATTGATAGATTTCCTTGTGTACTCATAATTGTCTCACTATAGAGTAATTTAATAACTATGCGAACTTTCAGATAACAAGACAAAAAAAATAAAGGATTTGAAACTTCATTCCTTTAAAACTAATTTCACTCCACCCTGAATGCCAGACAATAACTCCATCTTCTAAAACTTACAATTTGTTGAAGGATTTCTCTAGAATTATATAACGTAGTTTTATCTGAAGGTCTTTAGAATACTTGAAGAAGAAAACTGATCACAAACAGCAATTCAGTTAGATTAAGATCATACGTAAGAAATATTATTTTCCTTCAAGTTCCACTGTTATACACGCTCGGTTTAAAATACTCTTATATCTGCTTCGTTATATTATCACTAAATTTTTTAAAATATTCAAGCAATGACTTTTAATGTTTTAATTTTTCTCTAGCAATAGCACACTGAGAATTATTGATACAGAAATTCAGATGTGTTTTTATAAAACTGTTTATATGCTGCTTCGAAATTCCATAAATCCCACTAATAAATAAATTTATATTAATATGAATATATTCAGTTTAATCAGAATGGATATTTTTCCAGATTTATTAGAAATTAGCACTAATAAAGATTCTGTGCAAAAAATTATGTCATGCCTTTCATGTAATTTTTTTTTCAAATAACACACATTCTAATCATTTAACTGCATATGTGAATGCAATGTTGCAATATGAATAAGCTTGTCCCTCTCACAATTTTCCTATTTTATTAGGGTTTTATACTCAGAGAGGACAAAAAAAGAAAGCAGCCACCAGATTCATACATTTCCCGAAAGATAAGCCCTGTGACCGTCGCCTCTAGTCAGAAACGTGTCAAGTCTAATTGTCGCTTCCTGACTTAGTGACGACATCCCTCCTTTTCCTCCCAAACAAGTCGTAAATTGTCTTCTTTGGGAGTAAGACTTTTTTCCTCTATTTATTCTCAGACATCTGGCCCAAGAGCTCCCAAAGCGAATTCTGAAGCTTTTAAGCGCTTAGTATCGCCTTCGGTTTAGTAAATAATTTTTAAGTGGTGTAAACAAAGAAAAAAATCAATCATTACAAGGATAGGATGAAAAGAACGGGCGAGTTTTTTCCCTCTAAAAACTTATGAAAATAAGTCCTTATTTATCCTTTATCATATAGGCCCAAAAAGAAGGATATAATAAGAGACATGTTTGAACAGTTGTATTTTTACTTGTGACAAAATTATATAGAAATCAATTATGTATATGGATATTAGAAAAATAATTTGTTTGAAAAAAAATTCAATCTCGACATTTTGCCTAGCCTCCGTGATTTTCCCTCTAATATAAAACACAATTTTTGATGCAATGTTTTTTTGCTCAGTTATCTATATTTATTATTTTTTAAAAAAAAACATCGGACAGCTTTTTTTATGATTCTGTTCATTTTAGATGTCAGTAAGATCGAAAAAAAAGATATTTTAATTATATTTGTCTATCGGTAACTTGACTGTCTGTGAACAAACAGAACACAACTCCAAACTTAAAGAATAAGAAATACTATATGCATTATTTAATTTTTTCACCAGCACTGTTGATTCCAATCAAATTTATGTCCAAAATACTTCATCAAGCCGTCTATCTACCTTTTCTTGAGGAATTGGGTTGTCCTATGGGGTTCACCTATATGGTGAATGAAAGGAATTCACCTATAGGATGAAATGTCCTCTTGGCATACGACTCTGATGGTTAGTTTGTTCAAATTAGAAACCAAAACAATAAGAGGAATTTTGTATAATTAATAAGCGCATTATAAAAATAAGCAGCAAACTAGTCGAGTGACATTCTGTTAATTACCTTAATAAAATTTTCCGAGGGCCCTTTTTTTAAATGTTAGAGAAGTGACTGTCAGAGTATGTCTATTCCTGAGTATGTAAATCATAGATTTAAAATCACAATGAGACATGAGAGTTTTTATACTGGGATGATATTATAATCGAAATTTAGCACCAAAATTCGATTAAAATTTGCCAATAGAAAGACGTTTATAAGTATCTTCAGCTTGGTTCTTCCCAATGATGAAGATAACTGAGCACAAACGGTATCATTATGTGTATATATAAGAAAAAGTTTGAAAAAAACTTGGGTTACTTTTTGCAAAGAAACAAGATTTATTTCTAATGAAAGCTCCATTATTTAAGTCTATACTTATAATAAAGCAAAATTTGTGTGTGTGTTGGCGCTCTACAGGCCAGACCGTTGGACCTACATCTACCAAATTTGGTACATGTATATCTTGGAGATAAGGAATGCACCTCGGGGATATTGCACCTTCTTAGAAGTTTTAATTAAAATTTTAATTTATTAAAAATTAAGCAATATTTGGGCGTTTTTCAGCTATAAATTCCCAAAATATTATAGCACAAATATTTTTACATCAAGTTAAATATAAAAAAAATTAGCTTTCTAATGGTATCAATGTTTTAACATATAACTTAAGCTTCTATTTTTAATGAATTTTTAAAGAAATATTTTAACCATATTTTTAACAATATATTTTGGACTAAACAATTAAATTTTATCTGCACGAGCACGTCAAGGGGGAAAAAATTAGATTTTATCTGCGTGTTGCCATCATATTGACGGAAGTTTAAATTATAAAAATATCAAAAAATTAAATATAAAGAAATGTAACTTTCATCACATGACTGGATAAAATAAAATAAATATAAAATGAAATATTTTCTTTAAAAAAATGCAAGGCAAATAATTCTATGATTGTTTGCTATATCTAAATCATTAATTCAACAAATCATGTTTATTTACTGAAAACCTGATTGAATTTATACAGGATATGCATTCAAATTAAGGTCCAATGGCCCATTTGTAAAGTATTAGTAATAGGCATATATATTGTTTAGTACTTCTAATTTGATCTAAATGAAGTAAATAATTACAGCCTTTTAGGTTTCATCATACATTGCTCTGTGAACCATATTTTACAAAATATTTTTATTAATACTTAAAATAAAAGTCGTTACATCAATCAGACTTCTAAATCATTCATTAAAATTGACTGATTTATAGAAATAAAAAAATATTATTAGGAAAACGTGTTCTTTTAGAACTTTCCGTCCATCATATTAAAGAAAATATCAATTTCAGGCTAATCAATGCCCGGAATTACTTGAAGGCCGATAATCAAATGAATATGTCTTAACGTATATGAATGAATGTTTGCGTGTGTGTTACGGCACTACATACCAAGTCATATTATCAAGAGCTTTCACGGTATTTACATATTTACTTTGGAGGATGAAAAGGTATGCCATGACAGAGCTATTTCTGAAATTTAACTATTTGAAAATTAAACTAACATTTGGAAATTTTCTGCGATAATTTTCAAAAATATTATAGCTCAAAACTGTTTTTTAAAACTTCTTAAAAATGATTTTTTATCATTCATAACTATGTTTTAACCTATAAATTCAGTTTCTAGTTTTAATGATTTAAAAAAATATTGTAACTGTATTTTTCAGCAATTCATTTCTCACAAAATGAAAGTAGAATTTAATCTGCAAGAATTTAATCTCTGAGTGTACTAGCTCTTTGCCGTCACTTTGACAAAAACTCTAACTGAATGAGTAAATTAACTCTTATTGCAAATGAAATCGAGGAAAGTATGATGTTCAGCACGAATTGAACTGGTAGCGTAATGTTGTGGAATAGATATAGGGTATGATATTTTCCACATAATTCCATGACAGCTCATTGCAAATCAGAGATATATAGTACAATGAACAAAGAAAAGTAAGTCTTCTATAATAATACTATCGGAGTTTCAAATTTAAATATATTTGGCTTATAATTATTAAAGAGCAAGGCACACAAGTATTTAATTGAAAATTTTAGAACGCATGACTCCTGGTGAACCAGCTGCTCGCCAAAGATGGCTAGTAATTAATAAAGTTAGTATTTTTCTATGATGTATTGCTATACGGGGATGAAATGTGCAAAGTTTGAAATAAAATAAGGTATAACAAATGTAACACTTTAACGAAAATATCTCCTCAATTTTAGGTAGCACATAGCAATGCAAATAGAACTCGGTATTCATTATTGCATTAGGCGTCATTTTGACAAACGTCATGAGCAAGTGTAAAGCCACCATCATAAAGTAAATTGTTCTCCCTGCAGATGTAGGAAAAGTTTGGGAATAAATTACAATTAAGAGTCAAGAGTTTTAACAAAAAATATCTTTAGACCCTTTTAAACTGATCTGTAATATAATAAAATTTCCGATGGAATTATGTAAACTGAATAAAAGTGCTGATCTTTACTTATTGAAAATATTAACATTTTGTTATACAATCAAAAATTCACAAAAATAATTTTCTACGAAAATGAAAATAGGATAAAAATATCCAAGCAAGTTTAGTTTTAAAAAAGAAAAAAAAAACGTACGTCGTTATAAAATAATTGTTCTTTACGTAAATAACATTCACTATAATTCCCGCCACAAAAATAAAAAAGTCTTTCTTTTTTTTAAAAAAAATTTATCAAATGAAATATGTTTCTTAAATCATAATTTGTTTCCAAGAACAGATTCTTCTTCTTTTTTCGATAAAACACATATTTGGGAGGGAATTTCTAATTTGTGTGATTAAATTTATTTATCTTTTTATAATTTATCTTATGGAAAAAAATATTGAAGACATTGTCCTTTCTGTTAAAACTTGAAATATAAGAAAAAGATTCGGTAAAATCTAATATTTTGAAGGAAAAGAAAGTTTATTTTAATTCTGTTAACTAAAAATGTTATATTTAACATATTTATTAATTACTTTATAATTTCCATTCGATAAATATAATGCTTAAAATGTAAAATTATTATTTACTGTGTTACAAAATAAATAAGGATTGATTTCAATGAGGTTAGTTAATGAAATGATTAATCGAACTAATAATGGAGGAATCATTTTGAAAAAAATTATGACTTAAATTAAATACTTTCATTTTATTTTGAACTAATGTCTAACGAAGAAAGATAGTTTATTTACAAACTTCCATCTTTCGTTAACTAAGCGGTCCTCACCAACATTGGTGTTTTACTGAATAATTGACTTTGATGATTCGCATGTTTTTGATAAACCGTAGATTTGGCTTACATTAAAGTTTATTTAAAAAAAGTGGATTAAGTTTTTTATTCAAATATCAACAATGGTGAAACTTCAAACTATATTAAGGGCACATCAAAGTACAAATAAGGATTATAAGATTAAATACAACCACAGCTCTCGATTTATTATATTTAATACAAGTTTCTCTTAAAAGATAATGCCAGTTATGAATTTCTCAATCTATCTCTAAGTTTGGCATCTAACGTCAATTGATTTTTACTACATCATACTTTCGTATGTATCACGTGTACTTAAACAATGGACTAATCAACAAGTTATTAATTTTTCACTTAAGAAAGTAATTCACAATCGTGACTGTTTCTTGTCAAGGAAAGGTATGATTTGTTCTCCAAGAGAATTTTTTTCTCTTTAAGATCGGCTGATTTCTAAATACTTTATGTATTGTATTTCTCAAAAGTATTTCCATTTCTAAAATTCTGTCACATTTAAGAGCAAGATAAAAATTTATCTTAGAATTTTTTTCGAAAATTGGAATTTTTTTATTTTTTATTTTCTAGATATTATTGGCTTTCAACAAGCGTATGAAAATCAATGAATGAAATCACAAGAATTTTAATATCACTAGCAATTAAATTATGAGAATAATAATATCATCAGCAATTATAATATCATTGACAATTAATAAGATTCTTTAAGAAGATAATGTGAATATGAAAATAATCTTTTATATTTTTTGAAAGGATTTTCAGTAGATAAAAAAAAAAAATCCGACTCCATTTAATTTTGTATTGAAATTGCAGTTAAACGAAATCGTATATTTCCAATTATCACTAGGATAGTAACGTAAAAAACATATGATGCTTTCTCTTTTCTATAGACGAGAGAATTATCTGGAATCATTTGTGAAATAATAGACCTTACATTTAGAAATAAATTAAATTTATTTTGAACGCAATTCTTGCTCCAATAGAGCAGACAAATAATATTAATATTTTTAACCGGAAACAGATTTTGTAATTTATATGTTGGAAAGTTTAAAAATAGGTAACGGTAAAAAACACTTTATTAAATGTTTTCAACTTCTAAAGAGTTGTTTTTGATTCTAAATCTAATATGATAATATTTATTTAAAAAAATATGTATAAGATATTTATAAATAGTACCTCCATACATCAACGAGCATTATAAAATATGTTTACAAAAATATATATCAAAATCTAGGCTAGTGATATAATAAAGCAAAGTTTGGACACAAACTGTCTCCAAAAAATAGCTGTCAAATTGAAGGGAAAAAGTGAATTTCCTTCTATCTGGAATAAAAATCATGAAAAGAAAAGTTTACCAAAGAAACACTAGAATAATAATTATCCACTTAGTGCCACATAGAATAGATATGAGAGCTATGGAATGTTGCCTAATGACAACACTGCTCGCAAAACATACTTCTGTATCAGGGGGGAAACTATAACTCAGGAAAAAATGACAGTACTAGCTCCATTACCATCGATGTACACATAGGAAAAGTGAGAACTCATTTAGTTATTCAGTGACTTCAAGGGTCTATATTCGACTGACGAACAAATATGAAAACTAAGATCTATTCTTTTCCAATTTCCCATTTTAATATCATAAAATTTAGAGCTATAAAAGAAAACAGAAATCGATCCAGTTACTGAAACTTTTTCGGCTGGATATTGGAAGCTTACAATTAAAAGACATAGAGGACAAGGGGTGACAAATTATGATATTCACGATTTGAATAACATATTTGATAACTCTAATTATCATGGCCAAAAATTTGATTAACAACAAATTTTCTACAAATCGTATTATGAATATTTTTGAAATAGGAATAAAATACATACATTAGGTAATTCTGTAATTACCAAGAAGTTCCGAATTTGAACAATTGCCTTAAATACTTCTTTTAGAGTTCCTAATATAATCATAATTTTAATAGCATGGTATATCAATTCATTGTTGGTCAGATGTGGACTTTTAAAAATTAGAACTAATATGGGAATGTAACAATTAGTTAAATAAGTCAATTTAAAATGTAAACTTTGAATTAAACAGTTGTAGAAATTTAAAAAAAAATACGAAATATTTTTTCTACCTAGTATATTTTTTTCTGCCCATTATTTTTCCTATTTTCATACCACCAAATTTCCCCAGATGTATAATTAAATTCTTAAAACTCTGTTTGAACTACTAAAGAATAATCTGTATATTTAGCAAAAACATTTTTAAAAAAATAAGTGTACATTATTCTTAAATTTCAAATGAAAGTAATGCAAAGAACTAAATTAATTGCTTCTTTGATTAGTTTTAAATTAAATTGTTCTTTTCCTTTTTATAAACCAAGACGAAAAATGTTTACTGTGTATTTTGTTTTCATTTTTTTTTAGTTTGAAAGCAATACCGAGCAGTATTTGGACGACGGAAACTTTCATTTCCTTTCTAAGAAGCAATTCTCCTCATCCAGCTACATTAGTCATCCTGTAACTACGCATTAGATTAGAGATTCCCATTCACGAGATCGTTAATTAAGTTAAAGCAAAATAACGATTCTCAGGTCAAAATGAAGAGTTAACAGAGGTAATTGATTGCCTCAAATCCTGTTTACCATATGAATAAGGAGCCTCCGGACAGCTCGAGGCTTAACAATCAGCATTAGATCGATAATATCCGACACTCAATTACTTTCTGAACTAGAGTTGGGTTAAAAGAAAACATTTCTTAACACTTAATAGTTTGAAGTGAACATTGGTTATATATACCAGATAAATAAATAATTTCTGTTCTATACTTCTTACACACAAAGTTAACGCATTTCTTAACTATAGAAGAAAATAAGATACAGTGACTGAAAAATTAATAGAGTTAGAAACAAATTTGAAATCTAATTAACTTAATGAAGTTGTTTTCCTTCTGCGGCAAATTTCATTTTATCATTATGGAAAAATTAAAGCAATGATTGAATTATTACTAGAGTAATTAATAAATTAAATTTGAATTCTGAGTTAATTGACTAAATAGTTTGTTCTTCTAATAAATGGCAAACAATTAACAATGCAATTGTAAAACTAAGAGAATGACATAAAATCTCATTAAATTTAGTGGCATCTAACATAAGTAAAAAGATATCAGCTAATATCTGAAATTTAAACCAAAATTGAAATTATAGGGTGGTTTTTATATTTGTATAAGTCATATCACTGATACCCCAACCTGGTTGGAAACACACGGATAACGAAAACTGAATGACCGGACTGCTGCAATAGCAACATTGACTGGAACTGAGGTTGCGTTCTAAGGGCCATTACAGACCACAGTACAAGGCTTCCCGAATTAAGTACGCCCAGGCGTCGATGGGTAGAACTAGATCATCCTTCATCTTTTCGTGTATCCTCCAAGGTTGCGTGAACCAACTACCATACGAAAAAACATCTCATCCTTCTTTTTGAGGTGATCCTCCACTGAGCGATTTTTAACCTGTATGAAGGCGAAAAAATCTGACTCGTACAGTACTATCCATGCTGACTGGTACATTTCACCGTTAACAACGGTATCGGATGTCTACAAGCAGTGGGTCATGGTAATATTCTAATTCACGTGCGTACTAAATAGCTCATAGTTCAGTGCAATGAATTTACTATATTCGTTCACTTGACAATTAAAAAAAGAATATTTTGATGTTTTTTTTTTAATAATTGTTCCTTTTTTTATTAATTCAAAACGAAATTAATGCAATATTCTTAATTTCAATCGACATAACTTTATGAATTTTCAAATTTAATTGCTTGAACTCTAGGAAAACATTGTTTGTCTCAGAACATAATAAGCTGATAATTAAAAAATTTGAAAAAAAAAATATACAAATGAAATTTTATGTGCAGTTCCTTCTTCAAAATTATAGGTATCCATCAATGTTTTTTTAACGTAAATTAGAAGTCTGTAGGCATTTTAGTTCATGTGCTTGTAAATATAATAAGTCAAACATTCAATATACATAATGCATAAATTCTGCAACGAATATAACGATTTAAATATTTGATTTTACTATATTGAAAATATAGTTAAACCTGAAACTATTTATCATGTAATGGTATAAGAAAAATAACTTTTAAAAATTCGTTGATTTAATTTGGAAATCTATCGATGTTGATTCTTACAATACAATATTCCATCTCTTACTTAGAGATTACATCCCTTAGGTATTTGAATGACACATGCAATTAAGTCAATGGAATTTCCACGAAAGAGTAGATTAAAGGGACAGAGCCACTCTTTGTACCTACTGCGAATTCTAATTAATTGATAACTATTCTACGTTCATTGCTACCATCATCTTGTGATCCATCAATCTATTATATGGACATGACCAAACAATGCTGAATGAAGTCATGTTCTCCTCTCCGCAAACGATGGCGCCCAGAATCATTATAACGAAACGTCAAAAGATATTCAGAATATCAGTAACATAAGACGTATTTGAGCGATTAGTTTCAATAGCTGTTTAGAATATGCTACGTAAACTCTGCTTCACAAAGTGGAGCACAGACATGGATAAGAGAATAATATACTATACTAATCAACATATGGAAAGACCTATATAGAAATGAGAATGTTGGAAAGTTCACTCACTATTCCGCAGGTTGGTTCGTTTCATCTCTAGGAACCATGATTCAAAAAAGACTTCATTGCAATATCAAGAGTCTACATAGATTCTCGTATATGTTAATTTTCGAGAGAGTCAATCATACTTTCTCTGATACTGACATATAAGTTTGGGAAAAAAGAGGTTCCAAAACAATAATAGGCCTCTTTATCAGAGAGTTATGTATATTTATCAGGACCAGCCACAAAAAGATTATCGCTTTGTTCAAATTGCGAAGTTAATCTAAATCTAAATAAATCCCACTGATTTGGATTGAAGAAAGTAAGTGGATGTTTTTGAAACAAATAATTTGTAGTTGATTTAAAAAAAGGACTCCCCATGTAATTTGATATTTTTCAATGACATTTCACTATGTATTATAATTATTACTAAGGTTAAAAATTATGATTTTCCTTTTTCATTCTTATCAAATGTAACAACTCAATCGTATGGAAATAAATTAACGTTTTATGGAATATTAAATTTAAATTCTTACTATTAAATTATAATACTTAAAAATTTGTATTTTTCTAGTTCATTCTTATCCAATTAAATGTTACCTCTTAATTTTATGGAAATAAATTTAAACATTATAATTAAATAGCACGAATTTAAATTATCTCTTCAACATGGAATTGCATAATGTTTGTTGAAACCTTTCTCTTATAATGAGATTAAATTTTTAAGTAATCATGTTTCATCTTTCGATTAATTTGTCTATTTTATGTTTAGTTTAGTTATATTAACATCCCGTTTTGAAGCAACGCCAGGGCTATTTCGGGACTGACCTCGTATTTTGAACCACGGCCAGATGACGAGGATGACACCTAAGCTAGCACCCCTCCCCTCCAACCTTCCACACCACAGCAGCGGGAGGACATTTTGCACCGACGGATTTAACGTTCACCAGACCGGCTTACATGGCAACTCTTCTGTGGAATCGGATCACGAACCCACAAACCTCCGGTTCCGATGCTAAGATCTTACCACCAGGACACCGAGGCCTGAAATAATCCCGATCAGAAGTTACAAAGTAGTTCGTACAATCAACAAATTTTATCTTATATCAATAAAAGTGAATGTTTGTTTGTATGTCTCTTATGCGCTGGCGTATCGATAATTCGATTCCGAAACTTTAAATACTTATTACTTGCATTTACGAGATGGTTATAGGTATAGTAAAATTATCTTATATATAAAATATATTTTCGGATCTATTTACCGCATCTATTAACCAAAGAATTAACCTTCAAATAACTCGTCGAGAAGACACAATAGATTCAGTAAAGATGATAAAATCAATATAGACGTAAATATTTTGTAGCAATTGTATGTAAATGCAATGTCAGTCGTTCTCTGAGATAATAGTTTAATTAGAGAGTGTGCGGTAGCCAATCCTATAAGTTTGGAATTTTAACTAAGCATTTAATAAAATTTTAGCTTTTTGGCAGTAACTTCCAAAAATTTTAAAATACAAATAATTTTGCAATGTCTTAGTTTTTAAAAATTATCTTTTTAATTCATTGAAGATTTAATGATATAAATATATTTTCTACAAACACAATTTTCTACATACACAAATCTAATACATAAAAATGAATATTTGTTTGTAGAGAGAATAATAAAAATAGAATTAATACTATTTATGCTTCTCCTTTATATATCCTTCAATTTCAATGAAGATATTTATTGCTGACAAGGAAATAAATAGCCTTCTTAATTAAACAAGATAACTATTTCAAATTTCAAACAATATTTCCAAGATTATTTCTTCTGTTTAGCAACGCACCGGTTACCAATCAGTATGCTATAACGATATTTTTATAATAGTTAATCTGTCTTAGGTCAAATAATTTGTCTGAAATAGGAAACCGAAATTAATTTTAAATAAATATTTATATTTTTATATTTTTAATTACTAGTTTACCTTTCAAGGTACAATTATAATAAAAACTTCAAACGAAATATGTAACTCTAGTAACATTGTATCAGAATATTTCGTTTTTCAATAATAATTTCCTATTTGGTTGAATATTAACTAAATTTGTAATAAATAGTTGAAGATTTAAAGTTTTAATGCGAATATCTATAGAAAAAAAATGGCCTGAATTTTAATTTTAAATATAGCGTGTATCTAATTAAATGTAGCGTGAATTTCATGGTATTTCAGGAATCTATTTTAATAATTTAGAAAATGGTCTACAGTTCTTACTGTTTTTCGCTCTTACGTAATGCTGTATGGGTATATATCAGTAAAGAAAAATAGGGAAGAATACTCCGAGATTAACATAATTATATTTATTACAATTCCTTTATTTGTTTCATGGACCTTTCTCCATTTCATAATTTTCTGCCCCATAACTAATGCATTCTTGTATTTAATACGAAAAGTGTAGCTACAATATAGTCTCAGTCAAATTACAGAAAAATACATTACAGGTTTGGAAACAGAGTATGTTTGGCGCCAATTAAAGAGATATGCCATGTTTATGTTCTAATCTTTTTACTAGTAATAATTTAAATATTTGTAATTTAAGACAGATATTTGTAAAATATGGCTTTCTTTTACTTTTCTTTCAAATTTCTGAAATCTATGTGCTGCAAACTCAAAAAATAAACATTTACTCAAAATTATAAAAAAAGACTTTCCCATAACTTTCGTTTTTCTCATATTAGGGGTTTTTATTAGATGTTAGTTTTCAGAGTTTTCGCCTAATACTAAATTTATGTCTCTGAAATCGGATTACAATATTAATTTATCATAATATCTAACAATTTATCATAATATTTCAAATGCATTGATTATTATACAATTTGAAATGTGATTCATACATTCTGGATAAAAGAGTAGTTTTTCCATTTTATACAAATGCCAAACCGCGATGAAGATTGAAGGTAGAAAGTGTTCCCGATCACAAGATCAAAATTCATTAAAAATATTTTTCCTATAATTTGAGGAGTAATCTTTCTTTTTCTGGTGTGGAAATGCAAAAAGCTAAAAAATAATTCTTCGTTATAATCGTATAGCTCCTGTCAAATATTTGTAATTGTACTATTTTTAAACTTTTTACTTATTCATGATTATAAACACTTTCTTTTTTGTGTTAGTTTTTATAGGTTTTGTCTGTCAAAAGAACGTATTAAAGAGAAAATATATTTCATCTTTTGTTTGGAATAACTTTTTCATTTCATAACTAAGAAACCTCAGGCATTTTTTAAAATAAAATAATGGTTGAATTTAATTTTTGAGGAAATAAAGCAAACATTGCAAGCCAGTGTAAATTTGATCAAATAACATCTTTTCAAAAATAAATACTGTGCAATATAATTTCAATAATTTAATCTCTTTTTTATCACCAAATGGTACATTTGTAAGAGAAAGATTATTCCTAAAAAAGGATGTTTACTTTTTCAATATATTACAATTTTATCTTGAGTAAATATTTGCATCCTAATGGGAATGCATTTTTTAATTATTTATTTCCTGTCCGTAGTCACACATTAAAACAAGAATAATGATGAATATATAATTTCAAATGTCCAATGCTTTAAAATGATGAAATGTTACTTATTAGTTTTCTCTTATTGGAAGTACTTAAGGTTTTCTCTGAAACAAGTTATCGCTTCAGGAATTTCAAAAGAAAGGAAAACCACTTAAGAAAATCAAAAGATAAGATAATCATTTAAGAACACTTTTATGTTTTGAAAAGTGACTGTGGTTAACGAAGATTAAAAAAATATATGAAAAGAAATTCGTTTTTATTTTAAAATAAGTCTTCTTTTTAGTTTAGAATCTGAATAATTTATTTCCCCATCGAAAAGCACCACTTTGTTTACTTTAAATCAACCCAATCGAAACTCTTTTTAAATTTTAGTATATAATTCCTCTGTGTGTTTTTTATCATTTGTTTATCTAAGTTACTCAATATCAGTGACTGAGCCTTTAAATAGCTTATTCAAATACAAATTTTTAAAAAATTAACGAGGAAATTTTGTAAGTGATATTTTTAATCATATAATTAATATTGACTTTTTGCTGCGTCAGCTTGACTAATGAAAAGCTTTAATTTATGTTTAAGTAATCATTTTATATCCTGACTGAAGAACATCCAGAGCAAGTAATTTACTTTATAATTCTTAATGTAATGAAAAATGAAATTACTAACTAAATGATGGAAAATAAATATTTGATTCTTCTGAAAGACAAAAAGAAAATCAACATAGCTTATATGCTTTGATAATTACACATATTATAATAATGAAAAAATATTTTAGTAATTTTTCTTTTCTTTAATCTTTTTCTATTAGGATAATTAATATATGGCAATAAAATGTAGAATGTTAAAAAACCTTTTAGCGAACATATTACAGAATTTTGTCTCTAACATATTGTGAAAAATTTTCTTTTATCTAAAACAAATGTCTTCCTTTGATATAGTCGAAAGAAAGACATTTCTTAAAATAAAATAAAATTTAAAATATCCGTTTAAAGAAAAATTAAAAATATGTAGTCAAATTAACATTTGGAGCAATTCTTCTCTCTTCTATGAAGATTAGCACATTTTATGAATAATTATGTAAATATATGTTTTTTCAATTAATAAAAACTTTGTATGACTGAAGGAGTTTAAAAAGTAGTAAAGTATAATATTGAAATGTTTAATATGTTTATTTTATAAGACTTAGAAGAAGAAATTTGAAATGAGTAGTAAGAAAAATTTTTAAAAAATCAGTGGTATTGCTAAAATTTATTTCAGAAATTTAAAATTTATTTACATTTAAAATTCTGTATTACGAGTTATGCAGCATTCATTCATTTAGTAAAATAATGCATTCTATTTCCATCTTGTTGCAAACAGAGCCACAGAAATTTTAGCGAACGCTATCAAAGCGTAACAAACAAAAGTAAAATAATCTTTGGTTTGCTTTAGAATACTAAAGAATAGACAATCATTAACGTTAATGAGTATTCAAAATTAATGAGTACGCATTCTATATTTTAGTACAGAAATATTTCAACAAAGTGAGCAGAAATATGTGATTAACTGCCATGACGCTGAAATACCTTATCCATGGTAGTTAGTAATTACCACTTCAAAAAATATTCTCATTATGTAGAGTATAACGCAAAAAAAATCTCAAATCGAGGCAAATCCTGAAATTTGGGTAAAAATTTATAAATATTCTCTTTCTACTGTTAGAAAGAGAATATTTATATTCTTTTTATTATTAAATAATTTATAAATATTCTCTTTCCCCAAAAAATATGCTGAACAAATGCAGATCGCGAAAAAGAAGCTTTGATAATAAATAGAATGCTACTAAATAGATATTTTTTCATAATTATCCAAAATGTATCAATATTTCAACTAATCTCTTTCATATAATAAAATTTTTCATTTTCTATCTATAGTATATTTTATCCTTATGAAGAGCCGAAAGATTGGGAAGTATATACACATACAGTAGTACCCCCCCCCCTTGTATAAGACAGTACTCTGCTGGGAATAAAGGCACACACAAATATAAAGTAACTCTTTATAAATACAAACTTCTGGAAAAAAATATTTTAACTATACATCAAATCGATTCTTGATCATATGTTGCCTATGATTATATTTTGGGTATTTTTAAATAAATTTGTTTTCAAAGAAGCATTTACATCATCTCTGAACACTGTGAATATTTATTAAAGAGAGATATACTTTTGAAAGGGTATCTACTCACAGTGTAGGAATAATACGAAGGATTTACTCCCTTCCCGCCGAAGCACTCATGATTATCAGAGTCACCATTTTCACAACTTGGTTTTCAGGAGAAGCTGAGTTAGAAACTAAAAGGTTATTATCATTGGTTAGTAGGAAGAATGTGTCCGCCATTCGCCTTGAGTTAACTGACCCTCTGAGAAGAAAAATCATTATTATTTATTCACGAAATTATGAGATTTTAGGGACGAGGGTACGAAGATGACAAGTAAGGATTAAAAGGGAAATGAATTAGTAATTAGATAATTTAGCGAATCTACTTTTGTCTAAAAATTTATCTTAAACAACAAAGAATTTTGAAGGAAAACTAAAGAGATAATTTTGCAAAACTTTTCTTCAAGAAAATTTATCTCATACAACAAAGATATATCTTTAGATTTTCTTGTGTGATAAAAATAAAAAAAATGTTATTTAATAATGCAGATAAATAAAACATAAAAGCATTGCTTTTTACACCCAAAATACTAAAAAAAATTTATTACATATATCAGTCACATTTTCTAGCTGTAATTTATCCAACAAAATAAAATTTGAATTCCGAAATTTTTTGTCAAATTATTTTATGGTTTTTATAAAAACAGGAATGTTATACATTAAAAAAGTAGAAAATTCAAAGGCAAAACATTGAAATCATTTTGTAAAAAAAGTGCTCATTACAAACGGAACTTGCCCGATTATCCCTATATTGCATATAAACATCGCTACTAGCATCGTGTCTAAAGTCACGCATAAGTTAGATTTTATTTAAAAAATTAGTATTATACTTCACTACATCAGTACATATGACAAGAAATAATATTTAGTGACTTCGTCCAAATATCTCTTTACATCTGTCTCCTTATCAAAGTACATAATATAACAAGAAAAAAAATGTTGAGCATAACATTGCATTTTACGGCATACAAACAGTTTAAAGCCCCAATTTTACAATATTTTAAAATAAGAATAATAATATAGTAGTACTAACAACAAGCATCATATTTAGAGATGTTTAGAAGTAATTCTTTCCAGGAAAAGAAATCGCAGCAAAGTTGCCAAACAGGGTATATTAAAATTGAATAAAACCTCAAGAAATAACTTCTCATCCTATCAACAGTTCAATTGCCCTCGACACTGCTTAAATATTTTCGTAAAAATAAAGAAAACGGACCATAAAATCTCTCGTACTTGAAGATTATTTCCTCCTCAGGGGAAATATTATTCGAAAAGAGGGGACGGAGAAAAAATTCCTCTCTTGGGACATGAGAAACAAGAATGATAATAATAAAAAAAGAAACCATGCCCAATAATGTTTGATCGTTCCACTATACAAAATAAATTCCGACTTTTTTTTCCTTTTCAAAGACGGTTACTTTCATGGTTCCGTGAGCTTTGATCACGGTAAGGATTCTCATTTAAAAACTTTTTCTTTCGCTTGGTGGATTCAGGGTGGTGGAAGCAGCTTCTACCACCCTCCCTTTGTTTCTTTACAGAATCCCATTCCAATGGAGAATTTTAATATCGTTTTCACAAGGATTCTACTAGTGCGTGGAGGTGAAGCCTGTTTTAATTAAATGCGAAACCTCACCCTTAAATGATTCTGAGCACATTTTATTGGATCTGAGTTAAGAATACGATTGGATTCTTCTTCAGTAATAATTTTGTTCTTGTTGAAAGGAATTAAGTAGAGACTACAATGAACGCTCATTTTCCACAGAATTGTTTTCTAAATGAGTATTGGAATAATTATAAATATCGTAAATTAGACATATAGTCTTTTTGGTTTATTAAAGGACAAAAGTTTTCCTTTTTTTTGTTGTAAAGTAAGTGAAAAACCAGTTTTAAAATTTCTCGCGCCCAATGTTGCTATAGTTCATATTGTAATTTGTATTTTTCTAGGTAATTAAATTCATAATAATAATAAAAATTGCGGAGTTTTAGGTTTTATAAATCTTTTGTAAGATAAGATATGGCTCATTTTTTAAAAATAAAAATAATATTTTGGACGATTAGATATTGTTTATTTTTTAATAATAATAAATATTTTGGAAGATTAGATCTGGTTTATTTTATAATGAAAATAAAACTTTTGGAATATTAAATCTAGCTTATTTTTAATTATAATAAATCTTTTGGAAGATCAGATATAGTTATTTTTAATAATAATAAATATTTTAGAATGACAGATCCAACTTATTTTTAATAATAAGGAATCCTTTGTTATATTAGCCTAATTTATTTTTAACTCAGTTTCCTATTATATTTTCTATAAAAACATATTTTGCTACAGAAAATAAGAGTTTTTGCCATTTAGATAAACTATTTTTAAGAGGATTTATCATAATATAAGCTATAATTTTTACTTTCAGCCCATGCCCAACCATTTTTCAAAAGATTCGTCATTTTAGCATCTATAATTAATTTTTTATACAAATTTTTAATAACCGATTTTTTTACTCACCATATCACATTCTATTTATAATGACTAGAAACATTCATTGCAGAATCCAAAGAATCACTAATCAAAGCTTTACGTCATGAAGAATAGATGTTATATAAATATAAATTTCGTCATAAATAATTCATAAGAATATTAATTTACAAAAAAAAATGTATTCTAATGATTCTTATATTTTAAATGTTTTATATCATAAGCATAAAAAAATCTTACTTATTGTGTTTTGTCTGTCTGCATTGCACATAACAAAAATATATAATTTAGCATTATAACTTAGCCTTTTTTTTTCAAAAATCCACTTCCGTTCCCATTAACTTAAACATATTCCATAAAACTAATTTCACCCTCGGAGTTGAGACATCAACTGTATTTTGACGCGTATATCAGTTATACCCATCTACATTCTATAATGTTCAGTAAAATTTGATTTTGAATATTTTTCAGTTTTTTTTTAATACGCCATTATTTTTTGTACGTATTTCATTTTATCTTACTTTTTGCGTTATTACAAAGATTTTGATTTAAAATCTGAATACTTCCTAAAACATAACGCAGGAGGCAGTAAAATAGTTGAGTCATTTAAAACAACATATTTAATTTTATGATTTTAAACTTTAATAAAATATTGAAAAAATGACAATAATAGAGATGGTACGATTGAGAAAATTCGTGCCAATGCTATCGAAAAAGAAAGAAATCCTTAAATATGATTATATTATTTGCTCAAATGGACAAAAACTAAATATATTTAAGATGGATTACCTACTTGGATATACGATAATGCTTACAAACGTGGCAACTAAGACTATTCTTATTTAATGATAAAATATTACTTTTCAAAATGCATTAAAAATTATTTTCAAATATAATCCAAATTTATGAAACAGAGGCTCAACTGATATTCCATCATTGCTTTAAAAATTACAGTAAAAAAATTACGATTTCCCAAAATCAAGTGCTACTTATATGTATACCGAATCTTCGTCATTATTTATATTTATACATTATAACCTGAATCATTTCATGTAAAATAGTTTTGGAATGTATATAATATCACATAATTGTAATCCGATCTATTAATTATATTTCAAGATAATTGCCATATTAAATACACCTGCATAATTTGAAAGGCATTTCTAGATTTGGGAATTCATTTTAATTATTTAATTCCGTTTTTGCTTGATAAATATCCCATTTTTATGGCATAAGATACCGACATTAGCAGTACACTCACAGTGCATTTTAAAGCCTTGACACACTCATGTGCACAGAGAGTTTTGATCAGACTAAAGCAGGTATCCTTTTCTCGAAGTTCAGAGAGTACCAGAAATTTGAAGCTTCAAATGATTTTTAATGTTTTAAAGATTCCTTTCAATGCAATTTCGCTAATTAATGGCCAACAAAAACCTATATTATTGAAAGGAAATTATTCCTCCGAATTAAAACATATTGAATGTAATGCGTACAAAAAATAGAGACCAGTAAAAGTAAAAGGAAGTTCTTAAATTTAAATTTATAATTATTAATTGATATAAAAAATAAATTTTTATTTCGTAATATTCCCTTTATATATATGATTTTAAATTAATATGAAAAATGAAATGACTTAATTGAGATAACCGTGAATGATACTAGTAAATCTATAAGTGATTATGCTAATTGCATTCGGAAGCTAAAATAAGCAGGGCATGACGAATTCATAATAATAATAATAACCAATTAAAAGTGCTAAAAAGAATATAGCTATACGAATTGATAATAATACCTATAAATAAAAATGTTGAAAAGTATATACATGATGAAATGATAATAATCCTAACAAATATAAAGTGCTAAAACGAATACAGAACATAATGACTTGATAATAATGACTAAAACTATAAAAAATTCGAGAGTGCGATTAAGAAATTAGATAAAACCTTGAAGAATTTGAATAAAAATTGTTTTCAAAGTATTTTTTTTAAATCAGATAAATATTAATTGACAATGAATTGACCAATATTTATCACAAACGAAACAGACTTACGAAATATCAGTGAAACTTCGATGTTAAAAATTGAGTCTGCTGGAAATCCTAAAAAAGATATATCTTAAATGAATTGTTATGGAGATATATATACATCTTTGGTTTGAACTAATTCGTATGATAACGAAATGCAAGGCGGCTGAAAATAGAAAAATATCAAAGAAAAATTATTTCCCAGTGGGAACACAAGCTGCAAAATTTAAATATACTGTTGCTTTAGGGGACAAAATATTTTAATTTGTATAAACTCATTAGCATCTTTCATATTTTTCCTAAAGTTAGCTCTGTAGATAGATAATCCAATTACCTGAACAAATATTTCAGACCTGATATAGTTGTACTACCATTTTAAGGGGAAAAAGGCAGACAGTTCGAAATTTATCTAAAGTTAATTTTTTAAAAAAAATCGACTTTTGAAGATTAACTAATTATTGAATAGAATGTGACTGCAAATCAGAAATTTGAAAATTGTCTCATGTATATTGTTATATAAAATTCCAGGAAAAATAAAAATTGGAATATAAAGAAAAAGTGTTGACAAACAAGCATGAGTAGAATTTGGAATATTGTCTGCATTTAAGCTATGATGGATTGTGATAGAGTAGTATTTCTTTAAAAATTAAAAAAATCAGGGTGCATGTATAGAATTTTGTTTGGAATATTATATTTATTTGATGCGTTGATTTTTTAAAAATAATCAACTAATTATCCTTTTTTTTATTTACTTCAAAACGTAATTTGATGAAGCATTTTTATCTAATCTTTTCATAAAAATAGTTCAGGATATCCAAGGAATTTTTGATTCAAGCCAGTAACAAAAGTGTTCCAATAAAATACCGAATCAATGACATAAAAATTTGACTGTTCGGAATGAAAATCAATTTACTATTTTAATAAATTTTACATACGTATTATGTATAAGGAGTTAAATGTAAAGGTGTTTTCTTCATGTTTATTAGTATTTCTTCATGTTTATTTCTTTTATTAATCAAAAACAATAAAATATTTTTCCATATATTTTGTTGTGCATCATTTTAAGAATAGATGAAAGATGATTTATAAAATTTGCGTAACATAATAAGGAAATAGAGAAGATAGAGCAAAGCTATATCAGAATGTGTTGTTTCTTCATTGAAAGAAAAATGTATAATCTTTTTTCTTCTCAAATGTATTTCTAACAGTTTCCCATTAAAATGCCTGGAATTTCTAAATGGATTGAATATTCAAAATCACAAAAGAGATCAATCAATGTGTATTATAAGGAAATTAGATTATGACAAAAAATAAGCATGAAAAAATTATCCTGTGAAAGTATTGTCAACGTGTATTTAAGAAGACATATTTTGAAATTAAGTGAAATTTCATTTTCCCTCATGTTAAAGATAATATATCGAAAGTAACTGGAAGTTTTATTATATTTTGACGGTGTAAAAAAGTGTTGAAAATGCAATGAGCAGTTTATTTGATATATTCTTATACCTTCCTTTCAAATTTTTCTTTTCACACTTTTTACGTAAGTAATAATTAATTTCATCTACCTTGAAACATCTTAGTACTTTAGTTGAATTGTGAGATTAAACGAATTTGATATTATTTGTAAATACCAAACATTTCACAAATTGAAATTAAAACGTCTCAATACGTAATTCAAGTACCTGTAAATCTAATGTGGTCTGCAGTTACGACAACTTCAATATCAATGTAACCCAGAAATTCATTCTCAATACAAACTTGAGATTCATAATTACTTTCAGATGTATGTTGGCGTCATTAAATTCAAATGAAACATCCGCGAAATTGAATTCTCTGGCATGCGTGATCGTTAAATTTACTGACATTTAATTCCCCCGTTTCAGACTTCAGGTTAAGTGGGTGGGGAACCTCATTGTTTCAACCCGCTGGTATTTCTCGTCCCTTGAAATTAAGTAGCGTACAACTGAAGTCTGCGTGGTTTCGAAATTTTAACAGACAGTCAAAGGGAGGTGAATTGCTCCTGAACGTTAGGAACGCTGTTGCACTGAGTATGATGGAAGAAATCAAATGTTAATTTCTTTATATAAAGATGGGTACAACATATTTGCACTTAAAAGTTTCTGAACTTATAATTTTTTATAGATATTTTATAATACCATTTAATTATTATAATCAGTAAAACAGTTGAGCTAAATCCATTGATAACGTTTTAATATTTTAGAAATAATTAAATAACATGTATTAAAATAAATTATACCTTCAAGTTGTTTCAAACACCTTAAATATGACAAAATATTTCTCTTTCCGATTTTAAGGGTTTTTTATCTCTAGTTTACATGTTTCATATGACCGAAGTAAAAATATTTGGTTGAAATATAAATTGTTTTATTAAAAAATTTTACCCCCCCCCCCATATATAAATATTTTTATGCGTGTGTGCGTGCATACATACGAGTGTGTGTATGCGATAGAATCTCAGCGAAATATATATATTCATAAATAATGTATTGATGTAAAACTTCTTAAATAATTATTATTGCAAAATTTTATATTATTATACTAAATAGTTGGAAATATTTAATATTTTTTAAGATAATGCATAGGAAATACTTTAAATCACGCATAACATCACAAAATTCCATTATGTGAAATCAATGCGTGTAAGCTGAAAATTTTTTAAAGAGCAATTAGTGTGGGGAGGGGGCTCTACACCATTTAGTGCAATAGCATAAAAAATCCAAACGAATTATAGTTACAGGTGGTACTCAGGGATTTGTCTTAATAAAGAATTTTTTAAAAAAGAAACTTTCGAAATTTGTCGTTTTGAAAGTTATTTTAGTTTAAACTAGATACTTTGAAATGTATCTAAATTGTCTTTGTTTTAAATATTTTAGCAGTGAATACAATGTTTATGTAGAATTACATTTAATAATAACACAATTAACTAAAAAGATGGATTCATTCTACACATCTCTGAGAAAGAAATAAAAAAATATTCTATAGATTTTCATGAATTTGTATCCAATTGCTTTTAAAAGTTTTGGTTACTATATTTCTATTCAACTATTGAAATGTGGAACATTTTCACAATCTATTTAAAAAAACAGTAACAGTAAAGTAAACAGTAAATAAAAAAACAGTAAATGTTTATGTATTAAATGATATGCATTTAACAACAAATTATCTGCATGAAATGAAATTATTTCAATTACGTTTGCTATGTATCTGATGACCAAAGAATAATTATTTTTCGATTCAGTGAAATAGAGTTATACTTAATTAAAATAACTGAAAATTGAAATTTTATTATGTTTATGCAATCACTTTCTTTCAGTCAAGATTACGTAATTCAGATAATTGATGAGAAGTAATCGTATTTTAGATTATAAAATTTTGATAGTATCGTGATTCCTACGGTTTCACATATCTTAAATAGATTAAATAAAATTTTAAAGAAAAATTCAATACTTGATTTAAATACATTTTCACTAAGGATTTATAAATGAAAATTAATTATTTCAGTAATTTTTTAATGATTTATCTAATTGTAAACACGTTTCTATTTTTTTCCTTCCTGTCCATTAATTATTTTGATGTTAAAGTTATTCTTGAAATTACTTGATTAGATATATTCAGTAAGTAGTGATTATTCATGAAATATTTCAGTTCCAGTCATAGGTTATTAAATTTAAAATAACAATAGAAATTTGGGAAAACTATGAGAAATAGAATTAAGTGATTAGGAGCAAGGAATTTACGAAAACAATATTATCTTCTTAAGTCTTTTCATCTCATTACGAATATTTTATACATTAAATTTCCAGCACAGTAAATTTATTTCTCCTTTTTTGATAGAAGCAATCATGTTTTATTTCTGTCTTTAAATGCTTTTGTATTAATCATCTAAAGTAGGTTAAATTTGCCTGTTTTGATTACATTATAAAGTTTCGAAAAAAGGAAGTGCTGTTAAATAAAATTAATTAAAAGAAAGTAAGTTGACAATTTTTTATACTTTGTCATGGGCTGAAACTGTAGAAATTAAAAACAGTCAAAAGAAGTAAAATGCTTTGAACTTTTAATTCAATAATAAGGTAATGAACAAAATTTCATCAGTCTGTAAGATTAATATACATACACATGCACGCACTAGCTATTAGAATATCGTAAACCATGATGATTTTAACTAGGGTAATTATGAAATAGTTTCTACTGGCATTGATTGGAATGTTTTTAAAAGCATAAAAGAAGTGATTAATCAATTTTACTCATAGTAATTGATTAATTTAAAGAGAAAAGTCTGAAACGGGGGATTTAATCTATGGTTTTCTGAATCATTTGGACAACAGTATTCACAATACAGTTAGTTTCGTTATTCTGTTTTATGCTACTTAGTTATGTTAACATAATTAAAAATACCAAAAATGTTAAGTTATATAAAATTATTAGCTAGTACCTGCCGCAGAAGAAATAATTAAATAAATTTGGAAATATCGTTTGAAATTTACAATAACTATCTCGTTCAATTAGGAAAGATAAGAAGAATACGTATAATAATATAAAAAGAAAGAACAACATTTATTTTCGTATTGGAAATGAATACATTCATTGAAATTGTTTGAGAATGAATATGAATTGAATATAAAGGAGAATTGAAAATGAAAGAGAAATATAAATAATACTTTTTTACTTTATTGTTCAAGAGCTTTAGAATTCAATTTTTTGTTTGTTTTTCCATCAGCAGCAGAAACAAATTTCTTGACTATCCAATTCGTAGCATTCAATATATCACTGTTTATCTTCAAAACATGGATTTTTTTAGGTTCATTCCGCGCACTTGAAGTGATTGACCTTGCGCCTTGTTTATGGTCATCGAGAATACAAGTTGAATGGGGAAGTGTAGTCGTTTCAAATCAAAAGGAATCTTGGGGTGAATAATGGGAATGCTTGGAGTGAGCACATCTTCTATCGGCTTTCCTTTAAGGATAGTTGTCACGCCTCTTGCCACACATTGGACTTCTGATTCTGATACTCGTGATGAGGTCGCTTGTAAACGCTGTCTTTCGGTTCTTGCCCCATGATCTTGAGACTCTGAAACACTTGAATTTGCAATTTGTAAACGATTTACTTACTTGCTCTCTTGTCGTTCCTTGTTTCTTTATGAAGTTCGATTTGGCTTATTTCTATATGTTACGCTATTAAATCTATTAACTGACGAACACTTTTTAACATATTATTTGTCGAAGCAATCAACACTATATACTTTTGTATAATCGAACTACCGTTTGTAGATTCGCTTAATAAGTAGCAAAATTACTCTTTGTAGTGGAAAATTTCCATTACATAAAAATTAATTTAATTGACATCAATAATAATAATCTTATTTTGTATGTGCGAATTTAAATCTGAATAATAAGTGCGGTTTGCTGCAAACCAAAATAGTGAGCAGGCTGAATGACACCATCCTGTATAGAGGGTTATTCTCTTAATGCAAATAAAAAATTAGCGCTTTCACAAAGTACTTTTGATTTCATTTACCTCACATTGGCAGACATCAATCAGAATAATTTTATTTTCTTTGGCATATGTACGATTAATTACGAATGAGATCTGCAATTTGCCATTTCCTGTTTGACTTTTGTAAATTATCAATTTTAAAATATAACCTTCGAGGAAGTGCAAGCAATAGGTTTTATCAAGTTTCATCGCTATTGGTTGAGCAGTACGGCAACGCATAGGATAAGAATAACATAATTTCAGTATGCCTATAAGCATCCCGTAAGTGCAAGTAATAAGTATTCAAAGTTTTATCGCAATTGGATTAGGGGTACGGCAGCGCATAAGAGATATAAGGCAAACATTCGTTTTTATTTATATAGATTATTATTTTAAAATTTTTACATATCTACACGCACACAGAATTCAAGGTATTGATGTATCTCTCATAAATTATATCGTCATTTGTATCGTAAATACAAGTTACACAAAGTATAATTATACAAATAAAGATATCACTCTTTTCGCAGTATCTCAAAAGATTTATATTTAGAAATGTTTCTTTTAATATTTTAAAAGATATTTTTTTAAAATTTTAATACTTCGATAGTTTTATTGAAATCTTTTTTAAGCGTAAACATTGTCACAATTCATAAATTTTGAAATGGCATTTTATGCAGGTCATTATTAAAGAAGCAAAGTCAAATAAAGCCCATACCAAACATTTCTCACTCTTCATAAAAACATACAATTGCTTAACAAATTTTTATAGTCTGAAGACAACGAAGGAATGATGGCCACAAAATATTATTTTACCTCATGTCCACACTAATAAATCTACGACTTTGCTCTTATGGAAATATTTTTTCTTGCTAAGAGTGCGTCGTAAAAGAGGAAATAATGAAAGAAAGCCTCCTGAACAAATGGTCATGAAAATGCCATGACTACGATGCGAAGGTGATTAGATGAGAAACAAGCATAATGTCAGCATTTAAATATTCTGTTTAATATACGCTAGAAGCAAGTACATACTCTGCTGACTGACGTAAAATAAATCTTGAAACGGAAGTTTACAAAAACGATTACTTGACATCCACTTAAAAAAAGAATTAATTGTCCAGGATTAGGGCGCTACGTATCTATGTGGATACTTTTATAATTTTAATGCTTTTTAAAACATATGAAATAAAAAGATTTTTTCATAAAATAAAATTTTCTTTTAATATTCAAGGTAAGTAAATTTTTTATTAAAAATTCCGGTCATTGATGCAGAATATTATACGCAAGATGTTTTCAAATTATTAGGCGAATAAAACCTCTCCATTAATGTTGAAAAAAAACTTTAGAATACATAGAAACTTTTCATACCATGAATAATTTTAATGCTTTCAGATTAATTTCTTGTATGAAAAGAGTAAATACTTTTCTTTATTCATTTGAAACTTTTTTTTTCATTTGATCAGTAATTCACCTCCAATATTTATTATTTTTTTTCTAATCTAATAAATACATAAATGCATCTTTTTTTATCATTAAAATGATTTATTAAAGTTTTAAAACAAAATATGGTTCAAATTGATTTTTTTTCTGTGATTACAAGCAATTCTATGAGTAGCTTTTCATTATTATCAAAACTAAGAAATGGCAAAATGTTGCACCATTTGGAATAATGTCAGATAATAACATTTCGAAATTGTCTAGAATTTTGAAAAGTCCGATTACATATAAATTAAATTAAGTAGCTTATAACTTTTTTTATATAATTTTTAAATAATTTATAAATTTTCAAGAGATTCATTATTACAATAAATTAAAGAAAAATAATAAATAATAATTGATTGAGAGAATTACGAAAGAAGAATATTTGACAACCAAATTTATTTATTTATATCCTGCAAAATCTTAGAAAAATATTAGAAAGGTCTTTTAGCATATTTTACGATATAAGGTTTATACGTGTTAAAATGTAAAAACAGATGAATCATGATTCTTAATAAATGGTCAAAAAGATTCACATATTTTACGTATGATGTCTTGAATTAAGTTGAAGTAAGAATACATGAGTTAGCTGTTTAGAAAAGAAATTCACTGCAGAAATTGTCGATTCAGAATTTTCTTATATTAAGAACATTGTTGAAAGGGTTGTTTCAGCAAAATACAAGGTTTCAATAATTGCTTTTAAGATGTCACTGATTAAAAATAATGTGTGAGCAAAATTTTACAGTCAAGAAGACAATCACTTTCCTGCCTTCATTAAATTACAAATGATACGTCATATTGTTGAGATAAAATATTACTTTAAATAATGAATAAAAATTGGCTGAAGGAATTATGAAATAAGAATATTTGACATGAATTTATTTATTTATATCCTACAGAATTTTAGAATAAAAGAAAATGTTTTTTTAAAATATATTTTACGAATAAGGCTTGATAGGTATTAAATTATAAATGCAGAAGAATCATGTTTTTGCAAAACTTGTAAAATTTACCTATTTTTAGTATGCTACCTTCAAATAAGTTGTAGTAAAATTACATGAATTAATTGTCACAATAAAAATTGTCAACAAGAAATTTTGATAGATTAACCCTTTCAAGAGCCATGGGAAGTATGCTTCCCCTCAAATTTATCAATTTTCGAATAAAGTTTTATAGATTGGGATAAGTTCTGACGTATTTTTTTATAAAACCGAAAGATGCTTTAGTTGCTTGTAGTACAAAATGCCATTGATATATTGCTTGATTATTGATTATCCAAACAAATCGATTAAAAAAATTAATCTTATCTAGTAAACTTAATAAATGAATTTTCCTAAGCCATTCTAAATCTTAAAATTATTTTAATACATCATGACTAGAAAAAAGTGGACATTTAAAGGGTTAAGATTTACAAGATTTAATAGAGGATTTTCATTGTTGCTTTTTATAGTAGTTTCGTTGAATGTAATTGATTTTTACATGTCACAAACTATAATGAGTATGTGAAGAAAATCTTTGAATGAAAAATGCAAACATTTCTTCGCCTGAATTAAATTGGATTGATATTTCAGCAATTTTAAGAGCCAATGCATTTTACTGATTTTAAATTTCAATTTGTTTTCGCAAAACTATCTCAAATTAAAAAAATAAAAATAAAATTTTAGTAGAGCTACATAAATAACACTCAAATAATACTCCAAAATGTATTCAATGCTAAATTATTGCAAAATCTTGTTAACATTTTTTTGAAGAACGGGAATTTGGCAGGGAAGGATAAAAAATTAAAATCATCCGGCTGAAATCATTATGTCAAAAGAATGTTTAGATTATTTAAAAAGAACAAAAGACTATTCTACTGATGTATTTAAATATTTAAGTTTTCCATGATAATTGCGTAGTGACATTAATAATAAGAAAAATATTTAGATTTTTTTATCGAATATATGCATTGAAAATTAGTATTAATTCTGTCTCTAAAATAAAAGTTTCACTTGCTCAAAAATAAGAGCATTGAGTGTCAGGCACTCTGAAAATTTTAATAGACAAATATAAAAAATTGGAAATCATTTTAACAAAATTTTATTTTATGCAGTCCCACACTAATAAATCTATTATTTTCTGATTTAGCAAGATTATTTCGATATCCCTCGAGCTCATCTTCAAAGAGATAATGATTAAAGGAGAACTTTGTAACAAAGGATCGTGAAAAAGTCGAGGATACGCCGGGGAGATGATTCATTAGGCAGCAAGGATAATGTCAACATTGAAATCCTTTGCATAATAAACGCTGGAAGCAATTAAGATGAAAGACAATGATTTTCGTGCCTTCATCAAAATTACGCTCAAAACAGGGGATTTATAAAGACACTCTGTATGAGCTGAAAACAACAATTATTTGTTAGAGATCTGAAGCTTTTTCGGTGCATAAAATTGAGATGTAATAATTGTATTAAAATATGAGCTATTATCAATGAAATGGGAATTTTAAATGAAGGGTAAGGGAATTATTATGGTCATTATGCTTATATTATTAAAGTGAACAAAGCATTAAAATAAGTATACAAGCAACTTGAAATTTATCAAAATTTTCTTGTAGTATAATAATGATAATCACTAGAGTTTTTTAATTAATATTGTTTTCCTATATGTTGCTTTTTCGGCAAAAAAATTGATTTTAATGCAATCTTATTTTATGAGTTTTTATGGAGGACATGGTGTTTTATATTTTTATAATAGAGATTAAACTCCCCAGAAATTCAAATGAAAAATGAGTGACCGGTCAAATATGAACAAAATTGATAATACGTAATAAGGTATGGGATATATAATTAATCCACAATCTCATTATTTGAATATATTTAAAGGGGAGTGATATATTTACATACAATACAATAAAACATCAATAATATAGACTGAATGGGATGTATCATTTATTTAAAATGAAAACTTTTTCATATAGTTTTTTTACTACATTAAAGTTTCTTAAATGCTAAGATAACTTACGGTTTGGCCATAATCAGTTTGAGTGGATAAAATTGAAAAACTTATTGAATTCTACAATAGTTGCTTTTTAATTCAAGAATTTCTTTATCCAGAGCTGTGATTATTTATGGAAAAAAAGGTAAAATATGAAAAAAATAGTTTTCATAGTTATTGGGAAGTCGAACGAGAACGATTACGATTTTAACTTAAATTATAATTTCATAGCTTCCTAAATGGGAATATTTAACATATTATAAGTTATTCTCAGTGAATCGTATTTTAAAGTTCGAACATTATACGCTGTTGATGTTTCAGACCTTGTCATTCCTCTCTGAGTCTAAATTATAAATGAGTAGTTGTAATAAAATAAAACATTTAATATACGTAGGAGACAAAGTAGTTTAGTATTTTGTAATAATTTATGAAAAGAATCTTTTGTACTTTAAATTATTATTCCCCCAATTAGGGGGAATAATTTAATTTTAAACCCATGCAAAATTTATAATTTCAAAGATTAAAATGCCTAATTTGCTGTTAAAAAATCATTGTGTTCGTTCAGTTCTTTCGTTTAAGTTGACGCGTTTGCAGTCGTGTTTAGATGAAATATTTTAATCGATTATTATGTCACTCCTTGATTATTTATTTTTTAAATTAATATATTCTTTTGTTTTCTGAGAGAAATTTCGGCAAAATATTTTCGCAACATGCTAGGCAATTTATTTCAAGATTTTACTTCCTAATGTGTGGTAATGCGTTCGAAAGATTTTATATAAATGATAATAAGAAATTACGGCATATTTTAAAGTCTAAAAAAGGGACAATAATAAAAATAACTAATTTCAAAGACACCTATCGATTTTTAACAAAATATTTCTGTTTTTAAAATCAAAAATAGACATAAAAAATACATGAAACGCTGTAAAAAAATTGCTATAAAAATTTATTTCAGAAAGAGTATTTAAAGAAGGGAAATTCGTGTAATTAATTAAAAATCAAAATGTACGTTAGATTTAATTTTAATTTTAGTTTGCATAGAGCATTTCTATTCTCATACCTTTATGATTTCCTCTTGAAAAACATATTTTTTATGAAATACTTCATTTTTCATCAGTAAGGGTTAATAAAAATAAAAAATAAAATATTTACCCAAGAATAGCTGCAAATAACTCAATTTCATTCATAAATTGAAAGGTTTTTGATTTCCTTCAAAATCATTCAGTGATAATAGTAAAATAAAATATGAAATATACCCCAGGAAAAACATAAATTAAAGCCTAAATTGGCTACCAAAGCATAAAAGTTTTGAACATGTCTCATTTTGGGACAGTACACCTATTGATTATTTAACTAAATATTTCTGTTTTTAAAATTAAAAATCAAAATGTTCATTAGACTTAATTTTAAATTCAGTCTTAATAGAGCATTTCTATTCTCTTACATTTAGAATATGATTTTCTCTTGAAATAAATATTTTTTATGAAATGCTTTCTTTTTCTGCAGTGCTTTGCAGTAAAAAAAGTCAATTTAAATAAATAAAAAATATATATTGTTATAACCATGAATAAGTGTAGAGAACAAAATTTCATTCACAAATTATAAATTTGAAAGTTGTTAATTTTAGTGAAAATTATTTGAATCTAATTGTAAAATAAAAAAATTGAGTATTCTTTTGCGGAAACATAAGTTGAAGCCTAATGTGGCAATCAAAGCATGAAAATTTTGGACTGGTGTCTTATTTCAGAACAGCAGCCCTGTCTCTGGAAATAAGAATGGCAGTTATTTAAACTCGAAGAAGCGAAAAAAAAAAAAATAGCAACGCGCTGCAATGTGTGTGCTTAAAGAATAAATCTTTTCTCCACCCCCGATGCTCTGGAATGGTTGCTCGCTCTGTGAGGTCATAGCAGGTAGGTGAAATGAGCAGAGAGGTGTAAATTACCGCCACGCGGCCAGAAACACAAAAGAAAGCTAAGTTGGCATGCTACGACACATTAGCGGTTTGTACTAAAAGACTTACAGACTATTGGAGTCCGAGAATTCGAAAGAAGTGGGAAGCTGGGAATGATAGAGTGGGTTAACTGAAATAGAGTTACATGCATTTAAAAAAAAAAAAAATTCGGTAATTTTGGCAGCAATGAGTAACACGATTTCATATCACTTTCAGTAAGATCTATCTCATATATAAATGGTTTTTAAGCGTTTTTATGAGAACTACAAAGATTCTGCACAATGCTTCTAAATTAGAAAATTAATTGTAGCAAAATGTATCAATCAGGGAGGGGATATTCTATAAGCATGTGATACAACAATTAGATAAATGATTTTAAGTAGCAAAATAATTATCACTGCATTGTCGGAAAGCTAATTTTGTTCATTGTGAATTGTTAGATAAATGCTTTTATTTAATTCAAGTTTGTTATGGGCATTATAAAATTGACAATTTTAATATGAAAGTTATTTGGAATTTTTAATATGAAGGGTAATATTTGTGTCTCATGTTTAAAAAAAAATTGTTTTTAATGTGCAATAAAAAATAAGTTACATTTCTACATTTGTTCAAATGCATTCTTATATTATAACAGGAAGATGTACATTTTGATTAATAAATTTTGGAATAAAGCATATCAAATATTGCATCAAGAATATAAACTATATGCAGATAATTAAAAGTTTATTATATTATCACTGTATTATTTTCTATAACAATTTTTAACTTAAAAATATGGAAATCAATGCAATTTTTGCTTTTATGTATTTTTTAAATATTTTTATAATTATTTTTCAAGATTTGTATGAGTTTCATGATTTTCAACTTTAAGCAAAATCCATTTGCTAAACAATGTTTGCATTCTGTTTTATAACTTAATACAAATATAATGAGAGTATGTTTATAGAAATTAGAATAAACAGCGTTAAATTTTGATTCATTTTTGTCACATAAACTTCATGTTTTAAGGGGGAAAATGTGTATAGAATTCATGTTTCTACTTGCGATTAAATTTCAATTGTATATTAAGTTCAACCTACACTTTTTTAACTTAAATTTTTACTACTAAAAGAAGTCCTTTAATAAAAAGAAAATTTAATTTTCACGCCTGAAATTAATCAACTGGAGAACTGATATGTCTCATATGCTTTGCAATATAGTGCGTTTCGTGTTGAGATTCAAAATGTAATTCAAGTATGAAATTCTAGATTGGGTTTATCTGATCTCTTTGGATCAGAAATATGATTCGGGCTTGAAATGAGATTTAAAATCAACATTACAAATCATCTATCTAACTCACTCCGTTTTGAGTATGACAAGCATTTAATTTTTCCTTTCACACATCTTTTTCAAATTTTGAATAATATATAAAATTTCCATTATAAGACTACAAAGTAAATTTCACTCCTCTTCTTCAGTCCTTTTTTGAGTTATCGCATTCACAAATAGTAATTATGTATTTAATAACTGAGTATTTTATAATAACAATCATTATAAAAACCAGCTTCTATTCATTTATAGTTACTTCAGTTATATGCCAAAATAATTTATTGCAATTACATACCAATTTTGAAGTTTTTAAAATACATTCACCTAACCAGCTTTTCTAAAATGCGCAGCTAGGAATATGGAGAGTTTTAAATGAATTAATAAAACGCTTTAAAAATAAAATCTATATTTTAATTTAGGATGTACAAGTAAGCAATATTTTGATATTCTTCTATGTTAGTAACTAAAAATTTTTTAACAAAATCAAAAAAAAAAAAAATCCAAACTCACTCCATAAAAATATGAAAACATTTTAAATTAAATAAAATTGTATCAAAATTATTTCTGCCTGTTAAAAGTGGTCTAAAAAGTAAAAAATGGTAAAGATATTGATGTTGTTCGAGAAAAAAAACGTTTTCTTTATTTATTCCTGATAAAAAACATTAAAAAAGGGATTTCATACGATTTTAATTTATATTTGAAAGATTTCATTTTATTTTTTTATTTAAATTAATTATTTTTATTTTAGTCGAATTGATTATAAATAACTTCGCCTGAAATAAAATCAAGGTTAAAAGTTATTAATCATTCATTGCGAGCAAAACGCAATTTCAATGCAATCGTTCATTTGCCTTTTATGATAAAAAAAATTCAAATGAATTTTCAAATCATTTAAATATAAGGAATTACCTTTGGCATCATTTCCTTGGCAATACTACGCATCACATGTATGGCACATTTCGTAACTATCTTTTATAGTATGTTCGGCTTAGGTAGGCATGATTCAGGGCTTTCCCCATTTTTACGTTTTTTTAAATTCACACTTCATTAATAATTTCAAAACAAAACTTTTCACTGTAACAATTCGCACTTTTTGTATCCTACCTCACAAAAGAAATCTATTTAATACCAAAACACATCACCTTAATCTTGCTGAAGAATTATACTCAATGGCATTCCATTGCTTACGAATTTCTAGTATCTTGATTATGTATTCCTTCAATGTGCAGCACATCATTACGTATTCATATGAGACAGTTGATATTTCGGTCTTCCTGCACCACACTTCCTCACGGATTTAAAGTGCATCCATTGAAAGTGAGGTCGCCTTTGCACAGTCGTTCTTAACTAATATTCGCCCCGCCCCTCTAATTGTGTGGCTCACCAATCTTCTCTGCGCGTGCATGAATTTTAGACATAAAACGTTCTGCTCGTAGTGAATTGACAATTACTTTTTCAACTCACACGAAACTCGATTTATTTCGCAGAAAAAAGGTCTTATTGTTTCATTTAGAATATAAAAGTCATATCTTTTCATGGATCAGAAAGCGGGAAATGCAAGTGGAAAACGGAAATTTAGAATACGATTCTTCCAGAAATTCTTAAAATAGTATGGTTCCGTTAATACTATAATATTACTGTAATAAACGTATTAAAATAAATTGAAAATTAGGTATTTTTAGTAGTTTTTTTTACATACATTTATGAAAAATGCTTCTGAATTCACAATTTTATTAAGTTGACTCTATTAGCAAGTAATGGTAATTAGAATCACCCTATGCTATCTATATATATATTAAACAAAGTATCCTTTACTACAAAATAAATATGAATTTATTTTATTTTATTGTATAATGCATTTTATGGTAGTATTTACAGCATTAACAACTGATAGAAAAATAAATAATAATGCATAATAATTGATTTATATTTAAAAATTACGAAGAATGATTAAGCACTTTCATTATTAATTTTTCTGTACGCTTTTTTATGTTTGTTTCAACAGAAAATTGAAATAAATGTTTTACTCCTCTTATTAGATACGTAAATAATTTTACATTTGTATTTTTAATCAAGTATTTCAATATAGGAAGAATTTATTTGGCAGGTCAGAGTTATTAATTTTGCTAAAAGTCTGATTTCGTATGAGAATGGCATCTGGTAATTAATTTAAGAAAAAATATCTCAGTATTCTATAGTATTTCTAACAATGGATTATAAAATAGATAGTATTTAAAGGAAGAAGCTATTAAAGATATAAAAAAAAATATTTAGAAACTATCCTTCATTGTAAATATATAAGATACAAACTGAGTTTTGAGAACAATCTGGAAGCACAGTAAAATTGCAAATGTCTGTAGAACTAGAAACAAAATTGTAAAAGGCTTATCCACAATCCTGTTTAAGAATAAGGATTTAAAATATCTTTTCGAATTATTAGACAAAAACAAAAATTTAATTTTTTTCGAATTATTAGACATTAACAAAAATTTAAAATATTTTTTCGAATTGTTAGACAAGAATAAGAATTTAAAATATTTTTCGAATTATTAAACAAGAATAAGAATTTAAATTATTTTTTAGAGTTCTTAGACAAGAATACGAATTTAAAATATTCTTTCGAGTTATTAGACAGAAATAAGAATTAAATTATTTTTTTCCAATTATCAGACAAGAATAAGAATTCTAAATATTTTTTTTATAATTTTTAGACACACTCACACGCACATGCACACACATACACACACAGAGGCAGACACACAGGCAGATACACGTGTATCCGATTATCTTCAAAGCACATTAAGATGTCAAATTGAAATAGAACGAATTTCCATCTATCTCAGTGAGATGCTATGAGATATTTGTTTTTTATAACGTAGATTTTATTCATTTTTTTCCAAATTTTCTAACAATCTTATAGTTAGATTTTATGATGTGTCGGAAAAAAATTAAAGTCTGATGTCCTCTACCAGACCTTAGAAAAAGACTGATATTAAATCTGTCTTTAAGGATGTCATTTGTGATACCATTTTGAGGTTCTCTTCTGCATAACAGTATCGGAACAATATTGCAATTTCAATACTGAGAACAACCTACAATGTGATTAAAAGATGACGTTTCCATCTTCTTGCACCCATTTTCACAATCTTCCATGTCATACGGACTGGTCGAAAAAAGTTGATTTTCCAACAACTCAAAGTATCTAAAATGCAGTCAGATTTGTACTACACAATTTCATGCCTACTACACTGAAATCAAATCACCAGATACCATTTAGGCATTTTAAGAATGAAAAACTCTTAATAAAGTACTTGAGCAAGAAGTTAATGATTAAAGAGCAACTTTAAATTTCATTTTGAAAGGTATTAAGTATTTGTAATAATAAACAAATATCTTGCTTTTAAGGAAAATGAGAAAAATGTATCCCATTTTGCAGCGACACTTTATTATTATTAAAATCCGGCAAACAAAAGACTTTCCGAAAATGCTTAAATATTAATATCTTCTGAATTCTGAATGAAATTTATTTATTTTCACTTACAATTTTCAGATTAGGAATTATTTTTAATGTATTCAAATGCAAAAGGGAAATATATATTATAAGGTTTCTAAAGTATACATACTGTAATTTTTTTGATACATCATTTACATTTCGTAGAATCACATAATGGACTTTTCAAGATGAAAAAGAAGAATTATTTTCCGGAAATAGTAAGTACTTTTCATTTCTTGGACTTTCCAAACATATAATCCATTTTGCACCCTTTTAAGAGTTAATCTTTTCTTTGAATTTTAAATCAACATCAGGAAGGGCTTCCAATTTTATTTGAAGCAAAATAAGATAACAGGCTTTCCATTCAAAATGTATTTTGTAAGTGAATTTTTGGAAGTTAATTCTGTTTTATAAAAAAAAGTGAAAAAAATATTATGAGTGACTTTTCTAAAAAAATGAAAAATGCTTATTCCAAAGTATTATTATGCCTTATAAGAATCTTTCAAAAATATATAAATCAGAATTTGGTGATTTTTATTATTTTTCTATAAGTACTCAAGAATAAGAAGAATAAAATAACAACAAAAATATTATTTACTTTTTATTTTAATTGAAAAGACATTTTCACATTTTTCAACCAGATATAAGCGAAATAATAAACAAGACCCTTCTTTTTTAGCTCAATATTTAATAGGATACACTGTCAACTGAATTATTTAAATAGTGTGAAAAAAAATTCTGAAATTCTGTTCATAAGTATATTATTTATGCTAGTATATTTTTAAATAATATCCACAAATATTGATTAATCTGGCATATTTTCTTCTCAATTATCTTTTCTCTTTCTTCTAAAAAATATAATGCTCTTCTTTTTCTTACATATGAAACATCCAGAGAGAAAAAAAAATCATAATAGTCCAAGAATTCAATAAAGAGATTTTGGTATGACCTTTGACTAAACAAACTGACAGAGAGACAGCAAAATATCTTTTCCTTTAAACAATGTATAAATTAATTTTAAATCATTTTTTATCAACATTTGAAACAATTTTTAATTTTACAAAATTCTTATTTTATTTCATTTTGAAAAAAACATCAGAAGAGTAACCAAGACTCTATCATCAAATTTTTCATTTCGTTTATTTTAATTTTCAATTATTCAAATGGAATACTTTATCCGCTCATTTCAATTTATAAACTATTCGATTCTAAATAATTTCTTAGTTTCAAAATCGTATGTTATGTTCATAAATTGAAGGACTAAAAATAAAGAAATAACTTTAAAAAAATTAATGCTATAAATGATATTATGAAATCAAGTATTTTGCATTTTTTATACATCCCTAAACTCGACTGATAAAAAAAAAGAATGACTTTTTATGTTTGTATCAGTGAATGAACGTTTGTTGGTGCTCAACCTGTCAGACAATTTGATCAAAATTGTTTAATTTACCAATAGCCAAATTTACATTCGAATATAGGAATCAAATCACATTTTCGAAATTTTTTTAAAAAATTTATTTAAGAATCATGTGAAATTTTGTTGTTTTTCTACAATAACTTCCAAAGGTATTACAACGAAAAAATATATATCACTTTAAAAGAAGAAACTAGCTTTATAAGACGTCAATTTAGTCTTCCTGAAATCTAATTTGGAATTTTAATTAACTTAAAAAAATTAACTATATTTTAGGTTATTTTAGCTCAGTGAATAAACATATCATTTTCAGTACTGCTGTCAATATTTAGTGTTAATGATTAAGCTCTGAAGATTTGGCGAATTTTTCTTGTAGGGTTTTTAAAGCATTTATTTTCAATAAAACTTTTGAATATTCTGGCAATTACAGTGAATATTTATATTTACGAATAATATAAATTTTCAAAACAAAAGGTACAATTTTAGATATTTTTATATTATCTTTCTTTTAATCTGCTGTTTTGCTTTCTTACTTTTCAGCATGAAATAAGTAGAATATTACATCACAGATTTCAACAGTGGATGATTCTTTATTGAGGCCATATTTTTTTATGAATTAGTTTGCTTACAAAAGCAACCATGTTACATGATTAGTTGAAAATTAATAGCTCATATCTTAATTTTAAACTTCAGAAATTTCAGATAAATTTGATTATATAAGATTTAAAAAGATAGTACGAGTGACATGATTATAAGAATTCTAAATTTAACTTTCATGTTTTCCGAAGCCAACCATTACCATTATAAGATTAAATTGTTTACAAAAGTTTCAGTTGAGATTTTACTTTACCCATGATTTTGACTAATTAATTAGCATTTTACAAAAGAAGTTCATTTTATATATGAAGTTTTCATTTTATACTTAAAACACAATAAATATTGCATGAAAAAATCATAAAAAAATGTTGAAACAATAGTACGTCTATTATACATATTCACTTCCATAAAATTAACTCAAACATATATTCTGTAGAAATTGTTTTATGTAGTAGAGAGAAGAGATTTTAATTTATTCTATTATGTCCATGTAATCGAAGAATCTAACTTTTATTGTTATTAGATTTGAAATGCACATATTATTTTCTAATTAAGAAACTGAACGTATTTAACAGAAACGAAATAAATTCGATACTTTTAAATTCACGATTATATCATTTTTAGTGCACATCTCATGTAAACTTGACATTAAAAAAGTTCTTTCTTTACCTTAAATTTTATAGAATTATTGGAATAAAATGTGCAGCTTTGAAAGGCTTTTAAGGAGTACATTGTAGTTATTGCATTTTTATAATTCCTGCTTAGAAAAAATAAATTGAATTTTGTCCTATGGCAGCCCTCAATTAAAAGTAAATAGGAGCATTTTGTACCTTATTATACCTTAAAAGGTTGAAAATTTACCAAATAAATCTAATTACAGAAGTAATTGCACATAAATTACCAAGAATGCCGAGAACATTTTTTGCCAGTTATATGGAAAGGTCTTATATTTGAAGGCATATGCGATAAAATAGGGAAAGACTTATATGCATCTATAGATTAAAATTTAGTAAAACTTGTAAATAGGCAAAAAAAATATCTAAATATAAAAAAAGATCCAGTGAACAATATTTTACAATAAAAAGTATATATTAAAATTAAAACTAGAGAAATATAAATTCCTACTTTTCGTGGAATTATACCTTTCTAACGTATCATGAAATATGCAAGAGAAAAGGCACAGATTTTTCTTATGTAGCTTTCAGTGATTTTATTAACTATGTGTATCTCATCGAAAGGAGCTGTTTTTACCGGTATTAAATAAATAATGCCCTCAATAAAACTATATTGACTTATATGTTCGATATGAAACAATGGTAAAAATGGTATACAATAAAAGTGATATGAATTCGAAAAATTCGTATTTTAAAACGTTTGTGTTAAACAATAGTAGCAATGAGGAAAGTGATTAAAATAATTAAAAAAAATCTTTTATAAAATTTATCATGAACGTAACAAAATTTATCACATTCCTCTGATTGATCAAATGGTTCATTCTAAGTTTTCTTTCTGTAAAATTTCTTTAATATAAGCATTTTTCAATCAAAACTTATAAACACTATATTCTTTCCAATTATTCTGATTGCAAAATATTCTTGGCAAAAAATAAAGATATTTTTTATTTAATTATAAAATGATGGATATAATATATGTCCTTGACAACACATTCAGGCAGGTTTTTATTGATTTTTGAACCATCTTTATTCTAACGTTTGCCATGATTATAAAATATGAATATCCAAAATGGAAATTTAAATAATTTGTTTAAAGTAATTAGATTAACATTGTAATATACACAATTATATATAATCTTAAGTTTATTTTTCAAGTTTTATAGAAGATGATTATATTATATAAGAATAATGATTAACACGCGTTTTTATTACATATATCAAATATAACTTTTATATTAAAAGTATTCTCTTATAATTTTTTTTATATTTATTTGTGTACGCTTTTAGGTTATCTAAAATTAAATTAAATGTTTTCAAAACTACTCAAAATAAAATTTAAAAAATTACTTAGAAAATATAAAACATGTTGTAGAAACATCATTTTCTTCATTTTCTGGAGAAAACGAATTACAATATTTTTCTACATTTCTTTTGAAAAAATCATACCATAAGATCCCACGATCAATTCCAGAAAATAGAATAAAGCAGACAATACTGTATTAATCTTGAAATCCTATCTCAGTACAACAGTTGTAAAGGCAATTTAATTTTCTTTATATTCAGAATCCAAAGATGTCACTTAGTTGCATTCCTGCAGATAAAAATTAATAATTTTTTATGGAACTCAGTCTTTTTAGAAGATTTTCTTATTAAATTAATATTAATATTACATTATTAAATAGTTTAAGTGGCATAAGAATTTAATTGATCTTATATTAAATTTTACGGCCAAAAACCCTTTCATATCGTTCTCATCAGAGTAGATACAAATAAAAAGTCAAATAATTTGTTTCGTGCTATTTTTCATTTAGTGTTTAAAAGTAATTAAGTACCAGTATTTTGAATAAATACTTCTTTTATTCGGGATAAGGATTCAAATATCTTTTTGAAAAATCATGAAACATTTCCTCTCGAATATAGCCTTGGAGTAAAGTAAGAATAATTAAATAAGAATTTTGATATTGTAATTTCTTTTGCTCATAATATGGGAAATTTTATCGAAAATCTTCATAGATCGTACTGGCTTTTCTTCAATGTTCGTAATAAATGAAAGTGTAAATGTAATTCATTTCAATTGCTGATCTTATAAATTATCATGTGCATTTGCATATTGACCAGAAATAAAATCAATAAAAGATTTTACCTAAAATGCATTACAGATAATACAATTTTAACGTCTAGATAACATACAAAATTTTACTCGAGCAGTTCATTCCGTTTTTGAGTAACATGTGCACCATGATTTTTTCAACTTTGAAAAGTTTAAAATAATACATTCTACAAGTTGCAAGAATTTCTACAAGTTGAAAATAAATGGATCTTCCCTGTTATCTTTCACTTACTGATTCTACCTAAAATAAGATGCACACACAAACCGATTTTTTTGCCTTCATCTGCATATTAATATAAAGTAATTGGGCACTCAAGCATACCACTAAATCGCACGTATTTATTTGACTGGTCGAGCAGTAGAGACAGCCACAATGTCAGGTACTAAGTTCGAATCATATAAGCCATAACCGAACACAGCATAACTCTTCCCGTGAGAATCCATTGACAGGAAGTAGCTGATCCTCCCGATTTCTGCACCTACCGGTAATCGAAAACCAATCACCAGGAATAAAAATTCTCATTCACATATCTGAAGTGCCCCCAGTAGGTGTGAAATTCAACTTTCTTTCTGCCCAAGTATTTTTTGCTTTTCGCCTCATTGGAACAAACAAAAACCCAAACTTAAATAAGTAAACATTTACAAAGAGTTTAAAAGTTTCAAATTCTAGAAGAGCACGTTTCGATAGCTCTGCAAAAGTTTTGACTGAAACGCACTGGACTCGTTATGGAAGACGGAGATTTTAATATATTATGGTGAAATAATCAGTGTTTGTTTGTTTGTGTGTGTGCTCTTTCTTTTTCTGCATTTATAAAAGTTCATTATGTCTAATCCAGACTTAATACTGATAAAAAATTATTTTGTTTTTATATAAATGAATAATGCAATTAAAAATTATTAATTCAGTTTCAAAATGTCAAAGAAAATCCCCACGTATCGGAGATCGTACACAAAAGGCAAGCTGATACCAGCTGCTTAGTTGTTTAAGAGGTTTTATCTTGATTGTCCAGGAAGAACTGTTGAAAACAGTAAAATACAGCAGCAAGTTCTCTTAAATTTATCTTATTAGCCCGCCATACTCATCTCTTATTTTTCTTTTAAACCCTTGAAAAATGCCCCTCCAGTTCCGAAGGATTATGTGGCGAAGGTATCATTTGTCACAATCGGGGATAGGAGGGAACAGAGGGAATTTTAAAGAACATTTTCTCAAAGCAAAGCGATTCAACGAAGCGTCGAAAAAAGGAAGTACTTCCCTGAATTATTTGGGGAAGGCCGCTGGCAAGCTATTTTACTGATAGGTTCGAAACGAAAAAGTGACATTCGGTTGGATGTTGGCCGATCGATTCTTTGCTACAGCTGGAATAATTTAAGCCTAACACTCCAAATTTATCTAATACCACCAAATGAAAGATGAGGTTTGGTGTGTGGCTGAGAATTCACCTCACTCATCGAATAGAAATGGATGCTGCTCCTCAAATTATTTTAAAGGTAATCTGACACTAAAGACTCTGGCACAAAAAAGGATTTAGATGTAATAATAGATAACTGAAAGTCTTTGGTATAAAATCTGTAAAACAGTTTTTTTCACTCTTCAATATCGTATCTATCATAATCTTATTGCGATCATATTTATTTGAATCAAGTGACGATAGAAAACATTTTTTTTTAATATGTTAAATAAAATTTTTAGTTGTTTTAAATTATTTTTATACCCTTGATTTCAAATCTGATAAACGTTTGTCCCCGTATATTCTACTTTATTGTAGTTTAATATTATTTGATTAATGTCATAAATTCTATCAATCAAATGTTTTAAAAGTTTACTTTGTTGATTATTTGCAATGTATTTCCATAATTTATTTTCAGATAAACACTTTAAAAATAAAAATTACTCACTATAATTCTGTGTCAGTTTATGTCTATGTCATCAAATTTCGTTCTTCAATAGAATCTTAGAATGTGAAAAAAGCTAATACATAGTATGAAAAATTATGAAAGAAATGCTATAAAATAACTTTTAAAAAATTTAGTTTTATTATAATTCTAAAATATACGAAATTTGTATTTAAATTAAACGCGTTATCATGAAAATTACCAAATAACGAAATTTTTTCACGTATTTGAAACGTGATGGTGTCATTATTTGGAATCAAAGCTTAATAAAATTAATGGATGAACTTCTAATTAAAAATTTCTAAGATTTCAAATGAATAGTATTCTGCACATGTATGCAGTACAAATTACTAGTTTAACAGAAAAATGACTGACAGATCGATTATGAAGCTTCATCCTCCTAAGAATGGAAATTAATTGAAATTTCATAAAAATGAAAACGTTATTTTGAATTGACGTCTAGCACATAATTTCGTAAAAATAGTGTTTATATGAAATATTAATAATTATTCATATTTTGATAAGTAATAATATTGTTATAAATTCTTAATAAGCATTATACTTCCCTCCACAATATTTAATGAAAAAAATGCCTTATTTAGCGAATAATACCTCCCTTAAAACTCTGATTTCTTTTGTGGCATGCAAACTCGTCCGATTATATCTTCATCTTATCATTTGCATAATGGGTTGAAATATGGAACGAAAAATTTGAGATAACTCCCCCAAACTCGAAGCCGCAAAATTTACACTTATATTGGATGTCAAACTCTGACTGCATAAGCCCTGCAGTCTGTACATTGGCATGTGATGAAATCTCAATTATTAGGGCTAATCTGAATAGAGGACATTCCGAGAGTTTTAGACAGGAAAACTTTTGGAAAAATTGTACTGAGATATCTGACAAAATAAATAAGAAATTCAAATTCAAGAATGCGAAGGAGATGGAAATTATTCTTCAACTCAAAATCTTTTGTAGTTGGTGAGTGAAATTCTGTGAGAATGCAGGATTGACAGATAAGTAAGGGAATGAAAATGGAAAATATTTAATGACTTTATTAGCAAAAAAAGAATGTCATTCATTCATATCATTTTGCGTCATACTTAAGATATATAACGCATTGAATTTATTTTAAAAAGTATCACTTAATGATTCACATATGCTGAGCGTATCTAATACTATGTTCCTCAAAATTCTGCACTTATGATTTTCTATACCACTTCCAAGATGATTAGATAATGTAAGAGAATAATTATCATTAGTACTTAGTAATTTAACATTACCATTAGTGTAATAGAATATGCGGATTTTGCTATTGAATTTCTCATCGGTATGACTATGATTTCATTTACGCATTATGGACAAATGAGGCTTATTGATTGGTTACCAGTTTTCTCAATAATTAGCAGAACTCAATAAACTGTGAGGAATACAATCCCTATAAGTTGCTCACACTTCCATTATATGAGGCAAATTCGGCTGTGAAGTGAGGGATAGTAAGAACTTTTATATTTGACTTTTACTTTTTTTAAGAAAAGACTGACTAAAATTCACATTAATGACTTCTTATTATAATACTCTAAATTTAATTATTAATGTATTAGAAAGAAACTGCTGGATTAAAGTGGAAAAATCAAAATTGGGAAGATTTACTGCATAATGATCAGAGTTTTGTAAAAAGAAACATTGGTTTCGAGCAGAATAATGCTTGTAAAAAGCGTATAACAGAATGAACATTTATATCAAATATTCTAATTGCTAGTAGGTGTGTTTATCAACTTTTAAATGAACATTTTTACCCACATATGTAGAATATAATAATTTGATTCTTTACAAGATACTTGAGAAAAAGTAGTCTTTCCTCGATTTTTTAATTTATTTATTTAGTAAAGCACATTAGGTGTCTAACTTTTCTGAGCAATGACAAAAATCAGAGATATATTTAAAAATTTATAAATTTTGCTGGGCTGTTGAAAATGTGGTAAAAATCAACAATTTCATAGCTAAAAGAGGCATCAATTTCAATTATTGTAGATTTATATATCTTTGATTAATGTTATTCAAAAGGAGATTGACAGCCAATCAAGAATACGGTTCTCGATTCTACATTCTCATAGTCAAATCACAGAAGACAAATATTAGACAGAAAATATACGATTACAAAAATATACAAAACTCGGCATAAAACTAGTTTCTTTAATTGGCAATTTGCCAGTTTTCATTATTCTTAATGAGACTATGAGTGATTGTGAGAGCAAATTTTTATTTGCGGTTTAAAATTATTTCTTCCAATCGATTAGGTTTAAAATGCTATCATATCTGTTCTCATGTGACGTTTTTAAATTATTATCATATGCATTAATGAGCGAAAATAAACTTGACAGATTTAGTCCCAGTCAGATATAGATTTACATTTTAAATTATAAAAAGCAAACACTTGATTTCCTCTATTAAATCATTATTGTATTTCATACACATCAATTATTGTATTTCATTTGAGACATATTTCTCATAGATGAAAAAGATACATTTATCCAAAATTTGCAAGAAATCTACACTTTATTTGAAAAGGTAGCATATCACTTTTTATTATTCTTTCTAAAACTTTGCATTATTTTGTTTACAAGATGACAATGTTCGCCAGGAAAGCTTGAGTTATAGGGATTTGGATTCGTATTCCTTGGGTTTTGAGTTCGAACTTAGCGGTGGGCCGCGGTGGCCTGGTGGTAAGGTCTCGGCCTCGGAACCGGAGGGTTTCAGGTTCGAGACTCGATTCCACCGAAGATCCGTCGTGTGAGGGGGTCTCTTGCACGTTAAATCTGTCAGGCCAAAGTCCTCCCGCTGGTGTGGTGTGGTGTGGAGAGGGGGGTGCCACTTCAGTTGTCGTCCTCGTCATCTGACCGTGGTTCAAAATTACGAGGTCCGTCCCAAAATAGCCCTCGTGTTGCTTTAAAACGGGACGTTAATATAACTGAACTGAACTGAACTGAACCGAACTTAGCGGAATGAAGAGTCCCTGCGCGTGTACTGACAGGTGCAAGTTCTCTTAGCCTCAAAGTCCTCCATGTCAAGACAATACTACTCTGAATACAGGCTCAGAGATGATAGCTTTTCTAAAATTACGATATGAGAAGGAATGAATGAAATGCATGAATGAAGTGAGCCTGTAAAAAGGCTTGTGATGAATGAGTAGTTGCTTCGTACTCTTGGGCCTGGATGGTGCTATTTTAACAAGAAATGCTCTTTCTGCTTAAAATCGCTGACTTAGTTCAGCAGGCTTGTCGATGACAAGTGCCATATGAAACAGCAACAGTTAAAGTGGCAACAACAAAATGGCAGTTAAAGTTCAGAAAATGTTTTACCCGATCAGGATGAAAATCGCAGGAATTTATTAAAATCAGAAAATACAATCTTTTGAAGAAAATAGCACTTTTTTTTAAAGTACATCGTACGAAAAAAATATAGATATTTTTCACGTTAGGAATACATTTTTTGGAATTTATAGATGATACACTAAACAATAGCTACAAACACATTTTACATAACAATATGTGTTTGCTTAGTAGTTATCAAATGAGCCCGATTGACCTTTCGTAGAACTACATAAATGTCTTATTTTCCCCCTCTCTGCTGAAGACACCTCTAAAAAAGGAAAGGAGATTTATATCCTTGACTGGGAGAAAAAGTATAAGTTGTTTACGGTTTCTTACCCTGACAAAAGTTTAATTCTCGCTGCTGCATTTGGTCCACTGATTTCTTGGAAAGCATTAAATTAGTCCTCTGAGAAACATATTTCCGTACTTTGCTATCAATCGATATGTGTTTAAGGAAAATTTGTTTCCACGCTCCAAATCCTTCTTCAAGAACAGTGGTGTCTTGGGGCGGGGCGCGTTAACATAAATGAATGCAGATGAGATTTGTTTTATGAAGAAGTTTTTTTTTTCATTATTTAAACTTTTTTTCTCCTCAGGTTTTGGAAATTTATTCGCTATAAAGACAAGGGAATTTCTATGGTAAATAATCTTTCTTCTCAGATGTTCTATTTCTCAAAGAACAACTTGGAAGTACTCTAAACTTTATAATGGGTATAAATTGACTGTTCACAATATTGCTGAAATTTCAAAAATGCAACTTGTTCATAATTCATTAACTTTAGTTCTTGTGACTGAAGGATAAAGAAATTTCATCAAATGTTAAAATTTTAAGTGAGCTTCCAAATGTTTTTATAGCTGAGTATTTTTGAAGTAGTAGTAATTCTTGAAAAGCATTAACTCCAACTTAGTGAATCTATAATAATATTTTTCTGGATTATCATTAAAAAACTATTCAAAAAACTGCATTCGCTCCAATTCTGGAACATTTTAAATTATTAATTCTAGAAGATTTTAAATTATTAATTCTAGAAGATTTTAAATTATTAATTCTGAAGATTTTAAATTATTAATTGATAATAAATCTTTATAACTATAAAAAAGTGTAATTGATCAAAGTGCATTTATATGCAGCACTATAATATTGGGAAAATAAGCCACTATAATAATGAAAAAATAATTCCTAAAGCGGTTTAAAAAATAGCCACAACAACAAACTGCTTAATCCAACTTATCGGTAAAACCTAAATGACCAAACGCTACTACACCAACACTGTGGGAACTATAGCTTCTAAAGGAAAATCATCTCCCCTATGGAAGTATGTCCTATCATCGATGAGAGGAATCGAACCGCTGCTTTTTTGTGTACCCAAAGTTGAGCGAAAAACATACTGGAAGTTTCTCTTCCCCGGTTACGAGGTACCCCCTTCCCTTTTCAGAGAGAAATCAGTAAAAAAATAAGGCTGTACTTAACGCTCATCAGAGTAAATTTTGAAAAGGGTTTTAAAATGTAATAATAATTGTAACTTAAAGTAAAAAATACCATGTAATTCATTTCCTGAATTCAATAAGATATTTAAAAAATTGTTATTTACAATTATACACTTATAAAGACATTAAAGACTCCCATTCATGGATTTATTAAGAAAGATTTTAAAACCTGGGAATAAGTTCTGGAAATCAATGTATTGATCATTAATTCGTCGGCATATTTGGAATCTGTTTGCAGTTATACAGTAAATTGTAAAGAAGAGTTGAAAAAAATTCAATCTTAATTGTAAACTCTTTATTGCTGGGACATTGTAAAATAATGCATTTACTGGTTTGATGCTGTTACGGGTCATAACTCTTCTCTTCATTAGCAATTATTATCTGAATTTCGGTGAATTTTATTAATATAAATATTTTAGTGTAGTTATTTTCAATTTATAAAGAAATACAACAAGTAATTGATATTTGTATAATGAAGTAAAATATTTATTTGTGTATTTATAACTATTCTTGACAAGGTGTAATTTTAACTAATAGTCTGGTTACAAAAATAGAGAATTTTCTCTGTCATTGACTTTGAAATGGTTACTGAACAATCCCAAGTAAAGTAAGAACAAATTTTCACAAAAGCTCGAACTGACTCTGACTATATTTTCTTTTGAAGAATACTCAGTTTAATATAGTTTCTAAAACTGTAATTCTAATAAACACAATTAATTAAATCGTTTCTTTCTTTTATAAATTGGAAATTTTCTTATGCCATCGTAATAAAAATTATCATATTCAAAATGAGGAATTTTTAGATGTGACTTTGGAAGTTTAGAATGAAAGATTGGAAAGTAAACCATATAAAATTAATGAGTGATGCACCATTTTGCAAACAAAGTTAATAAATACTTTATGAAATTTAATAGACTGGAGGGATAATTATTTAAGGGATAGCGAATTACTTTAGGGCACAAATTTTGAAAACAAGATGTGTCTATCTTATAAATAATAATAATAAATTTCATTTTTGTGATATTAAAAAAATCAAGACGAATAATATGAAATTATGTTACTAAATTTTTTTTAAATTTTTATTAAATAAATAATTTTATTAATTAGGTTTGAAATATGAAATATCGAACATCATTTTACTGACCATGGTTGATTAATAATCGTGTTTCTGGCCATAGAAACATGACGAGTCAGATATTCGATGTATTACTCTGTTTAAAATAAAATTTTAACATGGGAGTTGCAACATTTTAATTTGGTTTCCTTTTTTGTACATTTAATAAATATGCGAGCAACAATATGTTTTGAAAGAATTAAGATATTCAAAAAAGTATAAAACTACATCTTTAAAGTGTATTCATGCAAATAAAACGTAGCATTAGTTTGAAAATAATTTTAAATTAAGCTTTAAATTCATAAAAAAAATAGCAATAGATTTTTAAGATGATTAATATTTTCATTTATTTAAAAGTAAAAATTTTAGTTTTGAAGAAGTAGGAAGCTAAACGTGTTTATCAAAATTATTTAACCAAAAAAAAAAAAGTCAAAGGGAATAAGACAGGAATTTATTTAATGTTTGACGCTTGCCATTCATTTTTAGCCTGAATTCGGAATGTAAATAGGAATAATATAATGTAAATCAAGCCTTTTTCCTTTAACCAATGTCCAGAAAAGCAACAAAAATAATTCTTTAAACTCTAATGGTTTCTACAATGCTTTTAATAAAATTCTCATTTAAATGGCTTTCAGAACCAAGTATGATTTTGCTTTTTTGTCCCCGTCTGTTGCGCTTGGTTAGAGGAGGGCAAGAATATAAATGGGAAACGGAGTTTAGCTGCACATTCTTCTCTTGTTTTGTGATTGTTTTCTCTCTTTTTTTATATGTTTCAAAAAAGAAGGAAAAAAAAGGTAAACGGTTTCGTAAGTTGATACCACATTCGTCTCAGATAATGGATATAAATTGCCTCCTGTGAAATTAGGTCCTTTTTTTTACTATGTTTCTATAAATAAATCGTATTTTTTTAGGTAGGATTAAAAATTCTGTTTCAGATAAAGACTTCGTAGCAATATATCAATTGAATAAGTGAATAAAATTTAAATTTTCAAAAGAGAATAAAATAATATAAACGTCTTTCGTCACGGTGTAAAGTGAATCATGAAGGTACATGAAAGAATTACGATTTTTTAAAAATATTTGAAGCCCAATACCTTACAGATTCTCTCTTCATTATAATTGTTGTTTTCTGATGTACTTATCATAAAATGTGTATAAATTTTAATATTATCAAAATTAAATAAGATTTAGAAATAATGTGCAATCAACTAATTTATTGCGCATTAATTATAATTTAAGTGAGCACTAGTTTTATTGTTAAATTATAATCAACTTTGTTATGTTTCAAATAATTTAACTTTCTAGTATTTTTATTTTTAAGCATTTTGGAAATTACAAGCATTTCATTTCAGATGTTATGATGTTATTTACTTTTTTAATTTCTGCAGACTAAGGGGTTTAGTATCTTGTTCACGTACATTCCTAAATATATGCATATACTTCATAAATATCTTCACATTCGTCTAATTAACAAGCATTGTGGTTCTACAATTTCAGTTTGGCATCTTGGTATTAATAGATTCAAAATAAAATGTATTTTAGAATTTTCTTTTAGTATAGGTCACATGGTAAGGTGACTGAATCAAATTTCTGCGATTAATCTCCATACACTCAATGTACGAGAATATCTCTAACAGTGTTAACCTGATTCTGAGGAGTGGACAGCAAAGTTTCGTTGTGAAATTACGCAGTTCAAATCCTACCGACATTAAACATTTTGATCCATCGTACAACTGTTCTATAGGGTAACGCATTCTCGACACAAATTTCAGATATTTCAAAGCAATGCAATGCATATTTGCCTCGAGAACCTCGTTTTTATCCACAAACTCTGGTTACTTTTTGTAAAAATAATATAGAGACGATATTTCTCAATTCAATGTCATTACTTTTACTGAATCGCCAGATTTATGTATTCTGCACAACCACAACAGCGTTATATCATGCGTTATAACTTCGATAACGTGTTTGTGTCCGCTCGATGTCATGTGACTCTCTGGACTTCGGTGCCACTACTTTAAGACCCTCGCATAATAAAAATGTACGCATAGTTTATTCCTGAAAATGTCCATTTAATTAGATCAATCATAATAAGTGTATTTTTTAATATTATTACTCGTACTTTTAATATTATTACTCTTAGTCATTAACATTAAATTGAATCATTTTATGACACAATTGATGAGTTTCCAAAGTGTTTTAATAATAATTTAGCAATTCACCCACGGAAGTAATCTCTCTAAGATACCATTAAAATAATAATGATTTTTACTTACTAATGTAAAGAAACTGTTGTATTATTCATACAAAAATAAGATTGCAATTTCCTGCCTAGCATATATTACTAAAATTCACGGGAAAGACTTCTTGCATTTTATAGCTAAGTATGCTACCAGATTTGTTTATCATCTGTCCTCCATAATCAAATATATTTCGAGAACTTTATACAAGAAAACTCCATACATATAATACAAAAACTTCACAAATCATATAAAATCAAATGATAAAATACTCCACAAATCATATTCAAAATATTTAAAAAAGTTATCAGCCAAAAATGTTACCTAACTTCATAGAAAGATATCCATTTTGTAAATCATGTTATAATTGCTTAATGCATTATAATATTTCCCATTCGATGTGTATTTATTTTAACAAAACATTTTCACGATAACTACAGAAATGTGGTGAAGCCTTTCATTAAAATTATATAGTATTAAGGTTATCTAGCTGATTCTTATTGTCCGAAAGTTTTATTTTATTTCTTAAATTAAAAAAGTTATTTAATCCGACTTCTTAGTAGAAATTTTCACTGATTCCAAAATCCTAAATGAATTTTCTTTGTTTAACACAGGCTGTAGATCATGATATTAAAAAAATAACAAAAGCATAGCGGAAACTTAAACTCCTTAAGCAGACATGATTACCTTCTGTATGCCAGATCCAAACTTCTTAAGAGAGAACTGTTAAAGAGTTTACTTTCCATTCTATTGTTGCCAGTAAATACGTCTTCTTCAGAGTAACTTAAAACTAAAAATAAATCTTGACCTAAAGGCAAAATAATCTTTCCCTTAAAACTCTCGAGATTGAAAAATGTCTCCGATGGCAGGAAAAAAAAGTAAATACCCCCCTACTACCCTCCATCCAAATAAATAAATACACAAAATACAAAACAAGAATCCAACATTTGGAAAGGAAGTTCTTCCAATTCCTCTGAGGAGAATTCCAAACCATCCACCACACTTTTCTGACTTTTTTTATTACCGTTCATCTTCTCTTCTTGCGTTTGTTGTCGACTAAGAAATTCTGCTGCTGGTGAGACGACATGACAAATTGGTGTGAGTAGTTTCCCCCTTGACCCTCCGGTGCGGATACCAACTGCCGATCGAAGTATTTTGCTCGCAGCCAGATTACCAACCAATGTTCCCAATAAAACATCCCCTCTGAAATGATAGTGAGGAATTTATTCGTGATTTTTAAATGCGATTTTTTGCTATCAGAAAAATATATTCGATTTCGGTCGATCAGTTATTCGATCGCTTTTTCAGTGCTTGCCTGTTTTTCTTTTCATTCCTGCACATAGATCACGTGATATTAGATTTATTATTTATATTTTCATTTTAAGAAACCGATATTTTAACCTGTAGAATCAGGCTGAGCACTACTGATTTGGATGCGAATCTGATGATGTTTTCATAGTAAAAATGCAGCAAATATATGCTAGGAAGTTGCATTTCGTAGAAAAATGTGAACTAATTATTCTTCCTGATGTTTTCTTGATATACTGAAGACAGTTTCAAAAGCCACTGGATGCATAGGTTAAGAGGTGATCGTTCTCTGATTCATGTCTAAATTGTGATCTGTAAGGTGAGTGAATGAAATGTATGAATGAAGTTCGTCCCGTAAAATAGGTTGCGACGTATGTGTAGCTATTTTGCATTCTTGTCCCAAGTTGGTGCTTCTGGAAAAACAAGAGAAGCTCATTTGGCCTAAAAAGCTGACAGTCAGCAGGCTTATAAATTGCCATAAGTTACAACTACAACTCTTCAAAAATGATATCACAGCGGACAATAACATGTTTAAATGTAAATTACAAAAACTATGTGCAATTGACAAAATGTATAACTAAGAAATACATTTGAGAAAAATAGATTTGAGATCGAACATTATCTTCTTTTTTTCTCCCGTTTCTTACATCTGGAAACTAGACTAAAATCTTGTTTATTTCTTGGAACAATCTTGAAGAGAAATTGAATTGTCTTCTTTGATTAATCAAATTAAAATCTTACAGTATTACTTAGCGAAATTTAAATATCAGGTAAAGTTTAAAGGGATTTTGTGAGGATTCCCTACTATTTTGGTGAAAGAATGAACGATACTGAGCCTTCACTTTATTATTAATAACCTTGAAAACTAACTATACTAATATACTGATAACTTTACTGTAACTATTCTAATTTTATATAATAATTAAGTATTCTTTATGCGTAAATTTTAGGCTTCTTATACATCATTAAAATTGAAGAATTCTTTTTTAAAGAAAAGCATTTTACTATGATTTATAACAAGGTATTAGGTAAAGGGTTAGTATGTATAAGATTAATCTGAAGCATAAATAAATATAATCAATTACTATAACTCAAAAAAATTGGAAAGTTCTTGATTTAAGTCAGTATACTTTACTTTGTGTTTTATTATAATTATTTAATTGCATTCGTTTTTTTTTCTTTTGTATATTCAGATACTCAGTTTGAATATTAGCATGATTTATATCACATTTCCTGTTTGGCAGTCTAAGACAAGTTGACTTAAAAACAGCAAAAAATACAATAAAATTGATCAACGAAACATTTACTGACAAATTTATCCAAGAGTATACCACATATATCTGTGAATTTATATGTGTATAACAGGAAAGTAATAGGGAAGTAAACAGTTCTAAAATGTCATACTTTTATATATTTTTCTTATAAGACAATTTCCATTACTAAACCCCATTAAATATTCATTAGAAAATCTATCGAGCAATTTAAGGATTAAAGCGTTTCAAGTCAAGAGAAAGGGCTATAACTAATTTTAGAGTCCCATTTAAGACGATAAAAATGAAATAAAATAAAAATATAGAGAGAAATTCTTAACAAAACAATGGATTTTAAAGCTATTTAACGAATCATATATATTTTTTTCCTCCTTCAAAAGATATGTATAAACTCATGCTATTGAAAACCACCGTTTTTGAAAAATGGTGAAGTTCACCTACTATCTCCTTTTTTCTAAAAGCTGTGAAAGTCTTTCAACTCGTCGAGTGAGGCTACTAAATAATGCAGTTTTCCTGTCGTTTATCCGTAAAGTGGATGACGTCGTTGCTGCGAGGAAAGAGATAAAGCTGCACTCAACAGGCAGGTCTTAAACATATTTTACACTCGCTTTCAGTGTTCGCACACGCGTGGGTTCTATTGGTATTTGAGGAACACTTAATAGCGTTAAGTGCTTCACTGGAAGAAGAACATTTATAGCTATTTACGTAGGTTAGACAGTGGCATATCAAAAGATGTCTAGCTAAGGAAACAACTATTTTATGATGCCAAGTTTAACCAAACGACTTTAGGCAATACGCACACTCATTCTTTTTATTCCCACAAAAATATGAAGCAAACGGTATATTTTCTTCTGACATGAGACAAAAGGTCATCTAAAACAATTGGGTCATTTAAAAATGAATACAAGTTTTTTTTTTTTCGCTCTTTACGCAACATTTGAATCCAAAATACAAAATTGCTTCCAAGTAAGGTAAGATTAGAACGGTATTTCTGGATTTTATAATGATTAGAAGGATTTTATCAAGTGTTTCTGCCAAACCTTTACATGTGCCTTTAATATGATCTATTCAATTCGATATTTTTTCCTTTTTTTATCATTAATTATATCCAACGATTTGGATATCAAAGGACTATTTCTTTCATAAAAAGAATAGCAATGTTTTTAAAATTAAGAAAGAGTTAAGAAATGAAAAAAATATCAATTCTGATTTCATTTAAACTTTTTCATAGTTATTTTTAATACTGATTTCATATAATCTTTTTCATGATTTTTTATATTTCATGAACTTTTCATGTCATGATTTCATGAAATTTTTATGGTAGTTAATTAAATTAAAATGATTTTATTAATAAATAAACTGAGATATCTGATATGCACTTTACATTAAATATAAAATTAGTTTATTCTAACCATGAGTGAAAGGATTTCTCACAAGTTGCAATTAAAATAATTAATTCTAATTATTTTTATAATAAATTCATTCTAAACATGCATCAGTCATTTTAAAATAAACATAACATTAAGTGAAAATAACAAAATAATTAAAAGTTTAATTTAGTTGTTGTTAAGAAGAACAGAACAGCAAACATAGGAAGCTCTGTTCACGTAAGTTGTAATTAATTAATTAATTTAATTAATTACAGCTTAAGTGAGAAAATTACAATTAATTTACTCTAACCATACATCATTCACTTTTCAAGAAATAAATAAATTTATAGTAATTAATAATTTAATTTATTGTCAAAAAGAACAGGACAACAAACATAGTAAATGATATTCTAACAGTATTTGTAGTTGGGATACGCTAAAAGTTTAAAATTAAAATGTTAGACTAAAAGAAATATGAAATTATAAATATTATACCTAATAAGTCTAAAATCTTTACTTGAAATAAGTAATTCGTTTTAAGATAGAAGGAACAAAACGAAATAATTTTTTTATGTGTTAGATACAAACGATACATAAGATTTTCATCCAAGTTCTGTTTGACACGTTATGTAAATGTTGCCAAAGTATTCAACAATCATTCTGAAAATTTTGATAATTTCTTATGATATACAACAATAATTTTGATTTTTTACTGTAAAGATATTTTTCGCTTCAAGATACGAAATACTTAATGCAAAAATTAAATCAACAAATTGTCATAAGTTTTTAATATATTATTTTATAGAATAAGAAATCATTAAATTGTTCCCTTGTTACTGTTGGTTATTCTTACAGCTACTACCTAAAACAGGTATTTTTTATTATTGTGTTTCTATACACTGCATATAAAATATATTTTATATTTAAATAAAATATTCATAAATATTACGCTAACTAAATTTTAATCTTACATCAGTGAGTTCATAGTGAAAAAGATTTTTCATATACCTACAGGAAATATGTTATCTTTTAATATAAATGCGCTATTTGTGTATACATTTTTTATTTTCCTTTCACAAATGTATTTAATACAAAAAAATCGTATTGGATTTCGTTAAATTTGTAATTATTTTTACGATTACAAATAATTTTGAAAAGTCTCATGTCATATGATTTAAAAATACAAAGTGTATTCCGATGATAAATATCCTTAATTAATATTTTGATTTTAACCAATCTTTTCGATTAACCAAATTTCGAAGATTTATAGCACCTTCACATCCACTAAATTATTGAAAAAAATATTAACAAAAGTTCAGCATCTTTATAAGATACATAACAAAGTAGATCAAACAGCAAAGATTTACATAACTTTATATATATATAT
>JAPMOQ010048734.1:1167796-1201547 GCA_026543055.1 Argiope trifasciata
TGTGTGTGTGTGTGTGTGTGTGTGTGTGTGTGTGTGTGTGTGTGTGTGTATCAAACAGTAAATATTTAGAGGAAAATGTGCTCTCTTACAAATATAATTTTTGTAATTATTATCGGTATAAACGATAATTAAATATTTTCTAACAATAATTAAAAGGTTTTTAAATAATAAAACTGTTAATATAAAATTCCTAAGAATTCAGATTTTTGTTTAAAAATTTCCTACTTTTCAAATAAAGTTTTCATAATTAAGGTGAAATGAAAATATTTTAAAACATTTTTTTTTGTTCTCTTATCAAGTTTATATAAGGAAGAGACAACGGAAACATTATAGCACAATATTTTTAAATACTAGTAAATTTTGCCTATTTTGTGTCTCATTTGAGAGGAAACCCCTTTGCTCAATTGATGGAAGCATTTCTTCCTTAAATAGAATTTCAGGATTTCTTGAATTATGCCTCTTAAAAATCAATTAAACAATGAAAATAACTTTAAAATAAACTTCTTAATAAATTGTAATGTAAGTATTTATTGTTTTACCGAATATTTCAAGAATATTTAAAATAAGAAAAAATATAGCTAAGATATTGCTTTAAATACAAATTTACTCGAACAAAAGCCTATATGGCCTTTGAAAAACAATTTTTCAAAGGTAACATCTTAAGTTTTTTGAATCACAATATCCCAGCATCGTAGGAGAAATTATTAAAAAAGAACTATTGAGCTTTCTACTTTTTGACATTTGGCTCTGCCTTTGCATGAAACGATAAAATGATTTCCAGATGTTTATTTAAACTGTTTCAGTGCTCTATTACTCCTTTAGATAACGCCCCTGGATTTTTCTTGAAACAAAATTCGGTAGAAATCCATCACTGTCAGCTCTCCTCCTACGTCTATTTTCTCATACCCAGCTATTCATCACTTTCACGAGTTTTTTCGCTAAATTGACGTAAATAATTTGGTCTTTTGAGAAAAGACAAAGTAAAATATCAAGTCTGGAAATGGCTTTAAGGGTTTGAAGCGCAGAACGCTCTGAAACAAAACTTTTTAAATTTTTTTTATTCCTTTTTGAAAGAAGATCATTAATATATTTAGCTCTTTTATTTTAGTAGAATTTTCTGAAAATTCAGTTAATATGTGCTAATTTATAATTCCATAGCTTGATATTATAATATAGAAAGCAAAGTAATGCAATTTATGTCTTTTTATATTTATATAAAAAGTTCCCACAAAGATTATTATCATTATGAAATTATATCAAGCTGAAATCAATCCTAGCTTTAGTATAATCACATCATAAATGTTATCGAATATGTCTAATAAAATATAAAGGCAGCTGTGAGCATAATTTTGCAGTCATGAACTGTGGTGTAAACCGATATAAAATAAGTTTTACATAGTTCAATGTTTAATACCTAAAAATTCCTTACTTTTATTATTAATTAATAAATGAGTAACAAACTTCCACAATTTCGTGTGATCACTAAATGCACAACATTTATATATTTATGGTTCTTTTTGCTTCTATAGAGGTAACCATATTTTTCTGGATTAGTCATGAATACGGTATCCATATGCGTAGTAAAGATTTGTGAAATATTGCTGTAAATAGAAATTATCACATAATATTGTCACAATATTGAAATATTTTGTTTCTTGAATAATGTTATATTATTAAATACTGTGAATAATTAATTAATCTTGCTAAGTTTCAATTCGGTTCCTCAAATTAGTCTTACTAAGTTTCAATTTGGTTCCTCAAATTAATCTTACTAAGTTTCAGTTTGACCCCATAACTGACACGCTCCGTACAAATATCGAATAATCGATGCACAATTTTTATTTATTTTTACAATAAAACATGTTATACATCTGCAAGAAGTTTCAAGTGCAGAAATGTCATCGAAATGTTAGTGAACGAAAGTAAAAAAAATAAACCATGCCCTGCCTTGACTTCAAAATATCGGTTTAAATATTTGTCAGATTCAAGGTAAATATTATTTTTTTTTCCATTTCTGGAAAGTGACACAAAAGTATCGCGTGAGTTTTTTTAGTACAAATAATTGAATAAAATGATTATTTGAAGAAAAGTGAAAAGTTTTTTAAAATGTTTTGATGGATTTTTCAATTTATAGACTCAAATACAGCAATAGGGTAATATTTTGTGCTTGATTTGTCTAACCATATATCATTTTTAGGAAAGTAACTCTTAACTATAAAGTAGCTTTAACGTACACAAAAAATTATTTTTAATATAACTGAAAATTTTGCTTTTGCTTTTTAAACAACTTGAACAAAATAAATAAAATTATTTTTATGAAAATTAATTTCTTTTACAGTCTTTTAAAATACAAAAAAAATGCACTTAACGAAATTTTCTTGAAAATCTAATGTTTAGTATCTTTAAGTTATCTAAAATCCAGTTTTTTTTTTTTTGTTTTTTTTTTTCAGAAAAAACTAAAAGATTTCAATAAATATTTTAAAGAAATTTTCAATAAAATTTTGAAAACTTCTTACTTTGTGAGCATCCACAACCTACGAGATAATAGCATATTTTGTTGATCGAATCTAGCAGTATACTTTATAGATTTTATAGAACGGCATTCACGACATTCCGATCTCATAATACCCGTAGTATACTTCTTGTTTACATTAAGGCACCCCGGCATTACTAAATGAGACAATATCGACAGTATTTATTGGGGGTGACACTGCTGTCTTTAGCATGATTTATCCATATTACAGACAGATTCTCCGAATTGGCATCTTCTTTGAAAGGGTTGGCATTAATCCATTGGTAGTAAATCTCTCACCTCCCTCCCAAGTGTCCCTTATATGTCACATCCTATCTTACGAGGGCAGATCAACACTTTGCGAAAACTTTCTCAAAATTCTAATAAGAATTTTAACATGGTGTACTATTTCTTGAACATTATCATATCAGAAAATATTAAACATTTCATTTAAAAAGGGAGTGAAATATATACATTATAGGTGACTCTTATGAAATTCTCCCCATACATTTTATAAATAAAATACAGTTTAAAGATTTTTATTTGACAAACTTTTTTATACTTCACCACTTTTTTTTTCTTTCCAATGTATCTTCTATAACAATTTTCCACCAATATTAACCAGAAGTAAGTATTACTGATAAGGCACGGTTTTAACAATAAATTCGAGCCCTCCAAAGTCACGAAGTATGAAATTTAAAATTCAGAAACTGTAGAAGAAAATGCTGTGGAAAATAAACACAAATTTTAGACTTCTTCGCCAGAGACACGTTTCTTTGCAAACAAACACTTGCGAGTTTAAAACAAGCCCCACTTCAGAATAAATGCCGTGATAAAACTACAGAAATTTCTCGCTCCGAAGAACTTTTGGGAATGAAATGCGAAGGGAATTGGAAATTCCGGAGCAGCATCGCTCGAATAAGTTTACTATCGAGTTTTCGTTACTATTTTGGCACCTTTGCTGAATTTTCTTCATTGAAACTCACCTGTCAAGGGAAACTAAAAATTCGCATTGAAGTATTGTTTCCAAAAAGGAAAAATAATACTCAGATACTATTTTTTCAAATTTTTGAAATAAAATTAAGTACAGAATTTTGTCTCTTTTTTTTTAGTATTTTTTCTCATTTAATCCTTTACTATATCATGAAATACGCTTATCACAACTAGTTCTGGAATTATAATTCAGTTCACAAAAGAAAAAGCAAATGCTACCATTTGAAATCCATCATATCCTGGTTAATGAACTGAATTTTCACTTTCAGAGAATAAGTATAAAAAAAAAAAACTATTTTCTTTTTAAGCTATAACATAAATTAAAAATGCACATTCTTGGTAATAGTTAATTTTGTCCATGCTATATGATGAATTAAAATAAAGAGTGATAATATTAATAACTCTACAATTCTAAAAATCAGTTTTAGCACTAAGGATTTCATTGAATGTTACAAGACATGGAATAACCTGAAACTCCAGATTCATCAATTTTAAGTGTTTTCAATTTTAAGTGTTTTCAATTTTAATTGTTTCCTTTGATATAATAAAGAAAGCATAAATAATTATTGTGAAGAAATCATCCACGTGCTTTTTCAAATTACCAAATCATTCAATATGTGAGTGTGATATCATTAGAAATTTTTATCGATTTGTGGACAATTTTACAAACAAGATATTATTGATTCAAAATTAATATCCTAAGAGACTGCGTTTATATTTGGTACAAAAACATACCATGAAGTAGAGGTTATATTCTTGTCAAGAACTACAATGGTTTATATTGTCTGCCCTTTTTTATTAAAAAAATTCACAGGAGTTGGATGATAAACCACACGGCTTATTATAAATTATTTACATTAAAATATTGTAATATGCCTTAGAAAAGCATAATAAATTGGCAAAAAATTAGAAAGAAGTATTTCTTTAAAAATATTTAGTCGTACCACATGATGATTTAGAATAAATGTTTTCTTTTGAACAAATTAAACTATTATTAATTGCAATATTTCTTATTATATGTGCCAAGGGAGCCAAAATTATGCTAACAAATTCTAAAAATTCCTTTATTTTACATAGTTTTAAATATTTGCTGCTGTAGTAGATTAATAAAGGTTTCATTTTATTGACAGTCTTTTCCAACTAGAAGTTTCAAATCTAGAAAAAAACTGTTTTGACATTTTTCAATCCTAATCAATACAAAAAAAGAATAAGATATTACATAAATCATAACAGAAAATGAAAGTACAAAGAAATAAAATACCAACAATTTAGGGTGTTCTATTTAGGGTTAAGATGTGTACATAGACAATATTTATAGGTACTTGATCATTATCTATAATTCCTTAAGAAACATAAAGGACACTTTTTTCATAATTTTATATAAATAGCACTTTCGCACATCATATTCAACTCTCTTTTATCATCAGAAGAAACATAATCTCACTTTCATTCATGTTTTTGCCCAGAAAAACACTATCACACACTATATTTAAATATATTTTACTATCACATTAATGATTAAATTAATATTCATACCCAAAGAGAATGCTTACCTATTTGTTTTTAAACCAATGGAACTATAAATACTTTTCTCAGTATTATATCTTTCACCTATTTGTCACATCAGATTTTCACATATGCAATTCCGTTCAATTACATAAATTTAATTTGTCCTTCACCTGGTAGTATTTAGTTATTTTTCCATGTTAAAACTAATTTCAACCCATCTTGGGACGTCATACTGCGAAGACAATTTCCTATATTGAATCTTCAAAGTTAGGTCATAAACATAAGATACTTTGTACAGTTTTGCATTTCTTATTTTTTACACCATATCCATCCTTATATTTTTTCTACAAAATTTTTTATTTTTTAACTGGTATTTTCTGCAATTTTTAAACGATATTTATGTGAACACTTAAATTGAACTTTTTTTTGTGACACGAAATGGATAGATTATCAACAGTCCTAAACACGAAATGTAACTCAAGGACAAAAGCAACCACTGTCACGTTGTTTCAGTTGCTTTAAATAAACAGGAAGAAAGCTGTGCTTTCCGTATAATCTCATGGGAAAAATAAAGAGACAATGCAATGAGTTAAATATAAAGTATCCTCTGATCAACGAACTTAACTCAATGAACATAGTTTAACAATTGAAATATTCATCAATTGACGTCGTTTAAATCTTATGTAAAAAAGTGAATAATATAATAAATATATTTAGCATCTTAGAACTCTATGATTAAATTAAATGATTTATTTTTGAATATGAGCAGTTCAAATAAAATATTCGTATAAAATTCCTCAATCGATAAATGATTTCTCATAAGTTTATACTTGAAATTCACCACCTAAAATTAAAAATCAAAATATAAACTTGCCAAATTACAGCACTGCTATGTTTGTATATATATGTATAATATATATACAAGCATATATAGTACATATACAAACATATATACATATACAAACATATCAAGAGATATATATACAAACATAATCAAGAGTAATACAGAAATCTGTATTTTGTATTTTCATTGATTGTGTTTCGATTTCTGAGAAGACATATAGTATTGTTTTTTCTTGTAGAGTGGTTACCATGGGGTTGTTATCCGAATGTGTGCCTATTTCTAAGAAATGTTTGTAGTAAGGTTTCATTATATTTTCGACAGATCGATAATTATTCATTCATCATATTTGAAATTAACTTTGTTAGAAAAAAAAAATGTATCATTTCTAAAATTATATGAAGATCGTTGCTATTGCTTTTAACTTTGCAGTAAAGCAGACATTTATAAAGAAGTTGGATAACGATATCTAAAAATAGAAATTAAGAATAAGTTTTTTTTATTATTTTTATTATTTTATCTGAGAACTGACGTAAGAATGAAATATTGTGAGTGTCACTTTCATTACGTTAATATTTCCCTGAAATCATTTGCGATTTTTAAATTTAATTTAAGTTTTAGGAGATTTAACTATAAATAACAAAATAAGGCTGAATGAAAATCGTAGGTAAAATATCTTTACTTACCTAAAAAAATTTTCCATATCTCTATAGAAGTTTGAATCTCCGATTTCCAATAATTTGATGAGCTTTAGTAAAAACATAGTTATTTAAAAATTTAAAATTCACTTAAGTCAATTTTTTTCAGACAGAGATAAAATTTATATTTTTCATCTGCTCATATAATAAGCAATTAAAACTCTGGGGTGACGAATTTGTTAAAATAGAATTGGTAATTGATTCCAAACCTTTTTATATAATTCCGAATTTCATGTATTATTTTAAATAAAAATCATATAATAATTTCTTTTTGCATATTTAGCAGGTAATGTATAAAACTCAATGATGGAAATTTAATGTCTCAGATGTCTAAAAAATACATTTTCCATTTATATTGAAACTATTTAGAATTTCTGCATTCAAATTAATAATTCAACATTAAGATTGGTACAGTAAATCCAAATTTAAATCTTTTGCCGCGAAATTGAAATTGCACAATTTTACCCAAATCAAGGAAAATAACATGCAGTTTAAACTATTAGATAACTACATAGTTTCAGATTCCTTGACTTATTTTATCAATTAGACATTAACTTCTTAAAGTTAACTCACGTACCGTAATCCACTGATTTGATTTCATGCATGAGTGACTCACAGTGTATGTCACCACAACATGACTAACAAAAACCGGAGAAAAATCATATTGAACTGAAATGAGAATGACGTGCTTAAATGTATACAAACAAATATCACATCTAATTTTGATTAAATATAAACTTAAAATAAATTTGAGTTACGGCTTTTGGTTCCAATTCTTATTTCACACTTTTTACTAATGAACAATTTAGGCAAATTTAAAAATATCATTGAAGAAACTGCAATCTATGAGCAATTTTCCCTTTGATCGTTACAGCATTTTCATTGTTAAATTACATATAATTAAATAAATAAAATGTCTAATAATTTTTCAATGGAAATTGCTTTGAAAATATTTACAATTCGGTATACTCTTTTTAAATTTCATTCCAAAATGTGTTTCTTATATCATTATATTGATCGCAATTATTTTAAAAAAATAAAGCACGCACACAAAAAAACTTCACGTATTTTTATTAATTGAATTTGATATAAATTACCATTTTAAGATGATTTAATAAACACTTTTAAAACTAAAATTATATTTTAACTAATTTGAAAATTCTCTCAGTTAATCTATACACACGCATATAACGGCAAATTTCTTTCGGATAAACACTTTTTCTATGATATCATGAAATAATACTATCATGGTTTCATATTGAAACTCGAGTTGTGAAAATATTCTCCTATAAATAAACAAGCTGCAATGTAATAAATAATTTATGAATAGCTTTATTAGAAATTCAAAAAATATTTTGGTTATGATTAACTTATGTTATTACTTTTTCTATTCGGTCTATTTCTATAAAATAAACTTTCTGCCTTTCAAAAACATAGCAAAAATAAATATTCCTTAATTCCTTCCCCTTAACCCTGGATCATTCCAATTTTTTTAAAAGCTGCCAATAACCTGAATTTTTCGATGAAAGAAAGTCAAAAAGTGAAGTTCTTTCGACAAAAACAGACATTCCAGATAAATACAATCCATTACTTTAATTGATTATCTTTAGTCGATGATTTCTCTTTCACCCAACAAAACCCAGAGAAATCGTCCCAACACAAATTAAAGGGACTCTCGTCAAGGGCTAATCTGTGCTCGAAACAACAGGCGGGGACTGTTTACTCTTGAAACCTTCCACCCTCCCAGCCCCTGGAGGGGGTCACAAAGGAGCTGATTCGAGTCCTTTTCAACAGGCCTCGCTGGAAGGAAGTGGGACCTGAAAAAGTAAAATCGTATCGATCGCCGCAGTGAAAGTCAATAATTGGTGTCATTTACCCTTTCTTTGATTTGTTGGGAGACTTGTAAAGCAGGATAAGAGGAACATCCTCGATTGAAGATCGGGATGTTTAGTTGCGAGAAATATTTACCCAAACTTCATGATTATTAAGAAACAAACAGGATGTTATTGCATATTTTTGTGGAAGTTAATCATCCCTCTTTAGTACCAAATTTCTTGAAGATCCTGTATCCTTTCACTCAAGAATTTTTTAAACACATTTTATCTGAAACAAAATAGTTATAGTAGATTTTATAAGAATTAAAAAGTAATAGGTGAAATTGAAAGGTTTGCTACAAAAATGATGTAGCTCCAATTAGAGGAATTTGGAGTTACATATTGCACAATAAAAACTTGTTCCTTTGGTACCAGAAAGATATATTTCTTATCGTTAGTTCTCACATTAACTCAATAGAGCTGTTTGTCACATTAGTTTGTTGCAATATGGAGGTAGTTCCTAATGCTACCGCCAGTTTTCTGTAAACTTGAATAATTGAAACTACCTCTGTTTGACAGCAAACACTTCAATTGTAAAAATAATCGTCTATTTGCATTTTTTGAATTTGAAATAGTAATTCAGCACATGAAAAATTATTATATATGTTTAATAGTTTCATATAAAAATTCAATATATTATTTATTACACAGTGGTGGTAATTAAAAATGTTGATAATAAGGAAGTTAAAAACTGTCACATTTCAATTTAACCTCTTCGCCTTCGTTCAAACGAAATTTTTGCAGGAAAACTATAACATGCTTAAAGCTTTCTTCTACATCTTAATACTTTTGAACGTTTAGAACTCTTTGTAATGCTTATTTGTTTGAATTTTTATTTTTGATTGCTCTAATGCGATGAAAAATGGAGGAAAAACTGAAATTGTCGAGGACAAGCCAGGACAGCGAAAGGGCTCAAAATGGGATATAGTGATAAGATATGTTACTTTTTTTCCCTCTATTTATGAAAAAGCTAGCTTTTTCTTACTTGAACATAATTTACAGATTTAATTTCTTTTCATTGATTCTTATTATTGAAAGAATAAACATATAATTTCAGTCAGATAACAAATTTGACATAAAAAGCTTAATTAAAAAAAATTACACTAGATATAGCAATATTTACCAATACCTTTTTCAGACAGATATTTTCTTTGGCGAAGGAATGTAAAAAATAAAACGAATACTTTATAACTATTGTATTGTTAAATAAGGTAATGCAGCTTTTATAATCAATAATAAAAATAACATCTTCCTCAATATTTTAAATATTGGGGAATCTAGTAATCAAAACTTCTCAAATATGCTATTAAGTGTTATTATTGCATTCAGACGATAACTTATTAATTAATGATGCACTTCGAATTAATTAGTAATGTACTTTTATAAAATGTTTTTCAGTTTTCTTCTCGTAGAAAAAGAACTACCAATCGTTGAAAAATTATAGGAAGGGAATGAAAATGGAATACAAAAATCCAACATTTAATATACAAAACAAATTTTAGAAAAAGAAAATGCATGAAAGTACTAGTAGAACGCCTTCTTTACATTTTATTCTTGACTTCCGCACAGTGTATTTAACAATCGATAATAAGCATCCTGTATTCCACATCCCTCCCATATTCTGCCTTTTTAAATACTTATTATATGTACTTTTATCTTAAAAAAATATTTGAAAGAATGCTAAATAAAAATAATTTTTTCCTTCAATTATTTTATGTTATAAAAAGATGATATGAAGAGATAATAGGATCTTTAGCTTAAGAAACTTATTCATTATATTTCTAAAATAATTGCAGAAAATCATGAGATATTGAAGAACATAAATGTAAAAAAATCAATCCATGTTTTTGTAAAACGCTGCAAGAAAGTACTGTTTATGTATTTTGAAATAATTGTTGTCTGGATTTAAGGCATTAATTCACAATTAACTATATGGGTAATCAAAATTAACTTTAGTAGATTATAGATAAATATAATTTTCAATATTAAATATTTTAATCATAAATAGAAGTACAAAAAGCTTTTGACTTCTTTTTCAAATCAAATTTTCTTTTAATACCCATTGTTTTAACCCATGCATTCTTTTCCCGAAATTTCTGAGTTGTTTAAAAGATTTGATTAATATCACATTCTCAAATTAATATAAATCAAATTAATTAAATTATTATATAATTGATATAACAATCAAATTAATTGAGCATTAAAGTGCCAAATCAATTATTTATCGATTAATCTTAATTTTTTTTTTTTGAATATGGTTTCGCTTTTAATATCATCCTCTTTAATGTGCATAGTTTTTTCACTATTATCTGAAGAATCTGAAAGTTATAAGATAATGTTTTCAAATTTTTTCGAAACCTTTTCCATAATTCTAATCGTTAAAAAATGAAATCAACGCAAATTTCAAGTTATCATTTGAGAACAATATTAAGTCAATATTTGTCTTAATTTAAATTATTAATTTGTTTAAACCGTATTGAAACAATCGGGAGACTTCTCCATTATTACCTATCTCTCTTTATCTATAGCAAAATCTTGTAGGTAATTGAGATGATAGAAAAGTTTACATAAAAATTTATTTTTGAATAAAACTGCAGAAAAATGCATAGATTTTACAGAAGAATTTCTTAGTTAAAATAATTACAAACTATAGAGTGTTAAAAGCTAAATACTTTCTCTATATTATGATTATTTATAGTTTTTAAAAATATATATATACATTTATTTAAAAAAGTCCTATAAAATAAAATAAAACAAAATTATATTCTAATGCATGTTAGTAATAAAATACTTTAAGCAATAATTTGTATAAATGAACTTAATAAAGTCCAAAATTTGTTTAATGCCCCCCACCCAATTTTATATCACTTATTTAATCACCTGCTTTTCTAAACAAAGTAAAAAAAATTATTAAATCCTACTATCACTCTAATTTCTGCGTTAGAGATTACAATTCTGTATCTCCGATGCAATTATATTTTGAAAGCTCTGTATTTTCCAACCGGAGCTCAATGCAATCCTATTGTTATTTAAATATCTAACTTCGAAGCCTTCTGGCATTTACCATTTTATCCAAACACAGCTAAAGGGCCCGAAATAACTCAGAATTTGTGGCTTAAAGATTTTCTAATAATTATAATCTCCACGAAGGTTAATTTGTGTCATAAATTTAAGGCATTACATTAATTATATTACTTGCGTTGGGTCTGTTTTATCGCCTGGAAACAAAACCAAGGAATTAGTTGAATCTCTTGAGAATTTGTAAACTCAGCAAAGCTTTATGCAACATTCTTAATGTTTCCTCTGGCATAGATTTCAAATAATCTTAAATATTACTTCAGCTGCAACACCATTTAACCTTTTAATTCTTATTTATTATTTTCTGATGGGTATGAAAAAAATGGTAGTATTTTATATTTTTGAGATTGATATCATTTCGTTGTATTGTGCTATTTCCTCTGCGCGAAATCAGTGAAGACCATGTTTAAATTTCTAAGATTTAAATAACGGTTTCTATTGTTGGAAATTTACTCAGTTATAAATTCAAACTGAGTGAACTAAAATCAATTTTGACATTTGAAATTTATGTTTCTGATATAAATGAGGGTTTTTTAATCGCATTCATGATATCATAGTGATATCATATCATTCGTTAACTTTCATTTAGTTTTAAGCATTAAAATCCTTTAACGAAAAATGAAATTAACAAATATGTTTGCTTATGCAAAGGTAACGAAGAAGAATGAAAAAAAAACATTTATTTTCAAAATGTTTCACTTGATGTATACATCCAGTTACAAAGTTTCATTAAATATAGTATTAATACCTACCAGTAAGATTTAAAAATGAAAAGGCTGCGCAAGAAATTTTAACTTAATTTTTTTATTTAAGAAAACTTTATATAAAATTCTTGCCTGCTGATGATTAAAATTATATTACTGACATGGATATGATTGTAATTTGTTAAGTTCATATTTAACACTTCTTCAAAAATCTCTAATGACTTCGGATAAGCCCCTAGTTTTCGCTTTTTTATCAGGCATACCCGTAACAATTTTTATTATTTCAGGCAAATTATTTGCCTATGACTGCAGACTAATATTTATTAAAGTCACTTATTAGTCATTCAGTACTTTTAAATATTCTTATTAATATCTTATATTCATTAGATTCATTATCACTATCAGGTAAATATATATTTATTTCTTCTGATTTTTCTGAATCACTCCCATCATCCTCACCTTAATAATCTGCACTAATCGTGTTCATTAGAGTGTTTATTTCACAGTGAGTTTTTTTTCTATAGTAAGACTAATGCTCACACTAAATGTTTCCAAGAATGAAATCCACTGACTAACAACAATTGATTATCTACTAAGATAATCTAACGATAAACAATATGCGATAGTTATCTATGATATCAATGAAAGTAATAAAAATGTTAACAAATTTCGTACGATAGAAATTTTAAATGGAATGTATTATCATACTCGACAATAACTTTAGTCACCTGATGAGAATAGCTAGTCATTGTGCTTTATGGCATGAAAGACTAATGACGAGCTATTCTCGTCATTTAACTGAAAGGAGCTAAATTGCATTAATACACTTTGATTCAGTGATGATTAGTAACACAAATACACACAAAAATTTTATAACGTCTTAATAAAGTTAAAGTGACAATTAGAAAAATATGTTATACATTTTTTTCACCTATGCATACAATTTTCTTTCAGAAATATTCATCTTTATGCAAATATTAATTTGAATAAATTTTGTAAGCCTTTCAATTAATAAATTGTAAAAAAAAGAATAAATAAATGATGCAACATTTTCTCATTCTTCCCTTTTAATGTCCTGTTGTGATATGATTATTATGCTTAAAATATTCAACGAATAAAAAATTGTACACACACATGCATATAAGAAATAACTCATTTGCGTATATAAATTCCCTATATAAAATACATTTGTTGCGATTAATTTCTGATTGACTTCATTTAGAATTACGCTTTTAAGATCAGAGAAATTAATAAGTAAAATAATGAAAGTGATATGATTCGTTGAAACATTTACTAGAAAATACTCTTTTAAATATTAAGATAAAAAGCAGTTGATACTGACATTTTTTAATTTTTTTATTAAATATTAATAGTGTTGCGAAATCTTTGGCATTGGTACCTCATGTATTGCTCGTTAATCTAGATGATAGAGGCTCATAAATTTTCAAAGTACATAGCTTAAGCGGTGAAAATCTTATTATCATGTCATGACTTATGTCATCACTTTTATATTCTAATTGAAAGGTTTACACTTTTAAAATTTCCAACTGTGCAACACTAATTGTACATTAATAAATTTTCTTACTAATGATTTTAACATTACTTTTCTGTTGATGATGATATCTATTGATTAATCAATTTTTAACTAAGGAATTAATAAATGCCGAAATAATAAACGTAAAAGCTCAATTCAAAAATTATTTTTAAATAATACGAATCAGAAAAATATTCAATTACTTAATTCAAATTAAAAAATCAATTTTTGTTCAAATATTAGAGCCATGTTCAGCTACTTTACGATCAATGAATAAAATTATTATAAGTTTTGGCATTTGGCCACTTCATGTTGAAAAACTTATCTAAGGCGAAGAAAAGTTTATAAATGTCAAGACAATGGAAAGAAAATTCTGATAAAAATGTGTTGCATGGTTGTGATTATCTCATTTACTTTATAATACCATAATTTAACTAAATTTTTCCTGGATTTAAGTTAATTTATTCATTGTTTCTTTGTTATTATTATTTTTAAATATTATTTACGTGTTTTTTAAATGTGTCTTATGTAAAAACGGAAGGTCCTGCTTGTCATTAACTAACCTTTAACGCCAACAATAAACGATTCTTTTCTACTTATTTAAGGATTAATGCTATTGAATTCTGAAATAATTCCGTATGATGTGTCTGAATATGATAAATAAAATAGAGTAAAAAAATTACAAAATTAGAAATCAAAATTAAATCGCTTAGAAATCGCCGATCTATATTGCTAACATTTATCCCATTTAATTTAACTAAATTAAAGAAAAGACAGCAGAGAAAAAAAATCTTTAAATATGAAAACCCTTTTTTCGCTCAAACTAAAATGGTATATGAAGCATTCGTACAACGAATAAACTGAATAAGAAATTTTTATAAAAGTAAATATAAATATTTTTCCTTTCCAAATGCAGCGAATTTAGGGAGCACAGCTAGATTACCATGCAGAGTTTCACCTTTTTCTGAAGTAATCACTCATAAAAATACGTAGGTTGTTACTTTTATAGAGCAAAAAATACAATCATTAATTATTTTAGTTGGAATGATTCTAGATTAGAGTTTACTCTCCTTTTCGTCCAGAAGTCATCATAGAGCAGTTTATTAAGTATCTGTTTTTCAGCAATTTTAATTCTGTCACTTCATGTTAATAAAAGAAATGACATGATAACTTTTCAACCATTCGAAAATTGAAACAGGAGTAGTTATTTTATATTTCGAAATGGTTACATCATATGAAAAGTGTGTAAAATAAGCAAATGCATTTGATATGGTGTTTAAAAAGTGAATCTTCTCGAAGTGCAAACACTTTCGGAATAAATTATTTTGAATTTTATTCTTAATTGTGGCATCAATTTTAACTTTTATAACTATTTAAAAAAATTATTTGTCAGTGAAATGCTATACTGAATAATTAAATGATAATAGTGATTTATGTATAAAATATTTATTTTCCTAGGAAAGAAAACTCAGATTGAATTATTTATTATTATATGTTCTTGAATTTTTAACTGTGCTCCCTTTTAGTTTTTGTAAATAATAATTCTGATATAGCGAAAACTAATTTTCTTCATTTAATGGTTTAAAAATGAATACAATGTTACTACTTACATATAAATTCCATGGAAATTACATATCTGAAACACAAATGGTGAAAACAGTGCTTGTTTTTTTATTTGAAAAACAATCTAAAAAGAGACGTTGACATTTCAATGTTGTCTGTTATAAGCATAAATTAAATTATATTTTTGAAGTGAAATTTTCTGCCGGTGAAATTACAACCTTTGCTATTCAGAATATTTGATTTGAAATGTCAAAAGTAAATGACATTTGTAAAACATATTCTTTAGAATTTTATCTTTCTTGTAGAAAAATGGCATGAAAGGTGTATTTATTTAATAATAATTTTAGTAATATTTCTGCTTTAAGGTTTGATCCCGGTAGAAATATCTTTAATATTACTTTATATATTTTGAATAAATAATATTTCAACACATTTTAATAAAGATATATGTATTGATTGTGAAGCGAAATGTCTAAATCAGACAATCAAAAATAAATGCTTGAATTTATTATTTACAGCTTTTCCATTCGGAATAAGTTTTCCATAAATAACTTGTATCATATTGTGTTTGGATGTTTATTTTTGAGAAAAAATAGTTAGTATATGCAAAGAAATTGTAGTTGTAAATATAAGGGCTGAGAAGATAAAGATTTTAAAGGGACGCATATATTAAAGCAAATTGTTACAGAAAACTATTCCAAAAATAATTAATCATATTAATTTAGATCATCAAAAAAAGAAAAAGGTTTAAAAAAATCAAAACTTAGATATAATAATTGAAATTGCTTCTGAATATTCCAAAAGTTTGAAGGAAATTCAAATTTACCATATTCCAAGAATTGGAAGAGAATGTTACTGTTCTAGAAATACTATATTTCAAGATTCCATTTCCAATTAGAAAAAAATAAAGTAAAATGATTAAGAAATATGAATTTTCATGAAAGATTTAAGTCAAAAAATTAAAAATAAAAAAATATATAGCAATTACCATTTTTACATGTATGTTGTTGCCCCAGCAATGAACTATGTAATTCACATTCAGTACATCTCACACAACAGAAAAAATGAAATTAATTTCTTGAATTTTATGAAATTCTTGAACTTTGTCAAAAAGAATTTGACTACAAATTAATTTTGAATCAGAGCGTATTAATTAATTCTGATTCCAATATTATTTAACCTATTCACCCCAACTTTCTTATGAATGAGATTTTAAATTTCATGTAAAAATAGTTCCTTCTATATTGACCTATGGAATAACTAGATTTATTTACTTAATAGAATATGAAATATGATCTTCGGAATATATATTTCAATTAGCCCCAAGGAATTAATGCCTAATATTTCTATTCACAAAAGCTTAAATAATGAGAAGTTGTGGTAGGGGATTCCAATATTCTTGAGTACTAAGTTTTAAAGTTTATGGTAATATATGGATGTTGTTTGTGGTTAGAATAAAATCTAGCCGTTAATTTAACGTCAGCAATCAATTCATTATTAAAACACATTGAAGTTTACTAGCTACTGAATGTGCTTGTTAGAAATACAACCAAAGTACAGAATCTCTAACTTTCTATGCATGTTTTTCAGCCAGGCCGTAAAAAGAATTTTTATACTTATAAACATTGCGCGAGTGTAAATAACTTATAAAAACTCTGTTTGTAATAGTATTTAAGTATCTTTGTTTTAAAAATGGATTAAAATTTGCGAATTTTGAAAATGGTGGAAGAAAGCATATTTTTTTTTCATTTGCATTTGTAATAAATTTATCAGTACCACTTTTAAAATTTCAAAAATTCTGCAAATTCAGCAAAAATATTTTTGATATTTTATATTTATATAAAGTGTAAACTTCATGCTGCTAAATGATTGCAATGAAAGTAGAAAATATGATGTCATTATTTTCAATTCTAGCATCTTAATGCAAACCAAGTTATCAAAATTGTTTCTTTAATAATTAAGTCTAGAACTAGGGATAGAAAATTAATGTTATCCATGCAAGTAAGTACATCAGAATATTGGAAAAAGAATCAGAATAAATTGATTAAAAGTCCAGAGAGAATTAACGAAATTCATACTACTTTAGAATCCTGCAAGTAACATGACGAAAGAAAATACAACTCTTTACAGATGCAAAATATTAGTTTAAATTAAATTTACTCAGACTTATGCATGAGACTTGGGTGTTTCACCAAATCTCGGGTTGTAATTTTGTATGAAATTCAATTAAATAATACATTTCAAAGTGATTTGAAAATATAAATTTGTGCTTCAAAAAGGAAAGGTTACTTTCCAAATTTTAGATTCTAGATTCAATTATATTAGGAAAATTATCCTTATAAGGAAAGTTATCCTATATTCTTTGAATCTTTAAACAAATATAAGCAAAATTATCCTTCTCTTGTTTGAATCTTCAAGCAATATCAGAAATGTAAATAGTTATATGATACTGGAATATTAAAGCAATATTTAAATTTATAGTTACAAGTTAGTTATCCAGACGAATTCTCTCTAGCAATCAACTTATTAATATGGAAATTAAATATTTTATTAAAATGTTTATTAATTTATTTTTTACTTATACAAAGTCTTTCATTTCGATTTCAATTTCACAGTAATGATTGGGCCTTATTTAGATTGTATAAATCTAAATTATTATTATCTAATCATTCTTACCTTCATTAATGGACACATTTTTTCCGACAAGCGAATAACGAATCAATGACAGGAGAACGGAAAGCTGCTTTTAAATATTTGCTATCGTTTGACTTTTTAAATGATGCAAACAATCGATTTCATATTTGAATTCATTTTATTGAGGCCTTACACTTTACCTCAATAAATAATATTTTTCATACAAAAAGTGATTTGGGACAAAGAGATGGACCTATAAATTAAAGCAAATCTGCAAAATGTGTTTGCAAAAACACGTGTTGCCATTGTGAGGAATGCAAAATAACTGATTCAATTTGACGTGGGGATGTGCCTTTTATTTCTAAGAATAAAAACATACAGAAAACATTTTCGTTTGTTTTTGATCTATACAATCATTCCTCAGAACCTAATTCTAGATATCATAATAAATAAAATTGTAATACCAAGGAACATTGACAGTTTTTAATTTTGAAAAATTTAGGATTAAAAATTGAAAGGCTTAGTAAGAATAAGTTTTTAATTTTTAATATAGAAAATTTATGTATACACCTGATTATGATTTCCTATCAATAAAAAATCAGATATTGAACGATTTCAAAATTTTCATGATGAGAATTACTTAATACGATGGATTTAAATAATTATTTGAATACTTTCTGATTAAGACATTTTAGATATGATAAGTATTTAAATGTAACTAACGAAATTAAATAAAAGGACAAAACATTATTTAATGTACATAAGAACGGAAAATTTAATATGATTGCTAAATGATTAATAAACTAATGATTTTATTAAAGAATGGTTCGCTTATAAATTTTCGCATTAATTTTAAGCTATTTAATAGAAACAAATTATGATGAAATTTCTGATGGAGAAACTTATATAAAAATTCCTATGAATGAAAATAAATTATGATGAAAACATCTGGTGAATACCATAATAATATAAAAATCTGTACTTAGCGATTCCTTTATTATTAATTTTTTAACTAATTTGGATTTGACAATGGACTACTTATAAAATAATATTTTAACTGAAAACTATTCCCAAAGTTTTAATAAAATGAGGGAAACTATATTTCAGAAAAAATGTTGCTCTGATTTAAAACTAAGAAATAATTTTAAATACGAGTGCATGAATGTTCAATTTTTGGAAATTGAGAAGCATTTAAATCTAAAGTTAAAGATGAATTTTACTGTATTCTTTAAAATGGAACTCAGAAAAAATTGTATCAAATGGTCAATAAAACAGCAGACATTTTTGCATTCGATTAGCTGACAAATGAAAGACATTTTTTGTATCGAAACTGATGCCTCACATATAATTTACTATCTATTCTTTTATGATTCAACCATTTTTATTTTTATAATGTCAGACTGCTAGCTTCAAATAAATTAAAATTAGAGTGAGGAGTAATATTTTGTAATTGAAGTTCCAAAAATATTATTTATTAATACATTATTCTTCCTGTAAGTAATACACTCTTTCAATAACATGTTAATGATTTTTTCTAATAAATCAAACAATATTATAAAACTTAAAAAATTCACTGCCATTTTTGAATTTGGGTTTTCATTACCGAAGTCTAGTCAGTCTAATAGTCTTAATTAAGTAGATATAAAGAATTTAAAAATTAAAGTTAATTAAAAATAGTTTTGAGATATATTGAGTTACATATGGAATAAAATTCCTCAATTAATTCCTCATTAAAATTTCTAAATCATCAATTAATTTAAGTTCATTTTATATTGATATGCCACGTTTTGCTCAAAAATATTTTTTTAATGTAGAAATTTTTGTTAAATAAAATTTATCACTTTTTTATACGCATTATTTTTTGGAGATTTTCTCATTTACTACAATAATCTGTTTTTGATTTGTTGTCTTTTTGAAAATTAAGACCAAGGACAGAAAAAGGGAACTTTGCATCAAAATTAGAATGTCATTAAGATGATAGTCGACACATCTTTAAAAAAATAAAGAGATAGAAAAGAAATGCAGGCTGTGTAGTAGTAAATGATACAAGTTTATTAACGCTTATGTGTATCGATTCCATTAATTCTTCAAATTAAGAATGGATTCGTTTCATTAATTAGCAAGTAAATTTTATTTAATGATTAGATATGGTAGGAGGATTAAGTATGGGCGAATTTTCCTTTTGTTCAATTTGGACAATGGATTGCATAAATGAATTCAAAAATAACATATTTGTGGTCTGAAGCATCCTAAAATATATGAAGCAAATAGGTCACTTAGAATGGCAAAAAATGCCTTTTAATCCTTCCATCAGAAACTTAGAGTATTACCATATTGTCAAAACTAAAATATATATTTCATATTTTAACTTATTTTTTTACGGACATTCAGTCATAAGGTTCTGTTAAAGGTAAAAATTTCATTATTATAATCTTCCGACCTTTGTGAAATTGGTTTAAGATTTTGCCTTTGATGTTTGTAAACAATAGTTTGAAATTCAGTGAAAATGTTAAATAGAAATCGAAATACCATCTCTATTGAAAATTCAAATATTTCTCAAAGTTTGTTGAAATCCATTTATATAAAAATATGCTTTACTTAACATGTATGTGGCTGAAATTATAAAATAAAGCTGTAAAAAACTAAACTCATTAATTCTAAAAAGTTAAAAAGAATCAAATAAATAATGAATAAACAAAAAAGGATGTATTTGCCTCGTAAGAGAAAGTATTATTCTAAACTAGGCACTTTAAGCTAGTTTGTTCTTTGGAAACAGAAGTTACGTTTGGTTTCAGTAAATCCATTATTCATAGCTTGAGATTCAGGATTCCTCAACAAAGAAACTTTAAAAGTAAACTAAAACAAAAAAATGTATAACGCATATTATTTTTAAGGCTTTTAAGCCTGTTCTTTTTATTGAATATTCAAAACTCTCTTTTAGTCACATCAAATAGCATCATTGTCACACACACAAAAAAAAATACTCAATGTCCTCGTAAATGTATGTTGTTTCACGAGGTGTAAAATTGCGCTTTAGTATTTCTGAAGAGAAATGCACATTAATTCAAAACTTAAACATGCAACATAAATTAGATTAATTAAACAAGCATCAGTGCATATGTGTCATCTAACAGCATATTAGTGGACTGAAACATAGTAAAAAAAAGAGAAAGAAAATAATAGCCAGTATTAGCTTTTAAGATATACTAAATATACAGTTTAAGAATATTTTAATACTATTTGTTTGATATTCAACAAAAGTATTTTTGTTATATGATAAGAAATTGAAAATGCTATATGATATTGCTTATAGCTTATGAAATTATAAGAATTGTATTCACTTTTTGACTTTTATGCATGGATAAAAAATGCGACAAAGTACTTCTATCTAAGTATACAAATGAAAATAGTATAGAGGAAAATAGTATTTGAAATTCGTTCCTACAGCAAATTGTTCAAAAATAGGAGAGTAATTTTGAAAAATTAGAAAAAAATCATTGATGCAAAGCAAATTGTTACAATTATAAAGTTAATTAAATTTTTATATTTTTTAAACATTCATAATTAACAATCTGTCTAACATCGATGCGACTATTATTTCTGTTTTATAACAATTTTTAAATTATTGTGAAAATACTTCAGTTTCGATATATATTTTCAAAATTCTAATTACAGTTTCAAAAATAAAACTGGTCCATGATACTCTTTCCCATATTCATAAGCACATTTGAGCCAGATTTGTAAGCTATAATCACTACGATCCAAATTTTGTAAAGCTCTGGCATTCATATTATCTATATATTTGCTTTTATTAGCTCTTAAAATTATAATTATTCTACAGTTGTGCTGCTTAGTTTCTGTTTTAAATACCCGTCAGTTCAAGGAAAGAAAAATACTTGAAAATCAAATCGACTGTGTGCAAGAAAAGACTTTTTTTAAATTTTGAAATAGAATTTAAAACTTTCCCGATTTTTCTTACGAGATTTATCTGAAAAAATAAAACTTAAATTAAAAGTAGGGAAATTGACATTTGTAGACATAAATTTGAAAATTTGGAAGATAATCTAAATAAGGAACAAGAACAATCAATTGCATAATTCCCAATAATATCAGTTTTAAACAAATGTTACAAATAAAACTTTTTGATAGAAACATGCAAGAAATTCTAAAAATTATTGTTAGAACGATTGCATTGAAAAGAATAGCCGTCTATAATGATAAGAAAAATTCTCATCTGTCCGTGACTATTTGTACCGTAGCATTAGCATTGAAATAGCATAAATCTTTCAAGGAAAAGAATTCTCAAATTTACATTATTCAATTTATTCTACGCAACAAGTGTTTCCAGGAATAAACTTCATTCAGATTTTGATTTCAATATCGTATTGTAGGCAAAATTTACACAAATACTTTCCTTACTGTCGAAGGGTTTTTTTTCTTTCAGAAAACGAAAGTGAAGAAATCACACCATTCTGTCTTTTATTTACAATATTTAAATTAAATTGATGGACATTATTGTCCTAACGAATTAGCTTAAGAAACATATTTGATTGAATCGAAAGCAATATTTTAATGTGCTATGAGAAAAAAAATATATTATCTATGATGTGTGCGAATTAAAAAAATGCAAGTTTTCTACTGTTGCTATGAGGTTTTAAGGTTGAATAATCGATGTTGAATTTAAATCTATTTTTCAGATAATTTAAAAAAAATGTATACATATCTTTTAACAGCATTTTTCAAAATATCAATTTAATTAATTTTATGGGATTCATGTCTGATTACCCCACAATGTTAAATAAATGCATATCTCAGACAAAGAATTAAAAAAAATATTCAGAAACTTTAAATTTAGTAGTAGCAACTAAACACGTATTCAGCACCTGAAATACCGAAAATATAACAAAAGGTAAATTTTAAATGATCGCATACTTTTTATTATAAATGCAAGTACAAATTTTCGTCGAATTTTAGAAAATCTTGCAATTGTCTTGTAATTCATAAATTTATCATAAGCTTTCTTCAAAGTCATAACGAATGTTTATTAAAATCAAATACAATCTAAGTTATACTTTGAATTCCTTCCTTTTTAAACGATATACAGTAGCATTTTAAAACAAAGTTGTTAATTTTGGACAATCGACAGATGAAGAGAATGGTATACAATGCAGATCTCTACTTCTCAACTTTCATACAACCTTACTGTCCAGATAATTAAAATGTTTAATAGATTGTACGCACTTTCCATATACATATGACCTACCAACCCTAAGACCAGATTACTCAAGACATATACTATGGTTCTTTTGTGTAACATCGTGAGTTCATAAAAATGAATTTCATCAACATTTTTAGCTTTATCAAAGACCGTGATATCAAGGAATAATAAGCATTTATATAGAAATAATTATACAATTTTTATCCAATATTAAATAACAATATTAATTATCGTTATTATGCTTTATTTATCAAACATAAGGGTTTTTCAATGACATATAGAAAAGTTAAAAATATTCTGAGTCCTATGTAAGAAGGTTTTAAATTGTAAACAAGTTCATCTAAACGATTCTTTAATCTGAATGCCAATTGATTTACTGCTAAGTGATTGCAGCCCAAAAGGGAGTGGGGAGTCAAACAAAAGTAATAAGTCAAAAAAAAGTGGATATCAAACTATCCTTAGCGATTCCGCCTCGGAATTAATTATTATAAGGGTGCAGCATATTGGTTTGTTCCCGCCCACCCACCTGCGTGCACGGAAAAGTAGGAGGTCTGGTTTGAATCTATTCAATAAAGGGTCGTACTTCCTTATGAAAGGCTTGTAACGCGACTGGTGACTGACTGTTCGAATCCGAAATAGTTTTTGGTTCAGTTTCCGTAATTAGTTTCGTTTTCTCTTATATTGCTAATTTATATATATATATATATATATATATATATATATATATATATATAATTTTTGAATTTAATTAATTGACTAATGCCATTGTAAACAATATAATTGGGTACAGGAATTAAGAAATGCCAAGGATTTGTTTGTAATCTAGGAAAATATCGATACAAGGCTAAATTGGAACAAGTAGAGAATCAAATATAATATCCTACACAAAGAAAATAATTAAAAATTCCTCTGATTTTCGTCGGTCTCTAGAGAGCAATTATAAAATTTCGAACTGTCGCATAACAATTTCACTCTACTCTGTATAATCAGGAATGTAAACATTACTCTCATTACCCTCGGATTACCTATTCGAAATCAGATGAAATGATATTAATTGTTTACGTAGCATGACCCCATCCAGTCAGATTTCTCTGAGTCCCATCGCCGCCAAATCAGCTTTCAGAAGTGTCTACGCAGCCGAACGCAAACAGCTTCTCTTGGTTTATGAGCCGTAATGGAAGATTGCGGTAATACGTTATGTTAACATAAGCTAATTGTCTTAAGTTCTACTTAGACACAGAATTAGAAAAAAATATTACCAACTTGACATTTTATCTTTGCTATCCTTCCTCAATTACATAATTTTCATGTTTGAACGAAAAATGTAAATTTAAAATTAAAATTAGAATTACAGTTTAATTTGCAAACATCAGATTACAAATAGTCAGATTTCAATTCAGTTTTTCAGTTCTTTTAAAAAGTTAGACACAGTATTTAATATATTTTAGGTCTTACATCGTCTAGTTGATTTAAAATAGGAGTTTCTAAAACTGTAAGGAAAAATTGCGATATTCTAATGCGAACTTATGTTTATCACTTATGTTATCTTTCATCTCTGTATAATATGTTTCCTTTTTATTATTCATGAATGTTTTAATTCCCATAGTAAATGAAACTCTATAATGATATAAAAATAAATGTAAAATATTAATTCTGGCATCAATATTGTCTTTTTGAAATTGCTACCAGTGTTCAGTTTTTTTTTTTTTTTTTTTTTTGAATAAAGTGAATAAAAGTGAGTTTCTCCATCATTTGACGATTTTGTTAAATTTGAAATAAGCAAAATTTAAAATAAGAAATGTGAAATTTTATTTTTATCGTTTACTGACAAAAATGTATGTTTATATTCAACTAATATACTATTATGAGATATATTGCACTATTAAATGAATGTTTCAAGGATCAAAATTTAAAAAGCCATTTAAATTTAAAAGCCTCAAAATGATATTGCAATTATATTTAAATATATTTGAAATGTTCCAGATATTTTACTTCTTAAAAAAAAGTAGATTTCATAATAAAGATTTCTATTCAACATTAAAAGCAAATAAAGAATAATTTTTATATTTCAAGTTTTTCTTAGATTGTTAAAAGTCAATTTTAGTTCCGAGGAAAGTAACACTCTTATGAAAATTATGTAAGAGTGGATAAAAACATTTTTAAAAAAATTGGCATTTAATTGAAATTACAAAAAAAAAAAAAATTATTTCATTCCATAGAAGTTTATATTGGGTTATCTTTAAAAAGTAATTAAAATCATTAAAAACTGAGTCGCTAAAAATAGTTTGAAATAAATCATTGCATATTTAAATTTAAAAAAAAATAATATTTAGTTTCAATTTTTTTTAAAAAAATTTCTTATTTATATTTTAATACATATAACTAAAAAAATTCTGAATCTTAAGTCAGTGTTTCTCAACCTTTTAGTATTCACGACCCAATTTTCAATCATAATTTTCATCGCGCCCCCCTTCCCCACCGCATACAATAAAATGAATACAATAATAATGTATTTTGTGTATTTTGGCGCTAAATTTACACTACAACCTTAATTTCAAACTTTACAAATTACCAAGATTACGGAAGTTTATTGACATTTTGCAACACCGATCCTCAGCATTGAAAAAACAAGAATCCTATGCCTTTTTAGTGCTCTTTTATTGCGCCATGTCAGGCATTCTCACGGTTTCGCGAGATTTCGGTTTGTCTGGAATTTGTCTATTCAGCTTAAAAGTTAAGTTAGAAGCGAGCGCAGATGTGAACAAATGTTTTCTCATAGGAAGAAGGAGAAAGTTCTATGACGCCAATTTCAATTCCAGACAATCTCATTCGAGTCGATCCTTCTATCGCTATTGAATCTATTCTGAATGTGTATGTTATATATATTTTCGTGTAATTTCAATTCATCGTATTAAATATTCACGGCAACAGACTTATGCAGAATCATGGATAAATTTTTAAGCTGGCGTAAGCGAGCATTAGACGATAGACAAGCATCAACAAGTACACAGACGAGCGATATTCCGAAAATAAAATCAAGAAAATATTCTCAAGAATACTTAAATTTTGGGTTCACAAGTACTGAAGTAAATGAAGAAGAAAGACCACTGTGTATCATTTGCTCAAAAATGTTGGCGGCAGACAAGATGAAACCTAATAAACTTAAACGACATTTGGAATCGCTTCATAGTGAGTACGTAAACAAACCCAGAGAATTCTTCGAATTAAAACTAAAATCATATGAAAAGCAAAAATCATTGTTGAAAAAAACTTTGTCTGTGAATGAAAAAGCTTTAATTGCCTCTTACAAAGTTTCATATAAAATAGCCAGATGTAAAACGTCTCACACCATTGGTGATGAGCTTATTTTGCCAGCCGCAATTGAGATTGTAGAAATTATGTTTGCAGATAATTTTGCAAAACAATTGCAGTCAATACCTCTTTCAAATGATACTGTTGCCTATCGAATTGCTGATATAGCTGAAGGTGTAGAGTAGGGATGGGCAAACTTTTTCGATCGCGCCTAAAATTCGAAAAATAAAATTTGGTGGGCCAAGATGAATTTTTCAAAAATTTTAAAAACAGTATACAATTATTACAATTTAATATATTTATGAGATGAATGAAATTGCGATTTCATTTTTAAAAGTTCCTTATATTGAGGTACGAAGTGAGATGTACTGATTCTAAGGAACGAGGCTAAATGCTCATCTGTCAGTCTACTTCTGAAATAATTCTTTCTAAGATTCATAGTTGAAAACTCTTGTTGACATATATAAGAAGAAGCAAACATAGCACTGATTTTCTGGGCATGAGATATTAAATTTGGGAAACGTACTTTCGATAATGATTTGTAAAACTCTAACTTTGGCATATTTAGAAACAATTGCTTGAGATGATTGTTAGATTGCGACTCCATTAATTTAAGCTGCAAATCTGACCTCACTGCTTCACAATTTGCCTTGAATGGCATGGTAAAAATATCCAATTCTGCTTGAATGGCACTGAAATCTTGAAATCTGCATTCGAACTCAAAATGCAATTTTTTCAAGCTATCTTCATAATTCTTAAGTTTCTCTTCATTTACTGAGGGTATTGAATTTAACCTCGGGAAATGAGATAAGTCGTTTTTACCTAGCTGCCCAGCAAACATATTAAGCTTTAGTTTAAAAGCTTTGAGATGTGACCAAATATCGTTGATAAATTGATTTTTCCCTTGCATCTTGACATTCAAGTTGTTCATATGACAAAGAAGATCTGTGAAAAATGCAAAGTCTGAAAGTCATTTTGTATCATCTAACATTTGGCACTCCGCTGAACACTGTTTCTCATGAAAGAACGATATAATGTCGTCTTTCAGCTGCCAAACTCACTCGAAAACACATCCTGCACTAAGCCACATTACTTTCGTGTAATACAGTACATCAGAGTATTCAGATTGCACTGACTGAAAAAAATCTCGAAATTGCCTGTGAGTAAGCCCACGAGATCGAATAGTATTTACAAGCTTCACGACTGTATCAAGTACGGGTTTCATATTCAATGCAGATTTACACAGCGCATCTTGATGTATAACACAATGTAGAAAAACAACATTGTTCCCAGGATAGTTTTGATTAAAGTGTCCAAGAAATTCAGATTTTTTTCCTGTCATATTTGGTGCTCCATTGGTCGTAATATTACATATATTTGTTATAGGCACCTTCAAAGTTAAAATCCCTTCCTGAAATTCACGAAAAATATCATATCCCGTTGTAGTTCCCTTTAAAGAACGCATGCACACCAGTTCCTCAATAATTTCTAATCAATACCTCTTATAAATAATACTAATTGAGCAGTATCATTTATATCAGTGCTTTCATCCATAGCTATGGAACAAAACTTAAACTGGCCAATCTTTGACTCTAATTGTGATGCCAAATTTTTATCGATGGCTTCCATTCTAGAAGTCACCGTTTTTCGAGATAAGCTTACAATCTCTAAATTATTTTTCTTGTCTGGACATAAAACATCACAAACTTGGCGCATGCATTGTTTAACGAACTCCCCATCACTGAGAGCTTTATTATTGTTAGCAATATTGTATGCTACAATGTAACTTGCATGTGTAGCTGCTTCTTGAATACCTTTTACCTTCTTGAAAAAATTTTGCCGGCCTGATAATTTTTTACAAAGACTTTCTGCATTTTGTTTTTGTTTTTTCATATTCGGACATTGCTTCGTAATTGAAATTCTTATGCTTAGATGTGAAATGACGGGAAATTTTGTAATCTTTGAAGACTGCTACAGCTTCATTGCAGATACGACACACTGGTTTATCTTTTACAACTGAAAAAAATATTTCCATGTCCATTCATCATTAAGAGCGCAGCACTCTGAATCAACTTTACGTGTTTTAGTAGCCATTTTGGGGTTGAAATATTTTACGAATAACACAAACAAGCACTAGCTACGCTATACTTTTAATAATTTCACCACTATTCACAATGACGCTATATGTCCACAATCTTCCAACACGCAATCAATAATATTAGAACTCGCGCCAAAAGAAAAAGCCGCTAGATGGAGCTTAAAATGCTCAGTCTGCCACATGTGAGGTCTAATTCACTTATATTGAATTCCCATATGTCTGCTCCACAAAAAAAGATAACGCTTGTTGGCGCCAATCTACAGCTATAACTAACAAATAACTTCCGCTTTTAACACTTTACCGATTGAAAACTGCCTGTGTTTGCTATTTCCTTCGATTTATGTTTTGTAGAACAAAAATGGAGAGTGTAAACAGATTACCAGCTCTTTGAAAAAAAAGGTAGAAAATATATAATTAAACAGAGTAGAAAAGGAGATGGATATATAATATATGAATATTTCTTTTAATTTGCCTCTGACCGGCAAATTAAAATTCTATCCGTAGGCCGGATAGAACCTTCCGGCGGGCCGGAGTTGGCCCGCGGGCTGGAGTTTGCCCATCCCTGGTGTAGAGTGTCAGCTTTAGTCGAAGTTACGTGACAATTTTTTTTCAATACAACTCGATGAGGCAACAGATAGTAATAAAGATCCTCATTTCATTGCCTATGTTAGATTTTGTGATGATTTGTGAGTAGTAGAAGAATTACTTTTCAGCGAACCAATAGAATTCAAAGCAACAGCATTCACATTATTTGCTATCTCAAATGATTTTATGAACGAGGCAAACATAAAATGGAAAAATTGCGTCGGAATATGCACCGATGGTGCTCGTTCTATGTCCGGAAGATTCAAAAGTATTCAAGCACTTGTGAAACAAAAATCATCAGAGTGCGTCTGGACACATTGCATGATCCACAGAGAAGCTTTGGCTTCCAAAGAAATGAGTCCTGGTTTGAATATTGTGTTAACTACGGTTGAAACCGTAGTAAATTATATAAAAATGAGACCTCTGAAATCAAGAATCTTTTCCACAATTTGTAAAGACATGGGTGAAGTACATTCAGCGTTACTATTTTATTGCGATTCAAGATGGTTATCACAAGGAAATTTTTGTAACGTGTTAATGAATTAAGAGAAGAAATCGCCATTTTCCTAGAAGAGGAAAACAGACCGAAAGCTGAGAATTTCCGCGATAGTTTATTTGTAATGAAATTGAGCTACATGGTCGACATATTCGAGAAATTAAATAACTTGAATTTTCAACTGCAAGGAGCAAATACACATATATTGGATACGAGTGATAAAGTTAATGCTTTTTGTAGGAAATTGGAATTGTGGATCAGAAATTTAAAGCAATAAAACTTAACAATGTTTGTAAATTTGAATGATTGCATTAAAACTTACAAGGCTGAAGAAAAACATGTAAAAGTTGTTTTTGTAACCATTGAAAATCATTTAGCAATGCTAGCAAAGAATTTTAAAAAGAACTTTCTTGCTGACGACAAACTGATAACAAGTTACAAGCGGGTGAGGGATCCATTTCAAAATGCTCCCGAAGGACTTTCAGTTGATGAGGAAGAAACTTTCATAGACTTCACGGCAAGCGGGGAAACCAAAAGACAATTTAGTGATAAATCACTCTTTGAATTTTAGGCAGGAGTGGATGATGAGTTTTCAGCACTAAAAACAAAAGCATTTCGCATTCTACTACCATTTTCAACATCTTACCTTTGTGAAACTGGATTTTATGTGGTTGCTTCTGTGAAGACAAAATACAGATCTCAACTAAATATAGAAAAAGAACTGAGAGTGTCTATTTCTAATATTAACCCTCCTTTGAAAAACTTTGCTCTGCAAGACAGGCTCAAGGAAGTCAATAATAATTATTAAATTTGTTTTTAATTTAGTGAGTTGTTTTAATTTAATAAGTTAATTATTAAATATGTCGAAATGTATTTTGTTTTTTGTATGTGTGTTTGTTCTTTCCTTTCAGTCAATCAATTTTTTTAAATAACATTTTCTCTTGGATATACTCGCGCCCCCCCACTAGAGTTCTCACGCCCCCCTAGGGGGGCGCGCCCCACAGGTTGAGAATCACTGTCTTAAGTGAAATATTGAAGAAATGTCTAGCAGAGTCCATCAATCATCGTATATCATATGTAGTTTTCTTTAATTGTAGTCACTCTAACTTCAACATTCTCACAAAATTTTGTTCCTATTTTCTAGGATTGAGTTATTGCTCGATTCTCTTTCATACTCTAGTTTAGAGAAGTAATGTAGTTAGTATAGATAGAAAAGATTATTTTAAGTTTCCCTTTAGTACAAGCAATTAATGAATTGGAAATTTCAATTTAAACTGAGTCAGAAGAGAAGGACTAATACCACTCAAAGGTACATGACATTTTAATGTAAAATATCTTGCAGGTCAGCAAAACTGTTGATAAAGAATAAATTGCATCTCATATCTTTTTTCAGTGTTCACCTCTGACTAACTAAATCAGTATCATTTCAATAAATTAATTAGACTTTTTTCTCACATTCATAGATAAAATATCATAATATACAGCAATTTCTTAATTAGTGGTGCTTTTCATTTTTATCCAATCTATATAAAGGGCAATCTCTATATATGACATCAGTTCTACGCAATTAATTTGAACTAATTATGCTTCGAAACTCTACTAAAATATAGCTGAATCAAGATAAAGCTTAAAAGTTAAAATCTCATTTTGCAATTGACTTTCTCTAAAAAAAAATATTTAAATGCTTTTGTTCAGAGTTTCATCTGATGTGACTAATGACTTCCCGACGCAAAATGGCATTAGCAAACTCAGTACTATTCCTTTTGCTGATATTCAAAATTAATGTTTGAAGAAAATAGAAAAATAAATTCAAGAATTAAAAAAAATACCCAACGCATTATTTAATTAAAGTATCCACTCTTTTCTATGGTCTCAAAGATGACATTAAATTTCTTTCATAAATATACAATCTTTCAAGTTTCAAGAAAAAAAATTCTAAATTATTTCTATGCAAATTAGGATAGTTTTTCTAAATTCTCCATTCCGATGAAAGATATATATATATATTTAAACTTAATATTGCAAGAGCAATAATTTGCTTTATAATTACATAATTTATGATATATTCCTCCGTAACTAAGTAACTGATGTTCCATAAATCCGATATATAAGTACTCAGTATTCAAGAGCAACGATGAGTGAATTGCTCTAGTTCTTGAGCAAACATCAGCAATACGGCAACTATTATGATAATTTAATCAGATAAACTGATGAGCGATTTAATCTCAATGAAACGCGTCAGTGAATTGAAACAGTTCAATCAACAAGCACATTAATTTTATGACCCATACTTAAAATGTGTATTTAAGTATAAAAATATTTATATATTTTGAAGTAAAATTTTTCTTGCATTTTCAGAATTATTATGGAAATGATGTTTTTAAATGTGTGAAGCTTTTTTAATACTTTTACTCAAGGAATTTATTTTTTTCAAACGTCGACGATTTTTTCTTAATCTAGCAGATTTCATTTAAAATTAAACTCGTCAGAAGTGAATAATTTATATTTATTTAAACAAGTAATAAGCAATGCTACACAAAAATAATTAAATGTCATTATTCTTTTTATACTTAATATAACTTTCCATAATAATAATATAATATAACTGTCCATATAACTTTCTTCTTATTTTACATTTAACTGAATAAAAAATAATTAGACACTATTTGTTACAAATAGTTCTTTTTATTACCACCTCTAGCCTACATAGCCAAAGCAAAGATAGGAGAGAGAGACAATATAAAAACTAATTTATAAACTGTATAGATAAAATCGTGAGAAATTCTGATATGCTCGATAAAGATAACCTTTTTTTTCTAATTTTTTGAAATACTTTCGACGTGACACTAATTTTGCATATCTTATAATTATGCATACTAATATTTCACTAAAAATCCAATTTAATTTTTTGTCAAGAAGCATTGGGAAACCAAGTTTGAAAATATATAAGTATTTTTAAAAAGAATATATATATATAGTATAATATAGTTTGCATATTTGATATTAAATTTGTGTGTTTCATCCAAATATGAAAAAAATTCTGGATATTTGATTCAGCTTTTAAATAATTTAATTTTTACATATTAAACTCATTTAAATATAAAATGTTAAAACATTCGATGACATATATACTAGAAATATTGAAAAAACAACCTTCAGCTATAGTGACAATAGAGCTGTTTATTAAAGTGTAATATTTCTGATTACAAATGAAAATTATTTCTGTTTAAAAAAAGGCAAGTTAAGAGTTTCAATTACTGCAAAAGATTTGAACTTTGACTTTACAGAAAGCACGGAAAAAATTAATTCAAATTTAAGTGTTTGATTTTAAATTAAATTTAAAGTTTTCAATTCATATATTTATACTAGTTGCTATGATTAACATATGAGTTGAATATAATAAAGAGTTTTTCAAAAAAAATGTAAATATCCATCTTTAATTACATATATAAGTAAACTAAAAATAAGATGCTAACATGCACTCATAAAGGTCAAAATTTGTTTAATAGATAAAAGAGTTTTCTCATTGCTTTCAATCAAGCCATACCAAAAACATTTTTTTTCATGTAAATTCTTAAATTTTGAATATTATTTTTAGAAGCAGGCTATTTTCAATTTTCATTCTCTTTGGATTTTTAGAATTTATTATTCTTAACTTCATTAATTTTTTTTTTCATTTTTTAAATGAAATATAGGAAAAGTATTATTGTCATCAAAATATTTAAACATTTAAACTCAAGATTTTGAAGACTTTTTACTTCCTAAATGCATCAAAAATTAATTGTGTATGTCTGATTTTCTACCTGTCTATGAGCGCAGAAAGTCAGATAGTTCACAAAAATCTTAATCATATCAAAGAAAATATCAAATTTCTAAGCATCCTCAAAACAAAAAAAAATCTATTCAAAGGCAGTTTGGTAGCTCATATATAAATAAATTTGAAAATTTCAGAATGTAAATTGCAATTAAGTACAATTTCTTGGATAGGAATAGCATTCAAAATATGAAAGCGTGTCAACTTCCAATTGTAATCAGATAAAAGAGGAGTTTAAAACACATTTTCGTACAACAGATTTATCAAAATTGTAAATTCATAATATAT
>JAPMOQ010048734.1:1201947-1218439 GCA_026543055.1 Argiope trifasciata
TTATTACCATGTAAAGAATTCAAGGCTTTACTCAAGGAAGACAAATTACTCAATTTACTCAAGACGACAAGGAGAGGTGGCTAACATTTTTATTACCTTATTATTTGAATTATTTAATATTCTGATGATTTCTTCCTTACATATTTTATTATCATATTTAATAAATTTTGAAATTGAAACATATTTTTTGTGCAGGTATGATTTTACATTATTTTACAATGATCATCTTAATTTGTATTTTGTTTTCCATGAAATACATAAGCAAGGAATGCAATTAAATTTATACGTAATCAAACTCACATTTTATAGATAAATTATCAACATTATATAACCTTTAAAAATGAACCAATATAAGTTATTTTATTTAAATTAATTCATGTCTTGATTTTGTATACAAGTGTGATTTTACATTATTTTTTAAAAATAATATTAATTTTGTTTAACATAAAATATATAAGCAAGAAATGCAAATAAATTTATACATGATTCAAAATTTGTAAATCTACAGTTGTAAGCAAACGCATATTTTAAGAATTTTATTAATATTATATAAATTTTGCAAATCCAGGTATGTAATTTTTTCTCATTCGTGCTTCTTAATATAAAACGCAATTTATTGAAAAATTTATAAATGACATTCATAAGCTAATTTAGATTAAAAAAATACCATAAATAAAAATAATGTGAAATTAAGGTCACAATTTAACAAGAATTTATAATTTTTTATAAAAATGCGATATTCTGAAACCAAGTAGATTATTGAATCAGCCCCTAAGAGATGGCATAAAAAGCCAATATATACATTTAGTAATTCAGACATTCGAAGAGCAAAAACTCGTCATGTAAGTTAATCAAACACATGAATGATGAAGACATCTATATTAAGATTTGATAAATGGTAGATGACTAAACTGTTTATTAATAAATTTATTTCCAGCCTAAGAGCTGAAAGAATAACTGTGATTCTTTTTCCCGCCCTAGTAATTATTAATTGCTTCTTATACACTTACAAAGAGAAAAAGACTCAATTAAATGAAACAAAATATTTAGATATAATATTTTTAAATTACAGTTTAAATTTAAAAACGAAATTTGAAAGTAAATTAGCATTTCCTCTTTCTTGCTAATGTATCTGCATAATTAATTTAAATTAGATAGCCGATGTAATAAAATTTGAAAGAGAGATTTAAGGGGATAGTGAACTTTGAAATAAGCAAGAATGGGTGAATTTTCATTTTTATCTTTTCATCACCAAAATACTTGTTGATATTCAATTAAAATAATGTTATAAAATGTAATGTACAGTAAAATAAATATTTAAAAGTTTATGAGTGATAAAATTACATCTTAATGGCTTTTTTTAAATGATATTGTAATTAAATTTAAGTAACTTTCAAAAGTTCCAGGCATTGCTTAATTTTTGAAGAAATGAAATAAAGTTGATAATAAAGATTTCGGACAAACATTGAAAAAAAGACTAATGAACCATTAAAAAAACATTTTATGCTTAAAATTTTTATAGTTCCTTAAAAGCCAATATTAGCTAAGAAAAACACAAAATTCCTATACAAATTCTTTAAGTGCGAATAAAGTTATTTCTTAAAAATTAGCATTTATTTTTAACTACTAAAGCATACCTAGTTTGGTTCGAAATAAATATATATTGGATAAAAAGAAAGAAAAAAGAAATATAAACATTAAGACGAGTGGAAAATTTTGCAATTCTTGAAAATTACATAGTTTTTAATTTTTTACAAAAATAACATAATTCATTTTAAAGTGCTTTTAAGAAATGTGACATTTATATTTTAATACACATGCATAAAAATTCATAACTCTGACAGCATAATACTCTACAGTGTTTAATGGAATCCATAATTATCTTAAAAGTAGTAGCAGTAAATATGAATTATGTAGCGTAAAAGTTTTAATTTTAAAATGAATGAAGTATTTTAATAAATTAAATGTATTTTCCAAGTAACTTTAAATTTAATAATAATTTGATTTTAAATTAAGTTAAAAATAACGGAGACATATGAATTAAATTCATTCGTTTAATCATATTTTAATAACAAAAACATGGGATTACTTGTTTAACAAGTAATCCCTTGGCGTTTATCAAAGGAGATATTTAAACTACGATTGTAGAAAATATTTATTTATATCAAATATGCATTATGGGTTTGTGTAATCAACAATTAACATTTACTATATATTTAACATTTACTATTATATTAAATCTATAATTAGACATAAAGGATTTAAAATAAAAATGATAAAATGCACGAGTTTAACTAAGATATGACATTCTGAAAAGCAGTATAATTTGTCCCTTTCATATATATGCATATTTATTGATTAAATTTATAATAAATGGAGTCAATAAGCAAATAAAAGTTTAAAATAATTTTTTAATTTTTTTGCAGCAATAATTCAACAGAAGCGTTCCGGACAAGAATCGAAAAAGTAAAAGCGGTTTGCCATTTATTTGATTGTATATGGTCAATGTGGTTTGTATATGGTCACTGTAGTAACAGTTAATCAGAAATACGATTAAAAGCATTTAAACAGCTACAAGTGACAACTTTTAAAACTATTTTTTTTATCGAAATTTCAAATATGGAATATAATTTTACGAAATAGATGTTCATCTATTTTATGAAAATAAATAATCATTCTGAAAGGCAAGGTAGTTACATATTATAAGAAGTCCTAAAAAATCAACATATTTTTTTGATTACGCCGTATTAAAATGTAGAAACAATGCAATATAGTTTTTATTTCTTTTTGTATTAATAAGTAGAGGAAATATGATGAGAAATTAAATATAAAAATACAAAGTACAAATTAAAAAAGAACAAATCAAATAGACTTGCTGTTATTCTTATATCGTTAGCATTGTTAATTTATGTTATTATAATAAAATATGTTCTTACTTTCAACAGTTTATTTCAATTTTCTTTAAAGAGTGAAGCTCTTCATTTAAAAAAACAACAACAGAAATTCCCACTGTACTAAAATCCACCCTAATCATACAAAAAAATGTGACAACTATTTCATCCCTACTTGAGTTTTGTAGAAACATACATATTCTTTACCTAAAAGATTTTTTTATCATCTTTATACAGATAGACTTTTATTTTTTAATAATATTCCTATGAATTTCATTTCACAATTTCTAAAAGCAAAATAGATTGAATTGGCTATATTTAATTACATTTCAATTCGAATTTTTGTTAATGAAAACTAGAAAATTCTATACAATTTTAAGAAACTATAATTACTGCTAACAATAGCAATTTATTCTACCCGAACTGGATTTAGCAGAAATTTTCTAAACCAGTCAAAGAGGTAGACTTAAAAAAAAGCCCTTTAATGCGCATGACCTTGTACCCAGAATAACTTTCGAAGGATTGGGTGACGTGCTTCAAAACATTCGATAAGGCTGTTTGCTTTTACAAATGTACGAATAAATTTTATTGATATTGAATAAAGAAAAGCAGATGTAGAGCAGACAGAGCTATACAAAATAAACTACGCATAAAGCAATAATGATTTGCTATGATCATACTTAAGTGTTTTATTTTACTAGGTAAATTGATAGTTTATATGCATTAATAAGAAATACGCTGGAATAGGTATTATAATGGAGGTGATTATCAAGGTGAGGACTCAAATAGCACAAATTCAGTAAGTAAAGTCACTTTAATTTTAATAATCACAACCCTTATTGCAGGAATATCACCAAAAATAATTTAATTATTATAATATGCTTAGTCAATTGTGATGGAAATCAGAAAGAAAATCATTTATTCCATTAGATTAAATGATTTTTATTACTTCATTAAATAATAACTAAGAAAACAAATCAGTTTCATATAAGGAAAAAAAGTGTCTCCAAAGAAATTTGCAGATAATTTTGATAATTTCTCCGTCAATATTTTGAATTGGTCCATATCTTTTTAAAATAATTACATTGAAAATATTACAGTATGAAAGATAAATTGTTTAATGAGTAATTTTACAATTTCAGTTGTTGTTCAGAGGTAAAATTTCTAATTTAAATTTTATAAAATAGCTGATTAAGGATGTCGAAAATTTGATGAATACGGCATTTGTGTACTTGTATACTATTACTACCGAATTCACAATAAAATGGTTAATAGATTCCTTTTATCATGTCATTGCGATAACATGACTACCAATTCTGCTGTAGCTCTGTGGTTTTTACTTTGATTTCTGGTAAAAATTTCTTGAAAAAATTATTTAATTCAAATGGATCGGGATATTGATAATATATTTATGTGTCGACCAAAGTAAACCAAACACTTTTCTGAATTCTAATTTCAGAAAAGTAACGCTATGGGATATGGGTAGACCGTATATGGACATATCGCATTTAATAGTCTATCAGCGGCATTCAATAGCAATTCCGGACAATTTAGAATTTAAATTTAGATTTAGTATAAAATACTTCAATTCTTACAACTTTAATCTTTTTCTAAAATTTAAAATAAGAAAAATCCAACTCCATTTATAAAATGAAAATAATGGCCAAGTAATCAAATTGTTTAAAAAATTAATTTTTAAAATAAAATTCGTTGAATTTGCTTCCATTTGAATACTTATTAAATTATGGTTCAAAGTTGTATTTTATAATTATTACGAATTTTTCGAAACCAAATATCCGAAACTGTTTTAGTTGTAATAAATTTTTCGCAATCTTATTTGTAAACACAACTTTTTTTGCAACTGAATATTAAAAATATGATCTATTAAAAAAAGAAATTAAAGAATAGAATTATGAAATAGATAAACTGCGAAAAGAATGATTATTTAATAAATAAAATGTATTTATTTCCAAGTTTTTCTTGAAACCCTTTCATTTTCACAAAAAAGATGTCTTTATTAAATTTTGTGTGAAATAGATATATTTCACACAAATATACAGGCTCACATGAACAAATGTCGGCCCAAAATTAGCATGCATCGTTGAATTGACCAATTAGAAGAAGAAGGAGAAGCCATTTCAGATATTTAATAATCATGATTTAGATATTTAACAGATAAAAATAAGGAACTAGTCAAAGGAAATGTCCATCATCTCGGTGTTTTTCTTTTACTTACACAACATATCTCGTTTGTGTTTAGCATTGCATAATACAAAAGAATATCCAGAATATTTTACAGCTATGACTCGACTCCTTGCCCGATTTGTTCAAAATTTAAAACTATTCTATAATTTTTATCATGGCATGTAATCCACGAATCTTAATTATTTCAATTTTCAGATTTGGGTTTACGATACGTGCGTATACAGAAGGCAAAAATGAATAGATTTACCAATTTTATTCAAAATTTTAATTACGATTGAAATATTGAATTACGATTCCTATTTATTAACAAATATGCCAGATTTTATCCATTTTTCTTTTACTGATTCAGATTTATCGATTATATCTACAGACGAGCATACACATGCCATACTGATGAATTTTATTTAAAATTTGCACTACGAAAAACTGAATAAGACTAAAAGACTAAATTTAAGACAACAAAAGACATATTTGTTTATCTAGATTCATTTTAGATATATATTTATTAAAAATTAATACATGTATTTTATGAATAGGATATTTAAAATTTTGTCCTCGGCAAAGTTTAAAATTTTGGGATTCATCATAAACTTAAAAACAAAATTTCTTTGGCTATTATAAGGCTTTTTTTGTATGAAACCGAGAAGAATAAAAAGATATTTATAAATTTTTCATTTTATTTATGAGACTTCCATACAGATTGAGAGATAACAATAAATCTGTAATGGCAAAATAAGAAGTTAGAAAGTAGTTTCATAAACTAGTTGTTTCACAAATACTTAACAATTAGCGTTAAAGCTACTGGATTTCAGCCTACTATTTTTAAAGATATTTCCTAAGCTCAAATTATTTTTTTAAATAACTAAAAGGATTTAAAAACAAACTCTAACGGATTATCTAAAGAAGAAATTTTCAGTTCTAAGTCAAGCACTTATTACTTGAATGTCACGAAAAAGCCTCGAATGTCGCCTTATTGATTAAGTTTATTTCATTTAAAATAAAAAATTACAAGCTGTGCTATTATTAATGAGTTTCAATTTATTAATTATTTTATAAGCTGTTTTTCATTGATGTATATCCAATCTATTATTTTTTTCTTAATATTTAATGTATTTTTCATATCTTTAAAGTTTTTTTAACTTTATATGGAACATATATACATGCATAAATATCAAGTTTTGCTGTCGCTGAAAAATAAGTAAATTAAGTTTTTAAAGTAAAATGGATTTTTATTCATTGAATTATCTTGAAATATACAATTTAAATTTGTAAAAAGTTTAGATTATTTTTTCCTTACACAGTAGTCTATCGATTACGACGCAACATATTGTTCCCGAAGAAAGAATCGATATATGTATCATGAATGCGGCAAATTAAAATTTGGGGATTTTTGATTGAAGTATTGAAAAGAAATTATTTATTTTTAATTGGTTTCTAATTAAAATAGAAACGACAACGACTTCACATTTGACGTTTAAAAATGATTTTTGTGAAACTATTTCTTAGCACTAACAGATGAATAATAATGAATTAAATATACTGATAAATATAAAAATTTATGAAAAAAGATTAATTAAATTTATTCACTTAATAAATAAATTTTATTACAAAAATTTATTTATTTAGTATTTTCAAAGAGCAATTATGTAATGTATCTGTTTGCTCGTAATTTGAATCTTTCTTGAATATATTGCATTGGAAAAATTTTGATACTCTACAATATTAGAAGAATTATTATTAGAGGAAATTTCACATCGCTGGTGTTATGTTATACAGATATTGGCAAGCGAAATTTTCCTTCATGGGAAAAATAATTATAATCGCTACCAATCCGTATCAATTTTCAGATTTTGAAAGCATAAGAAATGAATTAATTATTTAAATAAGTTATTAAATGATTACTGCTATATAAGATTAACTACCCATAAAAGTTTATTATATAAAAATCTAGTTACTATAAGAAATTACGACTAAGAAGAAACTTTATCAATTTTAGAGCAGAAGTTTTTGATTTGTATTAAGAAAATTAAAGCATGTGTACTTCAGTTTTTATACCAAATCATTCAGGTGGCTTATGCGTTGATTTTATAAGCCAGGAATCTTAATAAAAATCAAATGAAATGTGATTCACCTACCATTTTGCATGAGAAAGAACAGTTAATAAGAAACTTGAACAGCAAACATCTATTGGGGACACCACATCAAAAACATCGAGGCAAAAAACACACGGCTTGAAGAAAAGAGCAACAGTTAGGCATCTGAGTACTTCTGTAACTCAGAGGCAGTTTCGAAAAATTTCCCTGCATGTTTTTCTGTCTTTTTCCAGCAGGACTTCATAAACACTTTTACTGTTCTCGTAGGCCTTTTTCGCGGGACTCTCACAATAAATAAATGCGAAGTGCCGGTAACTTTTCCGTCCCGCGCGCTAAGTGTGACAGCAGGCCCCGAACTGTCAAGGAATCGAAGGATACCTTTTCTGCGAGAAGCATGGTGCGCATGCGTCTTGTTCGGAAGAGGGGACGCGCACTCAGTGCGAAGTAGAATTCCGAGGTTCAGGTAAATACGTTTCGCTCATCAAGTATGGAAAAGTAACTGGAAGTGCCCGATTGCATGGATGGTTCTCCCTATTATCGTGTTTTGTCTTATCTTGAGAAGTAAATCCGAATTCAAATAAATATTTCCTTCCTTGTTTTGAAAATTAATTAAAAAATTAAAGAAATGATTTATCTAAATTCACCTTTTTAAATGAAAAATAAAACTTTAAAAAAAAATATCTACAATTTTGTTCCTTTATTTGTATAATAAATTAGAATTACTTTAAAACTCTCAATTATTCCGAATATTATCAATGCTTTATACATAGAAAATTGTATAATTATAAAAATAAAAAATAAATTAATAAATATTCCGAAGGAACTTTTCATCTCTTCAAGGCATAAGGAAACTTTTCATCTCTGTCTTTTAGAACATGTGGCCTATAAACACCTCAATGACAGCAATACTTACGGAACACCCGTTATATAAATCCAAATCAATTCGTAAGATTTCTATTTGCTTCAAGAATATCAAAAATGCTAATGATGAATTCTAGAAAAATAACAAGAATATTTCATTTTGTAACTGTAAAACTTTCGTATAAATTATGATAAATGACTTCAGAATTTAAGATCTTCATTTTTTTTAAGTATATAAGATGAAAGTATATACAGAAAGCTATATGTATATTTTGAAGCGGTAGAAAATGGTTATTTTCCCAGAAAGCTAAGTGTGGTGACCCAAACGGGATTGAAGAAAAAGGTCAGTAAATATAACTTTCGATTTCCGATACTTTCGTTTCTATTATGAAAGATCTAATAAAACTGAGTAGTCCGGTCTGGGATAATTTTACGAAACGTTATAATACAATAATAACGTCGTTGAATGTAGAGAATTTAAATCACGATGATATTGAAATAAAACTTAGTTATTTAGACAGTATTGCTACTAATTTGGCAGAATTCGACGAAAGCGTATGTGAAGCATTTGTAGGGGCTGAATCAGAAGAATATGAAGAAGAGTACGAAAAAAAAGAATATCATGAAAAATTAGATGCTACACGGATTCGTGTGAATACTTGTTTAGATAAACTCTCTTCTTTATCCGAAGCACCGGGATCAATTAATGTGAAGAAAACTAAATTGAAACTTTCTGAAATAGAAAGATTGGCTAAGCTTTTGGAGAAAATTTGGAAGAATTCCCGAGGACGTTACCATCGGTGATGAACTGAAGTTTCAATATCTCATACAGATTACTATTCTAGACAGTAGAGCATGTGAAATAGTTGATAGTTATCCGCCAACTGCAAAACATTATTCTAAAGCTGTTGACAGCCTGAAGGCTAGATTTAGCCTTGAAGATCTTTTTGTCGAATATTGTGTAAGAGAACTACTTTCATTGGTTGTAAAAAATGCTGTTAATATGAATTCATATTTGAATATAATGCAACTTATGACAAGTTGGAATCATATTTAAGGCCACTGGAGTACATCGAGTTAACTACTGAAAAATATGCAGCCATGCTTTTGTCGCTAGTGGAATCGAGCATTCCAGAAAATTTATTGAGAGTTTGGTTACGAAATTCAGTAAAAATTAAAGTGGATGATACAAATTCTAATGGCCATAAATTGTCGTAATTAATATTATTTCTCCGAATTGGTTGAAGGTGGAGAGAAGATTTTTATGGCAAAATCAGGCTTCAATTCCACTGAAACTCGAAAACAGGGTTAAAAATATAGAGAAATCGAAACTCCTGTTCCTACGGCTAATGATTTGATATATGAAGCAAAATTTTTGGAATCTTGTTTAGTTTGTGGGAAAGTCTATAATTCACAAGACTATATTAAAACACAAAAATGTCTTTTGATGAAAAACAAGATATATAATGAGGAATCAGGCTTGCTTTGCTGGTTTAAAGGTTGGTCACGTTTCCAGAAAAAGACAATTTTAGTGTTCAATGTATGCTTTGTCAGCGAAGACATTGGACAACTATGTGTCCTGAAAAGGTCAATAACACCAAACCTAAGGCCACAGAATGCCCCAACACTGATGGAAATTTAGTGTTATCAAATCAGGTTATCAGGTTAGTGTTATCAAGTGAACCGGAAATTCTTTTGCAAATCCTTTTAGTATTAATTGAGATGGGTGGAAGAAACAAAGTGGTAAGAGCATTATTTGAAACAGGATCGTATATATTATATATTTTGAAGTCTATGTTTAATGAAATGAAAATAACCACAGTTCAAATTTTAAAATTCAAAATTCAGTGCATGTAGTATTTGGCAGCGCAGATTCCAAGAAGATACTCAATTGTTATGAACTGTTAGTGAGCAATTTGAAAGAGAATTCTTTTTGTAATATACAAGTTTTGGATCAGGATATTATTTGTGGTTATATTCTTAGAAAAATTAGCAAAAAAAGGCATTATATTCTTAGCAAAAGGGTTCATGGGTCAAGGAGCTGCAGAATAAAGGTATCCAATTCACAAATGTTGGAAAAAGCTCGATACCTATAGATCTGTTGATAGGAGCTGATTATGCTGGAAATCTCTTCACAGGAAATATATGTCCATTGTCATCTAGTTTAATTGTTGTTAAATCTATTTGGGTTGGAGTGTTATTCAAAGCAATGACATTTCAGATCTGTGGTGACTCGAAACTCTAGGTATAATGGACTCATGTAAGACACTGATAATTCTAAAGACTTGGAACGTAAGGGTTTTGGCTATTTTTCCAGAAATGTAAAAATTGACGAGAAAGGAAGATATGAGGTCAAGCTTCTCTGGATGCGCAGTCAAGATGAAATACCTACAAGAAACACTTCTGGGAAAAGGCTCGTTTCCACTAGCAAGAAGTTATTAAAGGGCAAACAATTCGAATGTTATGATGCTGTCTTTGAAGAGTGGAAGAAAGAAGATATTATTGAAGATTCTTGTGAAGGTTCTAATCACTACCAACCTCATCGAGGAGTAATTAAGAATGATTCCACATCCAAAGTGTGGCCAGTTTTTCATCCGTCAAGATGTAATATCACTTTGAATGATTGTTTGATGAAGGGTCCAAATTTTAAAGAGACAATGAATTCAGTACTCATGAAATTTCGGGAGAAAACTTTTGGTGTTGTATCTGACATCCAAACAGTATTTCTACAAATATATGTTACTAAAGAAGACAGAAAATAAGTGAAATTTCTGTGGTGGAAAGATGATAACAGAGATGCGACTAAAGAGTATCAACATGCTAGAGTAGCGTTTAGGGGGAATTGTAATCCCCGTCTGTTGAATGCTGCTGTTATACACCATCATTTGGACTAGTATTTATCTTTTCCTTATCATGATACTGCTGTAAAGTTAAAGAACTAATTTTATGTCGACACATCTGTGACATCGGTAGATTCAGAGCAGGAACAGGAAAACACCCTATGGAAGACTCAACAAAATTGATGACAGATGCCAAGTTTGACATTAGAGATTGGGAATTCACAAGAAAGGCAGTTTCATTAAAAGATCCCAAACCAACTCCTTTTTTAAGATTTTTGTGGGAAAAGTAAGAAGATGAGCTTTTTTGTGATAATATTTTACTGGAAATGCCTCACGATGCAATTGATTTTATCGTACTCCAATAGAAATTTTGATCCAACTGGTTTTACTTTTCCAGTCTCTTTGCGATCTAAAATATTATTGCAAGAGAGTTGACGATCGAAGAAAAGCTTTGATTTTGAAGTATCAATGGACATGAAGGAGAATTATCTTAAATGGATAGAAGATATCAAAATGTTACATCTTGTGAAAATTCCAAGGAAACTTTTTATCAGCAATGTTTCTTCCATTAATTTTCACGTATTTTGCGTATGCAGCAGTTGTATTCATCCGATGCCAATCAGCTCATGAAACCTATGTACAATTACTAGGTGCTAAATCTAGAATAGCTCCATGAAAATCCATTGCTATACCAAGACTGGAACTGCTTGCATTTTGCATTGGTGCAAGGATCTCAAAATTTGTAAAAGAGAGCTGAAATATTGTAAATGTGAAAGCACAGTTTTGGACCGCCTCTACCACAGCTCTTCAATGAATCAGACGAGATAACCCTTGGAGCGTTTTGTCTGAAATCGAGTGAATGAAATTCAGAAGCTGTCAAATATAGAGGACTGGGGGCATGGTCCGGGACCATTAAACCCCACCGATTTGCCCTCCCGTGGATGCTGCGTCTTGAAGCTTCTGAGTTCTAAATGGTGGGAGAGACCCAAATGGTTACTTGAATCACTGTATTAATGAAAAGATTATCTCTGTAGAAAAATGTGGCAAATCAATTAGTCTTGGAAACAACTGGTTACTGCTAGTCTTTTCTTTCGGTTATCCAGCTACGCCAAAATCAATAAAATTTTGGATTGGATTTTAAGGTTTCAATATAACTCTAAGACCGAAAAGTTGTGCAGGAAAAAGAATATCTGAATACACTTGAAATAAATGAAGCAGAAAAAAGGATTATTAGAATGATTCAAGAAAAGTCTTTCACAGAAGAATTAGTTAGAAGTTTGAAGACCCTCGATGTCTTTAGAGATGAGGAAAGTATTTTGAAGATTTAAAAAAAATTAACTGAGGAGGGCGACTTATGAAATTTTAGATACCCCATTAATCTTCCTCAAAAACATAGGTTAGCAGATCTTGTTGTCAAAGAGGCTCATGTGGAAAACTCTCATGCTGGAGTGCAGATTCTATTATCGAAATGGCGAGAAAATTTCTGGATTATAAATGGACAAACTGTTCGTAAAGAAATTAACAAATGCTTTCGAAGCAAGAGATATAATTTTAGGAAAAGACCCAATCTTTCGGTTTAAGCTTATTATTATAACCCCGGAAAAATAATTATTACGAAGTGAAACCTGGAGAAATTGTCTTAATTGAAGATTTCAAAGAAAAGATTAATGTGGCCAATGGCTAAAATTCTTGAAGTTTATCCAGTAAGGATAAAAACATCATAGTCGTGCCAAACGAAAACACCAAGCGGTGTGATTGCCCGTCCTGCTCATGATTATATTTACCTTCCTAGTATTCTGTTAAGACTAGAATAATTGAAAATTCAAATAAATAATATATAGATATAAAAAAAATATTTTTTTTCAAAAACTATATTAGAATTAAAACTATTCATTAAAAGTTGCAGTTTAAAAAATCAAAAAGATTTTAAAAATTAAAAATCAGATTTTTTTAAAAATGAAATGCAGGTATTAATGTATTGCAAAAATTTAGTAAATGGTTCCAATACGAAAATTGTAAGAAAATAGAAAGGGTCATATATAGATAACATATTGATGCAAAATGATATTAAGCATGTAAAACTATTACTGAAGTTGTTCGTAATAAAGCAAGTTTAATAAATCATGTGCATTTTACTGCATTTTTCTGAAATTGAAGTTAGAGAAAGTGATGTAATCACCAAAAAAATCAAACTCGCGATTTTGTTAAATCTCTAATTCTTACAGCCATCTGATTTCAAAAATGTTTTTTGGTAGTGGGGGGGGGGAAATCATATCTTTCTACCTGTAACAAAGATAATTAAGAAATTATTTCATTATGTGATTTTGTGGCAGCAATTGTAGTTCTATATGGAATTTTGTTTGCTGTTGTTTCACATTTAAAGCACAAATTCAATTTTCCAATAATATTAATCACATACCACAGATTTATAGCCAAAAGATCTCATTAAGATCATAGAATTAATTCAGCAAAAATTATAAATTCATATACGTAACATTTTTGGGGAAACCGCTGACACGGGATTTTATGTATTTATTTTTATTTCTGAGAATCAGATGTGAAAAATATATAGCATCATTATAACCCAAAATAAAATGTTCAATTCATGGATATTTCACTAAGAAATTGTATTTGTAAACTGTATAATATTAAGAATATATATTTTGTGATAATTATAAGGAATTTACTTCAAACTACATAACAGCTTTTTATTAATTTTATATCCTTTTGAAAACTGTCAAAATGCATCCCACAAAAGCTAATGATAATTGAAATATGGGCGAATTCGATATTGTTACAGATTTAATCAATTGCATATTTGTTTTGCTACCGACCTCTATATTTATGCTCTTTTACAGTTTTAAATATGACAGTGATCAGATATTTTTCTTGCCAAAAGACAATTTTTGCATATTCTTCATAATACCAGGAAAATGTGCATTATAGCACATGTAACAAATTTCATAAGGGAATTTTTTCCTTATTCTATTTTACAAATACAACCTAAAGATTACAGATATTTTCATATTTTGACATTACGATACTGCCATATATATATGAAATACGATGTGATTGTAATTTTATATTTCGAATGATATTGGAGGGCTATACCTGGATAGTGACCATTTTGATATTTTAAAGATCATTTTATCTATAAGTACGATAATTTAAAAAATTATAGTAAAAATTATATAACTTTTACTCTGCGTCATAAAAAAGTCGAATTAATCTTTAAATTCTCATGAATTAGATATATTTTCCAATTACTACTGTTTTAAATTTTTTTAATGTTATTACATTTTCTCATTCCTTTTTATTTATTTTATAAATATATTTCAAATTAACAAGGAATTAAATCCATAATTCAAAATTATTGACGTATTTTTGAAATTGATGTTGAAAGTTAGATTCTTTTTTTTATTGCTATGGTAATATTAACATCAAAGAATGCATTCTTTATACAAAATACAGTTTTCATTCTATTCTCGTTCATACACTGATGGAAAAAAAATCCCAACACCAAGAAAAATATATTGTACAGTAATGAAATTTTAGGAATACATTTGTCTAGGTAACATATTTAATTGATTAAAGTTTCAAGATCACAGGTAGAGCCATTGGCGAGAAGAGCCTTTTCAAATGTGAAATGCTGGTACATTAGTAACCGGTGTAACAGCCAGAATTTTGAATGCAAGCATACAAACGTGCATGCATTGTGTCGTACAGGTGTCGGATATCAGTTTGTGGGATGGAGTTCCATGCCTGTTGCACTTGGGCGGTTAATGCAGGTTGTGGATGACGCTGGAGTTTTTGTCCAATGATGTCCCATACCTGCTCGATTGGAGAAAGATCTGGTGATCTAGCAGGCCAAGGCAACATGTCGACACTCTGTAGAGCATATTGGGTTACAACAGCGGTATGAGGGCGAGCGTTATCCTGTTGGAAAACACCCCCTTGAATGCTGTTCATGAATGACAGCACAACAGGTTGTATCACTAGACTGACGTATAAATTTGCAGTCAGGGTGCGTGGGATAACCACGAGAGTGCTCCTGCTGTCATACGAAATTGCACCCCAAACCATAACTCCAGGAGTAGGCCCTGTATGTCTAGGCCCCAGACAGGTCACTAGCAGGCGTTCACCTGGCCTCCTTCTAACCAACAAACGGCTATCACAGCGACCAAGGCAGAACCGGCTTTCATCAGAAAACACAACAGATCTCCACTCCGTCCTCCAATGAGCTCTAGCTTGACACCACTCAAGTCGCAAACGGCAGTTTGCGACTTGAGTGGTGTCAAGCTAGTTTGGAGTCAGTGTAATGCACTGTACAGGGCGTCTGGCTCGAAGCGGTCCTTGAAGTAACCGATTTGTAGCAGTTTATTGTGTCACTGTGGTGCCAATTGCAGCTCAAATTTCAGCTGCAGACGCAGTACGATTAGCCACAGCCATACGCCGAATACGACGGTCTTCCCTCTCAGTAGTACCACGTGGCCTCCCGGAACCTGGTCTTCTTGAGGCAGTACCTTCCCTTGACCACTGTCGCCAATACTCATGCACAGTGGATACATTCCTGCCAAGTCTTTCAGCAATATCGCGGAAAGAAAACCCACCTTCTCGTAGCCCTACAACACGACCTCGTTCAAATTCAGGGAGCTGTTGATAATGGCTTCTTCGTCTTCTCAGAGGTATCCTTGATTAACATTAACCCACTACGTCAAATCTCAACTGTAAATAACGATATCGAACCTTACAGAGCTTATTTAAAGCAAACCTCATTTGCATGTTCAAAGTGTCACTACTAGCGCCACACTTACGCGCGTAGCTCGAAATTTGAATTGACGTCATCTTTCAGATGTATAAACACGCCTACCAAATTTCGTTTATCTAGCACAGTTCCTTCCTAGTGTTGGGATTTTTTTTCCATCATTGTATATACATTATCATTCAAGTATTGGCATGAATCAATTCATTCATGCAATATTGGAATAAACCGAAGCTTTTATTAACAGTATCCAACTTGAATTGATAAAATATATTTCTTCCCTTTATTTATGAGACATTTGCTTTTATAAAATCTAAATTTATTGATTCTGTCAAAGCAGAATTGTATTTAAGTTTTGAAGAGCTTTGTCGATTCAATTGAATTTAGAATCCAGTGAATGAGACATTTTTTTCACAAATAATTGTCATTGAGATAATATGTTAAGCAATAAATTGGATCACATCCTATTACTGTCGATTTAACTTCATGCGCATTAAAAAATAGATATCTCTCCCTTTATTTTTTTCTTTCAAATCGTATCAGCAGCTATTATTGTTTGAGAAAGAAGAAATTGAGTCCATTATTATTAATACCTTTTGAGCTGAGTTTATTTCTTTTTAATGATTAAATTATTTTAATTTGAAATGAAAACGAAACGAAGATAAGATTTTCAATAAGCAGAAAATCATTGGCGTTAGCTTCCATTTCATTCAAGCACATCTTATTTCAAGCATATTTTGCATTTTAACAGATTTTATATGCGTAATCCCTTTAAAGTTAAAATTAAATGATATTAAAAAAGTGAAATCTGCGCAAATTTCTATTTACCATATATATATA
>JAPMOQ010048734.1:1218839-1242590 GCA_026543055.1 Argiope trifasciata
CAAATTTTCAAAAAATAAAAATAAAATAAAGAAAAATTCGTTAATCAGCTGAGAGCTTAAGGCGACGATATGAGAATTAATTAACAAATGAGGGTATTTTTTAATTTCTGATAAATCAATTTAAATTTTAAACACTGAAATAAGTTTCAAATAATTATATGCTTTACAAGAATGAGTTCAAAAACCAAGACGTAGAATTTGCGACTTTTTTGCCGTAATTGCAAAATCCATAATATATATCTAATTCAAAGAATCAAAATTTAGCGTGCTTTATTTAATTTCAAAAATCAAAATTATCAAGTTATCTTAAAAGATTTTATCTAGAGTGTCTCCAAATTCTTACATGAACAACCGATTCTGATGAAGAGCAAATGGAAGAGGCTTACTTTAGCATTAGGCTTTTTAAAAAAGCATTACTTATAAAAGTAATGCTTTTTTAAAAGAAATCCTGTAAAAATATCTTGATGACACTGAAAAAAAAACATACAAATGTACAGGACACTGAAATCTGAAATTTCATTTTTTTAAGACAATGAATAAAAGAACGAAAATCTTGGATTTGTTATTTGATTTTTGACAAAAATTTGAAAAATGTTTTTTTTTTAATTTCGTTTTTATGGAAATATAGAACTTAAAAAAAATGGTTTTTCAAAAGGTAAGTTTTTGTTTAAACTCAAAATAATAATAGAGGTCTTAAGGCTGCATGACGTATAAAATATTTCATTGAAAAGTTTTAAAACCAAGTATTTTGATCAATAATAGCAAACATTTTAACGTATATCAACTATTTTTTTTTTAAATTTGAAACACATACTTTTTCTCAAAAAACTGCTTTAGAAGAAAAATTTAAACTTTACGGGTACCAATGTACCAATTTTATAAGCTATGTAACCCCCTCATATATTTTCCCAAAATGTGTCATGCACTAAAATTTTCAAAAATGAAAATGATTTTTTATTCTTCATGGATTGAGAAACGCTATGATGATTACAAGAAAATCTGATAATTATAGTTTTTCAATCTCTTTTGAGAATGAAATATATGATTTTGTCAAGGAAATGAATACTTAACTTTGTCAATCTTATTTTAAGATGGTTTAATGTAATATTTCAATTTACGTAGCATATCAAAAATTTAAAATCAAGCCTTTTTACAAATATCTCTTTAACGTCGTTCTTGTATTTTGAGCTCTGAGTTGATTCAATTTAGCATTTTAATGAACAGCAATTTTTTATTTAAATTCTAAAGTAAATAACTACTTTCAGATATCGTCGTAAACTAAATGCTTTCGTTGGCTTTTGGTTGTATTTTTCAAAGATCAAAGGTAAAGGGATTCAATGGTGTTGCTTTGATGTTGGTTTGTCACTAGAGAAAGGGTCAAAAGTAATGTGTCTTATTGACAGATATCAAGCAAGATGTGTTTGCATATTAAATTAATGTTTTACTTGCTAGATAGTGGTAATACCCACAATTTGAACTGTGTATGCATAATAGATACTTTTTAAATACTAGTTACTTTTAATGATGATTGCTTTAATGATTGTTGGTTTTCCTAATTTAGTTCCTAAATAAATTATAGATTAAGGAATATTTCCTTTCAAAGTCTGCATTTTTCTCCATAGGAAAGTGAAAAAAAATTCATCTAGTGAATTTGTAAGATAAATCAAACATATTTTATTCGTTTTTGTATTGCGTTACACATAAATGTTCGTCTTCAACTTGATAAATATTAAAAAGATTGAGAAAATTGAATGGTCAATGAAAAAATTTGAAGCATGATTTTTCGGAAAAGTGATTATTTATTTATACCTTCTCAAAATTCAATCAATTGTCGCAGAAGGGAAAAAACAATCAATCTAGCATTACATTTCTTTTCTAAATTATTTAATTAATCTTAATATTATAGAAATATGATTTTTAAATAATGTTTTATAAAGTTAAATAAATAATTCATAATTAAGTTAAATAAAATAATTAAAATTATCCAAAAAATATAAATTAATTTAACTTTTAAATAAAAATAAATTTATTTAATGAATTTTTAAATCATACTTTACCTTCACTAAGAGAAAACAGAAATAATTTGAATTTAAAACATGCTTTATAAATAAGATCAATTCATTTCATATTTTTAAAAAAAAATTTCCTCAAATATGTAAAAATAATTAATAGTTTGCTGAATAAATGAAATATAAATTGTTAGATACCACACTGTTTGATATTTCAAATGATATACTTTGATAAGTTTGTAAAGCGTCAAGATTTCTGTTTTTCTTGATTTTTTTTATATTAGCAAATTGGAAATATTTTCTGAAGACAAATAAACTGTTGACTGGTTGCTCTTGATCGTGAAAAAAATGAACTTAAGTTAAAATGACAAATAATAATATAATCTAAAACAGAATTAAAATGATAAAGATGTAATTTTCATTCATACAAGTGTTGCGAAACCCATGCTCAATTTTTTTTTGGAAAGAAATAATTAATTGACTGGACGTGTTTTAAAAAATTAATTCAAAATTGTTACAACGCGGTGAAAATCTATCTGCATCATGTGTGTTATAAAATCTAATGTTAAAATACTTTCGCATTCTATTTTATATTATTTAATAAAATTATGACTAATTTCATTACAATTTTATGAGCACAAAATTAAAGAAATTGAATTTTTGTCCTTGTATGATTGGACTTAAATAGGAGATTATACCTTTTTTCCATAAGATTTTCTTTAATATCGATACCACATATAGAGCTTTTTCTTGTTATACAATAAAAATGTTAAATTAGTATGTATGAAAAAACAAACAAACTTTTTCTTCTATTGCGATGCTTGCATAAACTATATTTCTGTCGTCGAAAAGGCATTCAAAATTAATGGCATTCCTCGCATAAATACATCAACAAACAATTTTCATTCATTTATACTTATAAATTATTTAAAAGAAAAAAAATTGGAACATTAAAAACTTATAAAAAATACTTCTTGTTAGATGTAAAAAAGAGCTTTTTTTCCCTAATTATCTCATTAATTAAATAAGCGTGTTTGCAAAGAAAAAGATTCATTTTTTCGTTAAAAATGTTTCTTCTTTTCGGTAAAAAATAAAAAGAATGAGAGAGAAAGTCTTTCAATTGAGTTTCGAAAGTGAAAGTGTGTTTTCTTCAATATAAGCACTTTTTTGAAGTGATTCCATATCCAAAGTTACTTTTCGTCTTAAGTCATATTTTTTATTCCTTTCTCCGTCGGATTTTGTTTTTCATTGAATAAATCATTGGGATATTTGAACACTTTTTTTTATTTCTTTTTGAGCAAGCTAAAACTAGATATTACGAAGAGCTAAAGAAATTTTTTAAGACATTAAAGTTTAATTTTCTTTATCGAAATTTTTTTATTTTATTTTCTAAAACATTTATTATTTATTATTAATGATTATTTTTTAACATCCGCAATAATCTTGAAAAATATATTTAATTAAAATGACTTCTATATAGGAACATCAAAAAATAGTAGAATTGCATTCTATTATTTTCCAATTACAATGCATATAAATGCGACTTTTTAGGAGTTTAGTTTAGCTCAGGTCTATTAACATAAGAGCTATTTTAAAGTAGCACTAGAGATATTTTATAATTGTTTTTTTTTTTCTGTCCATTTGAAATGGCTTGCTGATGAAAATATTTCCGAAATCCATTGTTTATCCGTCTGTTATATTTCTCATGACTAAATATCTAGCTTTCTTTTCTGTCTAACCTTTTTTTCTTACAATTTAGTGAAAACACTTAATAATCTAATGCTACTTTGTACTTGATTTAATGTTTCAAAAATAAGCCAATTTTGAGCCATTAATAATTGGGAATTTAATTTCCAATCGGAACAGATTTCAGATTTTAGAAGAGTTAAAAGTAAATTAAATAAAGTTATAATAATAACAAAAAGAAATTCTTCAATTTCTTTTTATTACTCAGATTACTTCAGTATATTTTAATTCCTTCTAATTGTTTTTCATTTCACAACGAATACATTATTATTGGATTTATACTAATAAAATTTTTAAAGGATATTCTGATATGTTTTTTATATTATAAACAGCTTAGTGAATATGATATTTTGGTTTAAAACCACTCTTCAGCATAACATTGTCTATTTTTGTTGTTAATTTTTTTATTAAAATTAATTACAATTTAGAAAGTATAAAATTGATTTGTTATGTTTTACAAAGTCACAAATACAACTCATGAATTGTAATATCAATATCCTAAGGTATATTCAAAGAAAAAATATAAAAGTGTTCATACAATTTTTGATTGATTTTTTTTATAAATTTACCTTAAAGGATCTTAAGTTCATGATTCATGCTTTCTTCAAGATTATAAAAGCATGCGACATAGTTCATTCCGCTACATATGTTCGAATTAATAAAGTTGCTAATAATTTTCTTGATTAGAAAAAAAATTCTTATAAATTTCTTCAAATTTGAAATTTGCTTACATAACTATAAATCCTAACTATCTAAATATGAATGCCATAGCTTACATTTGATATTTGAAACATAAGATATAGTTAAAAAGTGTCTGAACAATATATTACTATATAACCTTTATATTTCATATCATTATAATTTCCTGATGATATTTTCATTTAATTTGTTTTATCTGAATTTTTTGTAAATTATTTAGCACACAATTGTGACGTAATCATCCTCATTATTCGTCTGCCCCTTTGTCATCAATTTATTCGATGACGTACAGAAGCATGCTTATTTTTTTCACATGAAGAATTTTTCCAGAAGTTTCAGTAACCATGCGACAAAATAATGACAAAAAAAGTGTTTTATTTTTATCTTAGTAAGCCAAATATTTTATGTAAACTAGGTCATTCATAACTTTACATCGTGTTATTGAAAACTGATTAAGCATTGAAGAATATTTTCCCCATGGTAGCTTGTTTACGTAGAATCGCATAATTCGCATGATTTCTTTTATTGTGTTACGTTCGACAGTTAGAAATCTACTTCTCTCTTTGCAAGTTACATACCTTACTTAAATCCAGTTAATTTATAATCTTTCATCGTGTAACTGAAAATTGGTGAAGCATTGAAAAATAGTTGCAGCATGATAGCTTGTTTATATAAACTTTGGGTGTGTCCATGATATCACATGATTTTCTTCATGTTGTTACATTCGACAACTAGAAACCTATTTATATCTTTGTAAGTTGCATACTTTACTTAAATGAGGTTAATTTATAACCTTTCATTATGTAACTGATAATTGATTAAGAATTGAAAACTATTAGAAACATGTAACTTGTTTATGTAAAATTTGGGGTGTGCCCATGATATCATATGCTCTTCTTTCACACTCGAGAATTGGAAATCTACAAAACTGCCCACATATATAAATACTGATTTACTTAATCATGCGTTGTATGGCAATGCAATACAAAATCAGCATCTGCAAACAATCTGTTTAATAAAGGCGCCGTCACCGCTTTATTGTTAGCAATTCTATTTTATAAACTTATTAATAATCCAATGCTTCTTAGAATCCAAATAAATTCACAATCTTTTCCATTTATTTAATGTAAAAAAGTAACATTAACTTATTTACTTCCAACAAAATATAAATGTCTTTTCAACTCCTTCTTGTTAAATTAAAACTGTAGAATTTTGACTGTAAATAATCTTTTCAAAGACTCAATTGATTCAAAAGGCAGGAGCAGTCATACTTTTCAACGGCTTCAGCAGGTGTTTATCTTCTTCCCTAAGTTAATTTTCAACATGGAATATTTTTTTTTAATATAGGAAAGGATTTTTCATTTTCTGTGATTTCAGATTCACAAGTAGATTTTTATAAGTTACATTGTTTTATAAAAATGACAATATTTCATAGACGATCCCGTTGACACATCAGCGATTTTAAGTGAGAATGTAAGCATCTCTAGCTTCAGAAGTGCTATCTAGGGCCAAGAGTATGACTTAGCTACTCGTGCTTCACATCTCATTTTTCAGGGTGGTCTCCATTCATATATATGTCATTCACTCATCCACCGTTCGTTATTTAGACCTGAATCAGAGAACGATAACTTTAAAAGCAGTATCTCGAGTGGTATTGTCTCAAGTGAGGTCTTCGTGATCACGACAGATTTATACGAGCAATATCTACTTTATACACGGAGAGTCTTCGGTCGACGGTCATTGGACTCACTACCCAAGGGAATATTAAGCCGAAATCCTACCAGCCAGGATAACCAGCTTTGTTCTTATAAGTCATACCCATTTAGAAATCTTTAATTCAAGAAAATTATTTTTTATCTACTTTTTTGTATCAGCTGAAACTTCTATATTTGTTGCTTTTTGCTTTACTCGTTTTCTTCTAATTTCCTTTCAACATTCCTTTAAATCAATGTTCTTTTCCTTTTTCAGTTCGTGTTCGCTCTTTAATTTGATTCATTTTCAATTTCAGTATTCAAGTATGCGTTCTCCTTCTTCTATAAATTCTCTTGAACAGCCTTCCTTTCAACAGGCATTTCATCCTTTCTATTCTTTTCTTGTTTTCCGGATGCTTTAGTCTTCATTTTTTTCACCTCTGAAGATTTTCGAAAAGAAGGACAATTTAGCAAATGTAGGTTTTTCTTTCTTTTTTTAAAAGCTGTCAGAAGAAATGAATGAAGGTGTAGAAGAAGTGTGACTAAAGAAGAAATGGAAATAGTTTAACTGATTAAAAATAAAAATCTACAATTATTTAGGTTAATATTTCCTATCTGTGGCTCCACAATATACTATCTATTATAAATACTGAGAAACAAAAACAGATAAACAGTAATCATTCGTTTAAGATCATCTTTGGTATTAGAGCCAAATGTCGCAGAATTGCAAAAGTACATTATTAACAAACCCAGATAATAACTGTAAAGAAATAATCATTATTCAATCATGATTAAGTTACTTTAAATACGATAGCATAGAAATAACTTTGCATGGGTTTAAAATTTGGATCCCATCAATAAAGGCATAAATATTGTACATTCAGATAAATTCCATTGGAAAAATGATATTAAGGCACTTTCTAAAGTGTATTTTTTCTTTCTAAGGTGTAGAAAGAGTATATTTTCTAAAATATCGAAATTATGAAAGTTATCCAATAACTCCCAATTAAAGATATAAGAAATGAGATTCATGGCATTTTATAGCAATTAAAAGAAACTAGCCACAAATGCTAAAGACTGTTAAGTTTGTATTCAGTGAAATAAAAGCGGAAGTCAAAATATTTCGGAGTTGATACCCCTAAACCGTTTTATCTTATTGAACTCTCGGAAAAGCTCGTGATTGAAATTTGTTTATGTATGAGTATGTGTCTGAATTATGAGCATGAAGTTATGGCCATACGATTTAAATATAACCAATACTTCTGGAAAACCAGTAGATATTAGTTATATGTAGGTAAAGGTAATAACGTCACGTAAAGGGAAATTTCTAAATCTATGAAAATAAAATAATAAATCCAAAAATATTCAAATCAAAGACTTAGAGAAAATAAATATTTACACTTTAAGTTGACTTACAAAGTATTTCTTGGGCGTTAATTATTTCAGAATTTGCAAGTTGACTGAACTTCCATTTGCAAGGACCATATACACAATGGGAAGAAATAAAATTTTAAAAAAATATCTGATATTTTGAGGAAACAATAAACATGAAATTATACTAAACGATTTAATTGAAATCAAATGTAACAAAATTAATTGGCGACCCAACTGGCGATAATAACCTCATTTTTCTTCAACAGCAGGACAAAAATGTTACGTGAGATAAGACTCTATAAATTTAAAAAATCTATAAAAAGCAAGGATAAGTAGGAAAGAGTCAATAAGTTTTAGTCCAATTAAAAAGGGAGATTTAAAAACAACAAAAATCAAACTTTGCATTATATAATATTTAAATCAAATTCTTTGAAACGTTGAGTATAACTTAAGCTGGCATATAAAGCACTTTTTTGTAAGAATGATAAGATGCTAAATAACAAAGATAGTGACGTTTGAATTATGATTTTGTTACTTAAGCATGTTATGAGTTAACTTATTAAAAATTAACAGAAATAGCACTTTATTTTAAAAATTAATAAAAAAGTATTTTGTTGAAAAATCACGAGAACGTATTTTCAAAAAACATTTAATTTTGAGCATCCGGCTAATAGATTTAAGGCCAAAGGTTGCAGGTCAAACTAATTAGTTATACAAGTCGAGCGAAATCTGTTCTTCTTTAATTTACTCTACTGATTAAAAATAAATCGTCAATTCACTAAAACTATACTTTCCTAGAGAAAATGCGAAAAATATTGAGCAGTGTCAGTATGAATGAATTCCATTTAACGAAATTATTGCAAACTTTCCCGCCGTCCAGGCTTAGGGGTAGTGCTTCTTCCTTGTGGACAGGACGTCGCGGGTTCGAGTCTTGGATCGGGCGTGGTTGTTCTTCCCTTTTGCTCTATCAGTGAGATGAATGAATGAGATGATGAATGAACCCCATAAAGAGGGGTTATGTTAGCGAATGTGGATGAGTGTCATCTACATTTAAGCAAGTAATCAGACTTCTTCCTTCTGGTGCTCAGGGCTCTTCACTCTCTGAAGTCTCTGTAACCACAGACATGTCATCCTAATTACGGGAAGTTTCACTATTCAAAACATTGTCAAGCTGTGTATTCTCTACGTTACGAAAAACTGTTTTAACATAAACATTTTTATTCTTTAAAAAATGTTACATGTCTGATTTTTATCAAATTCTTCTAAATCAACTGTCGCAAAACGAACAGTACCTAAAATACATAGAAATTGCTAACAGAAATACATGGCTGAGTAATTCTTAAACGTTGATGAAAAATTAGAGACCAGGGAGATTTAATAGAAGAGGGCAGATTGTAATTTGTTTTGAAATGTCATCAAGAAGCTAAATGGTATATTTTTTAAATGGTAATGAAGCATATGTTAAAAAGAAACTATAACAATCTGAAATGCTAAAGAAGGGGATTGTGTTTCCAAGGATAGTGATTACACAAAATTACTTTCAATCTGCGTAAAAATGCGATATTTATTTATAAAAACTGTGTTTTTTACACAAGATAGAGCTATACTTGAAAACGCATTTAAGTTCGTAAATTGTATAAGGATGTTTCAATTGATATATTTCTCTCCCTTTTATAGATTAATTTTGTTATTTGAGAATTTTAATTAATTTTTTATAACGGAAACTACTTTTCTTAAAAATTAAATTTCTTTCACAAAGAAAACGTTTTGAAGTTATATGACGATTTGAAGTCTTAGATTGAAGTGACTCTAGACCATATTCCATTGAAGAATTCTCATATAAACTGGTCTGGGTCAAGTTAAATCCTTGGAGCCAAACATCCTCCCATTGGTGTGGTGTAGAAGTTTGGAGAGGGAGCACTGTCTTAGGTGACGTCCTCGTTATCTAACTGTAGTTCAAAATTACGAGCTCCAAGCAGAAATGGAGCTAGTGTTGCTTTAAAATGGGGCATTAACGTAACTAAATTCATAAAAGAAGATCCTTATAGATTATTTATGATCAGTATCAAAATAAATGAATAAAACAGAAATTAAAATATTTCTTTTTTTTAAGTCTTAAGATCGTAATGAGAATTTTTATTAAAAAAATCTAAGTGCGTCAATACAAATCGGGATAAAGATGAATAATGCAATGATTATTACTTTTTAGATACTAATGAATGAATAATCTATTTTCTATCTTTTATCAAATCTGTCTGTAAAAATGGTAATCTCTATGTACCTCGACAGCATGCACAATTAAGTGCTAGGTCTAATAATATCCCTTATATCTGATCACTATCCAAAAGTACGACATCAGCAAAAAAACAACTTTTGTGTAGCACCAGAAAAGGATTTTGATCTTATTGGATCCATATGAACCAAAACTGGTAATCAGAAATGCATTAAATGTCAATTTCAATTATCTTGTTGGTCACAATACAAAATATGTATAAGTGACATTGAAATAGGTCAATATATTCTCTAGTTTCTCATTATATGTTAACTGATAAAAATGAAAATATATTGTAAAGATTTTATGTCGAAGAATAATTTCGTGTATTCTTTTAAAATTTATGTTAAAAATTTATATTTATCTGGATTTTTTAATTTTCAGATATATATCAGTGCCAATTTAAAGGGACTATGGTCGTTTAAATAAGAAAGTACACCACTTATCATTTTTAAGTATTAAATCATTCTTTTATTTTAAAGTGTTCAAATGTATTTGTTTTTAAACTTGAAAGCGAATTATTAAAAATACTCAGAGTCCATTTCTTTTTTTTTTTTTTCAAATATATTAGAAATTTTTCAGGTATGATTGATATTCTCGTCTCTTCTTTTGAATACAAAAAGGAAATTGTACCAAAAACGGCTAAGCTTTCATGTCGTTCCATTTTATTAATATGAACTTCCAGATTTATTTCTAAGTGTTTAAATTTAATGGTTTTTAAATTTAAAAACGAATTATGGAAAATTCTTTGATACCTTTTTTTTTCTAATAGAATAGAAAATTTTCGAGTATATTTAGAAGTATCATCGGTTTAATTAAATGCAAATTGGGCCAAAAAGGCTAAATTTTTATTGACATTCCATTTTATTGATAGGAAGTTTCTTAAGAAAATTTGAAAATAACAGACATCGCGAATATACATTTCTGGAAATTATGTAAAATACTTTCCAATGCACTTCTTATTTCTGCGCAAGTGCGATTTAAATTCAGGAAAACACTTATAAATTATTACTTAATTTTATATAATAAGATCAAATATTATTTGTTTGATTTAGTTAAGCTATATTAACGTCCCATTTAATAATAATTTAAATCGTAATTTTGAACCACTGTCCGATGACAAGGAAGACACTTGAGTTGGCATAACCCTTTGCAAACTTTTACATCACACTTGTTAGAGAATATTTGGCTCTGATGGGTGTAACCTGTATTAGACCAGCTTATACGATGGCCCTTCGATGGAATTGCTTATCATACCTAAACCCCCAGAATCTGAGATCGAGCCCTTGCCAACACACCACCACGGCCTTTTAAAATGCTATTTGAAGAAATAATTCAACTCATCGAATTCAAATATAAGGGAGAAGATAATCTCATAATACTAATAAGTTAAAACTATCATCAATTAAACCCAATACTTATATGCGAATACTGGGATGTTTCAACAAGAATTCTAGCTTTACAGTCATTGCAGATTTAGTAATATATCTCAGTGCCAATGAATTTGATTATCAGCTAATTATCTCACGAATGCAATTTTCTTCTTTCTGTTTCATGCAAAATCAAGGCTGCAAACGATAGACCCTTCTCTAATTTAACTTCGAATCCATGCTAACATTCTGCCCTATTAAACCCAAAACTCCGAGATTTCATTTCTTTTCTTTCAGAGAGGACCTTTTTTCCCCTCACCCTATTCTTTTCACTTTAACGTGAGGGTACAGTGCAGCGCTAATACCCTTAACCTTTTAGACGGCCAACAAAGAGAAGGAAACCAGCTCCGAAGAAAAATGCGAGAGCAGAAAAAAAAAAGGTATAAAGGACTTTCAACTAAAAGCGAGGGAAACTGTTTCTAATCTAAGAGAGAATATCTTATGAACAAAAGAGTCTCCAGGATTTAAAGCCCATGTCCGAAATATAACATTGAAGAAGGGAAGGGAGGTAAAAAAAGGCATTTTGTTGAATTGCAGCTATTTGGAGCACGGAAGTGTTCGATCCTGCTGTTCCTTGGATTGCACAGGAGTCAGCAATTTCGATCACGGAGAGAAAATCAACACGAGGATGAAGCCTGTATTGTATTCCAATATTAACCTTTGTATGCAGAGGAACGAACTGCAAAGGGCAAACGCCAGAAGAAAAAAAAAGAGTCAAAAGAATAAAAGGGTTATCTATATTACGGACTGTCTTATGAAGCAGCGGACAGGATGTTTATCAAAGGATTATGAATTGTTTCAGATATTTTTTTTAACTTTAGCAAGCATACTATTGAAGTCAAATAATTCTTTTCCTTCAGTTACTTAGGGGGAAACACATAACATTGACCTAAAGGCCGTCATCGATGACTCTTGGATGTATTTATGGAAAATTGGTTGATGTGTTTTTCAATTATTCTGCCCTCGCTATCTTTGAAGACTAGTTAGTTTGTCAAAAAGTCGAGTTAAATCTCTTAAGCGAAACATTATGATCATTATTAATTCAAAAATAATTTTACAAAAGAAGTATTACAATGTGATGGAAATTAAAATTGCATTATTTCAATTATATCCTTTTTTGCAATTATTGCATACATTAATCATCTCAATAGAATCAAGCATCATACAATTCTATTAAAATCGTATCGTTTCTACAGTCGGTCTTCTATTGCATATTGTCTTTCACGGTACCGCGATCTCTATTTCTTATTTTTTATGCAAAATGTCCAGAAAACTGCATATGTTCTTAAGCATTTATTCCCTAAAAGAAGAAACGTTTCTTGAAATAAAGCTGTACTGTTAAAATTTAGGAATTTTTTCCTTTAAAAGGCATAAAATTTAAATAGCGATTCTATTAAATTTTTACCCTTAAGAAAACTAGAATTTTGAATCATAAAACTCATTTTCGTGAAATAATATTATTCAATAATTGTCGTGGAGAAAAGCAGAATCCTGTTTAATTTTTCAATTATCTATGTATTCTTAAAACACTCACTCTTCAAAATGTATTTTAGCCCAATTTGATAGTTCTGAATCAAATAGTAGGTCCTAAACTCCTTCCCTCATTTTTTCTTTGTATTAACAAATGCTAATAGGAAAATTATACAATTTTTCCTAGCATTCTTCTGGCTACTAACAACGTTTCATTGCTACAATGAGTTTCAGAATTTTTCCTTTTCATTATGGTTTGATATATTTCATTCTGAAATTTTTTCCATCGTTCATAATCGAGATTTGAAATATGAGGTTTTTTTCATAATGTATTAATTTCGATTTAAAGTATGGCTGTTGTTTATTTAATTCAAGATTAATTACTACATCAAACTAGCAATGACGAAAATTGTTTTTATTCTAAAAAGTTCTATTTTAAATCATTTCATGTCTTCCCTGTAATAGTATAACTAAATGTATAAAATATAATCATGCATTTTTATCTCGAATTTTGGTTTTCGTATTACAGTACTCTACTTTTTTTATTAAATTAGATAAATCTTTATTGAATGCATTGCCTTACTCAATAAAATAAATTTATAAATTTTCTGTGTTACAAAACACGGAATATATATTTTTTATTTTGCACAACTCATCTGTGTTCAATATTTCTTATTTCTTTCTTATAACTTTAATAATACGTAGTTTAACAAGTATATGATTGGGTTGATTGAAATTTAATCTTCATTAAAAATTCATATCGATTTTGTAAGGAAAATTTGGAAGTATTGTCACTTACTGAAGATAATTGCAGAAAGCTTCTAAACTAGAAATAGTTGCATGTCTTTCAAAATTTTATGTCTAAACTTCATTGAAAAAAATGAAGACAAGTTATTAATAAAGGATGTAATTGGAACTTTTCGTAACCAAAGTACCTATGAATCAGTTTGCCTTAAATGGCGTTTATAGATCAGCATAAATTATGAATAACTACTTTTAAAATTTTTTTTTTGTAAGAGTCAAAATTGGGATTTGGAAAGAGATATTGTATTTAATAGTAGATAAAGATATGCTAATGGGAGAATTTATTAACTTATGTCTTTCGGTTGTAAACATTAAATTAATAGTCTAGAAAGGATATTTCGTAAATACCTTTAATCCCATATTGTTGAATTACCTGGGAATATTTTTGCACGGTTTATTTCTATTATTCCATTGTTTATTTGATACTCACAAAAATGGAAAAAAAAACTCCTATTTTCATTATAATCTTTTCTGTTTAAATCATTTGGAACAACAAAAATTGCTATATTAATTCATTTATATCCCTATATGAAAATATAAAGGAAAAGTTTTTACATTTTAGAAGGGTTCTGAGTTTCATTCGTTCGAAACAACAAAATTTATATTATATGTGTTTCTAGAATTCTGCAAACAAAATATAGATAAATTAAAATAACATTACTCAAAATAAAACAAAATAATAATTATTTTAATATCGAAATAATAATAATAATGATTAACAGTTTAGCGACAAAATAATTATTCGTTTATTGAAGGTAAATGACAATCCTTCTTTTAGAAATAATTGAACAATAATACTTTTTAAACACTCACTATACATTACATACACGCAGTATACATTGCAATACTTTTTAAACACTCAGTATATATTACATACACGCTTTAAATATATTATTATACATGCATATACAGTAGTTTGTCTTTTCACTTACTTCTTCACTTTTGTTTTAAATTATATATTTCTTTTTACTAGATACGGAAAAATTGTTACACATTTTTTAGTGTCTAAAAAGTGAGACGAAATTGTAAATTCCATTATAATACTTCATTTATTGAATAGAGTTAAGGAAAAGAAAAAATTAACAAATATGATATGGTAGCAATTGACTAAAACATTTTTTAAACGGTATATGAATACTAGAGTATTTTTGGTACTTAAAGATCAGTTTTATGAAAGTAGAAAGGAAATTAAAAACACTTCTTAATTGAATCATTAATTGGAAAAAATATGTAATCACTTATGTTCTTCTTCATAACTAAATACCTATCTTAAATTGCTATTAACAGATGAATTATAATAATGATTGCCATTCATTTAGCAGTTAGTAAGCACTAACTAACAATTTTTATAGTTTTCATAAATAATTTAAAGCATCTTCATAGACAGTAAAATTAGTATTTTTAGTAATGCTTTAGTTAATTTTAATGCATTGCTTTCAAAGAAAATTTAGTAAAAGGGGGCGTATTTTTAGTGATTGATAATGGAATGTAGCATTTTTTGTTAAATAATTTTTTTCACCTTTTTTGAGCAAAAGTGCATAAATTTATATATTAATAGCACTAATGATTAATTACTCTATGCAAGACATAACTGCGCATTTTAGGAAGAAATCATTTTAGAAAAAGTCATAAACTTTGACATTTACTTTCATTACAGTCCATTTTATTTTCAAAAGTTAAACAGAAACAAATACAATCTTCCTGATCAAATTTTTAAAAATCTTTTCATTGTTATTTTTTATAGTACACCAAAAAATTCAGTATACTTTTAAATTACTGTGAATAAAATCTGCAAAAGTCAGAATGCATTTCAAATAGAACTAATTTTGAATTTAAAAAAAATGTTTGCAAACTTGCATTTTAAATTGGCAAAAAAAAAAAAAAACAGTTTGCAAATACAAATGTTTCTAACCACCTGTGGTTCATTTCAATAAGAATTTGCTTCCTATTTTTTAAACTAAGATTAAATGCAGTATTTACAAATCAACATACAATCTGATGTTCAGAAAAATCTGTAAAAAGTAATAAAAAATGTTCATGTATTTGAGAGCTTTTATATTCATTAAATGGAAGCTTCTTATAGTTTGGTAAAAATGCACTGTCTTAATGTTAATACTAATTTAATTAATTAAATGTTCGTATAAATGTTGGTATGATTTATTTATTATTTTAAAGAAATCTTGCAGAACGAATTTTTATCCATATTTTATTTCCTGTTTGCTTGTTTCCCTACTGATATTAAATTATGTGAAATTTAAATGAATAAACATGAATTATAATGCTGGAAAAATTATGTACCAGTTTTTCAAAATATATATTTATATTAAATTTAATTGTATATATATATATATATATATAAAGAGAGAGAGATACACACACACAAATAAGTTCCATAAGTTCAACAAATCTTCAAAATCTTCAATCTCCAAATCCTCCTTCCAATCCTTTTATTTTCCCACTGATATTTTCACACAGTCAGAGCACATTACTTAATAGTTATTAGTTGTTCAATGAAAACTAGCGCTGACAAATATCTATAAAAGTGTTAGCCCGGATTAATTTTAATCATATCCGAATAAACGTTACATCATAGAAGAACATTTTGATCAAAGAACAAGTGATAATACAGAATACTTAACCCTGAAGACTATATCGATTCTAGTTGGTAAACGTATTAGAAAGCTTTAACTCAAACAATGATTGGTATTTTTCCGTTATACTGGCGTAAGATGTTGCCAATGTGAGCCAAACAGGAATACAGCCGTCAAGTCAAGCGAATGCCAAAACAAATGTCACCAATATGAAAAAAACCGGAACCAAATCGCCAAGTGTAACTAAGTAAAATTTGACGTAATTTTGAAATTTTAACGAATTTTTATTTGCACCCGTATAACGGAAATTACAAACGATAGTCAATTAGAACTTCTTGCCACTGTGCCTGACTTAACTTAATGGCATTCATTTCACAATAAAATTAATTTTAAAGAAAATAGTAATAAATAGAACTTTACTTCAGCCTAGTAACTATTCTTAAGCAAATATTATTTTTTATTGAATGTTTATATTTGATGTTTTCAAAAGGTATTATTAATGTGAAAAGAAATAAATTAGTTCAGTTCCAAAATTTCAGTATTATTATTTATTAGACTATTTTTCTAATCAGTTAAAAATCCTAGCTTCAATTTGTATCATTTTCAAAAACACCTCAAACCAAATCGACGACGTCATTAAGATGCATTTACATTTTGACAGTACCTATGAAAATTTAAAAATCACATGACTCCATTATAAAAACAATTAAAGGCTATTTTACAAGTTGAAATATTACTGGCAGAATGTTGATGGAATAATACAAACTCTTTACAGTCTAGTAATACCCTTACCTCATGGGAACTAAGCATACATTTAGTAAAAGATTAATTATGCATATGAATCTGCGCATATTAATGCTCCCATAAAATGTAAATGTTATTTGAATTTCACAGGGATGTATTTTTGATAAAATTGCAGATTATAAGTTGGTCCTTTGGTCATAATATAGAGAGTACGTAATTGTGATTATTTCTTCACAAACCAAATTTGGTTTATTAAATTTTGTTTTATAGCCCAAATGTTTTGTTTGAGAATTATCTATTTGACTTTAATGTAAAAAAACATTTGATGATAAAAGAAAATCTTGAAGCTAAATTATAAAATTTTATTTAGTCAATAATACGTTTCTTTAAAAATTTAGTTTAGCGTTTATTTGGTAAACGTCAGTGCATTAAGATGAATACTGTATTTAGAACATTGACATTTGCACATTGATATAGTAAATTGGTTTTATAAAAATTGTCGATTCCAGAAGATGATTCTAAATGTTGCATTTTCTGAACTAAAAATAATAATAATAATTCTATTAAATGGGCATTAGTGCAAATTTTAGAAACATCTGATGAATCAAAAAGAATGAAAAACACAATAAGAACTTTAAGAACGGAACTGTGCATAAGATATCTAAGAAATTTATTTGCTCTTAAATGCAATAAATTAATATAAAATGTCGCAAGAAGAGTAAAAAGGACCAAGCGTTCGCTTAGCATTTGTAAATAATAGAAGAGTTGGATTCGAAATTATGTTGATATGAATCTTATATTAAGTGCATCGAGAATGTAAATTGAAATTATAACTCGAACAAACAAAAGCACTATTCAAAGGCCATGAGTGTGAATTAAGTATATTGACGATGAATTTTGTATTAAGTACGCCGACAACGTAAAATGGGATTATAACTTGATCTTTATAATAATTTTTAATTTTGAAAGAAGATCTTGCGAACTAAAAATAATAGCAAGCACCTTGAATATCATAAGCATCTGATGTAAAAAATAAGAATGAAAGACGCAATAGAAAGAAACTTTACAAACCAAATTATGCATAAGATGTCTAGTAGATTTATTTGCTCTTAAAAGCAATAAAAAAATATGTGCAATAAGATAATAAAAAAGAATTAAGCGCCCGTTTAACATTTGTAAATAATAGAAGAGTTGAATCGGAAAAGAGAGAAAAATATAAAGAAATAAAAAAAGATTGTTACTAAATGCAGGAGAATCTAATTTCCTACAGTAAAGTCTTTTCTTCGGGCTGTTTCTGTTAATGAGTTCAGAAACACATTCTGGTGACATTTAAAGGCGTGAAAACTGTTTTTATGCGACATTATTTGGCTTTTAACTAATTTACCTTATCTTAATTATGTAAAGTGGTCAGGACTAATTCGGGAAAAAGAAAGAATTTCAAATAAAAGATTTTTTAAGTTTGAGGTTATTAATTAATTATTTTTTAAATAAACCAGAAGAATGAACTGAAAGACTTCATTTTATGCACAATGCCACAGGGAAAATAATTAAAGAATACTTTACCTCAAAGAAAAGTTCCATACATACAAGAGTTCAGAAGCATAATTTAATGAAATAAGGCTCTCATTACTTTGTTTCTACAAATGTACAACAAAGGAATGGAAACAAGCTTTTTTTCTAAGAAATATTTTTGATTTTGGAGTTCATGAATTGTTTCAGTATTAAAAATTAACTCCAGTGAAATAATAAGAAAATAATTCCGAACATTTCCTATTTTAATTTAGTTTGGTTTTTTTTTTTCTCGAATTCGACTTTCTACTTCTTTAACTTACTTTTCTATACGATAGTTGCTAATCATAAAATTTAAGCCATTAAAACTTTATACGGTCCCAACAGAGTACAAGTGTCAGTTAATAAAATGTTCTCTTACTTTCATTTACGCGCTCAGACTACTTTTCTCTTATATCTATAAAATTTGAGCGATATGATTATTTTATATTTTACAGAGGTTTGCAAAATTTAGAAACATTTATCATGTACGAATTTCGATGTAAACGATTTATTACATCAAATATTGAGTAAATAAATATCTAAAATATCTTTGAGAAGCAGTGGAATACAAAAAAAAGAAAATTTTCTACTCGCAATTACGCATGTGTTATTAAGCTTTTCAAAATACATAGTCACTGAAAAGACATCGGGACATTTTTCTTAAATAATTACGAAGCTATTTATAAACAATTTATCAGATTCAAATATATTTAGAAATGAATCACGAAATATTCTAACACTTGTTGCACAGTTTGTAAGAAAAATCGATATTTATTGATATTTTAGAATCATAATTTAATAGCGCTATTAAGATAATTCAAAGACAAATAGGATTCAAAAAAGTATTGGGACACTTTTGAAATGAGAAATTCAACAAATATTTAGCATATGAATAAACTTGAATTTACAGAAACATTTTGGACTACATTTTTAAGCATAAAATTTACAATAGATAAGATTAGTTATATAAAAAATGGCGAGAAACAAGGATGTATCATTTGATGTGTGAAATCTTGTGATGAGTAATTGGGAAAGGGGGAAATCTGTTCTTTGTATAAGGCATACCTTGAAATTGTGTTAGGCTATTGTTCTTAACATTATTCACAGGCTAAAGAAAGCATATAAAGTTCAAAATAAGAAAAAATTCAAGGCATCAAAAAGCCTGAAAAGAGGGGGATTATGAAATAAATTCACTTTAATAGCAGTAAAAACTGTAGTAGTAAAATTGACTCTGCAATGTAAGAGTAAGTTTGAAAAATCTATAAATCCTAAAACTGTCAGAAGTAGTTTAAGAAAACCTAAATATCATGGCAAAATATTTCAAATAAAGCCCTACATCAACAAAGCTAATTGATAGCTAGTCTGGCTATATTTGTAAAATAGTCAAAATAATTTTGGGAAAATTAATTTTTATTGATGAAAGCAAAAAATAACATTTTCGGATCAAGTGGGCACCAAAAACTACTATGCATGTCAAAAATTTATAACTTTCTATCAAATACGGAGGTGGAAATCAAATAATCTTGGATTGCATGGCTCATACTATTGTTGGTAACCTTATTGGTTGTACAGTGAATAATCATATCTATATTTAAATTTCATCTTGGAAATCCCAAGACATTAATTTGCGTTAAGATAATGAACCCAATTATAGAGTATCATCACTGTAATTTGTAAGTTACAAGCCTTCTACCATTGTTCTAGTGTTACTAAGACTTCTACAGGATGATCCAGAGAAACTTACTTATTTGAAAGATCAATAAAAACAAAAGTATTGTTTAAATTCTATTTTTATTTGAGAATAAAATATTCCATTTTTTTTTCATATAGTTTTGAAAATGACATCGGTTAAATGGCGATCCCCATTGCTCATACACTGATTAAGTCGATTTTTGAAGTTCGTATCCATTCTTTGCAGTATATCAGTCGGTATGTTGGCAATGGCGTCTTGATGTTGTTCTTGAGGTGAGCTATTGTCCGTGGTCGATCGACATAGATTAGGAATTTCAAAGTGAGCCTCGTCACTGAAAAAAACGACCGCGTCTGCAGGCAGATTGTCAATTTCACATGCATTTCGGTGGGTCACAAAATTGAGTTCAGTTAATTCTTGCACAACAGCCAATTAATAGGGATAAAATTGCACGTCTTGATGGAGAATTCGTCGAAGAGTGGTGTCAGAAATTTACAAAGCAGCTGCATCTTTGTGAGCCGAACACTGGGGAGAACTCAAAACTCCTTGATTGCCTTACTCTTTTGACATTTTCTGGAGTTCTGGTGGTTCGTTGATGTCCATTTCTGGATTTAGCGACACTTCCGAAATGAGTTAACCCACGACATACTTGAATTACGGGAGGAATACTTGAGGAACGGGTCTGTGAGGAGGAATTTCAAAGCGAGCGTGGAAGGCACGCGTAGAAACAAGTGTGCGACCGTTAGAAAAGAAGATCTCAACGCGAAGGTCCGCTGTTCTCTAGGCCAGGGAATGATGGTAATTGATTAGAAAGAGAAACGAACTTGGGGACTTTTCCCTCTAGTAGTGCTACTTATCACCCCTCTACCTAACCAACTCACTGCTTGAGAATTTTTTTAAATAAGTCAGTTTCTCTGGCGCACCATGTACATAAGGTCCAGACTTTAATCTCATTGAGCATATGTAGAAAATTTTGCAGCGAAATCTACGAACATCAAATTTCTCACAAGCAGGGGAAAGCATTTGGTAAAAGTGAGAAAAAAATTTATAGATCATTTTCCAAAAAATCTGTCCAACCAATACCAAATATAATATGAGAGACCATAAGAAGCAAAGACGGCTCATTAGATCACTTTTCAGTTAAAATTGTTTTCTTTTATTTATTGAGAAGTATCCCAATAATATTTTGATTTCGTTTTCATTTGATTTCTTCTATTTTCAGTTATAACCAGAAGTGCATTAACATGAATGTTTTATTTGAATTATTAGGATTTATATATATCAAAATAATATTTATGCTTTTGTTTTAGTTTCATTCCTATATTCAATCCTGCTGTTTTGTTCGGGTCTATGTCACCCAAAATAATGTTTATGCGTTTGTAAATAATATAATATATAAATAATATGGGTATATAATATAATATAGTATATATAATATAATATAATATATAAATAATATTTGTAAATAATATGCGTTTGTAAATAATATATGTAGAAGGATTTTTGTTTATATGTATTTCGAAGGAATATTTTTCAATTTATACCTAATGTATCGTTCAGGTCAATTTGACTCAACGCAAAATAAATCATCTGTTTTCACTCATACATCTTCACTTTTGTTCGGAATAATTCAAAGGAAATGAATAACAACATTTTTTGTAATTTATCCGTTTTCGAAGTCTGCTTCAATGATGTTTGTGTTAGGTCACGCAATCAACACATGCGCTTGGAATGTCAAAAAGTTGATACAATTAGAAGAAAGGAGGTGGGATTACTTGCGTTTGTTACAACGTTTATTTTTTTCTGCTATATCTCACTTTAATTCACTGTAAAGGAGTATGCTGTGAATGTGCGAAAAAATGGCGGATCACATACATTTTTTCCCGCTTATATAACTGAATCAATAATAGCTTCTTACAGCGAAGAAGAAGCCTCCAAGTATGAAAATCATACAAGTGATGAAATTGAGAATGGAAGTTGTGACAACGATTTTGATACCGATATTCAGAAAATGACCTATAAAGAGTATTCAGTCAAAGAATCGGGAATTGAAGTGGAAGTCGGATTCACTGCCACATTCTTTTCAATCAACAGCTGTTAATATTGTAAAAACTACTCCAGAGGTCCCAAGATAAGCCACGGCAAGGGTGACAGACACAAAACGGGCAGATGAGGTAGTATTTGATTCTATAATTGAAAACGAAATCAGAGAAATGAATATCTTTATGAAGAAAAGGTTCATGGAAAAAATTGTAAAAGTATCAAAAATAAAACATATATAGGATTTTTATCGCGTTTATAAATCATATGGAAAATCAGCAAAGTGCTTATGAAATAAAGAAATTTTCCGAAAAATCTCTCATGCGACATTGTTACTCGAAGTATTTTGCACCATATAGAGAGTTATTATTTTTATAATAAAGTATGTCATAAAAAAGAAGAAATTTGAATAAATTTACTGAAGTATGATATATCTGGAAAAAGTGGATAGAAATTCTACTAGAATTATATAGTCTGAATGAAAATATTATTTTTGAAGAGCAATTTGTAGGGTTTAGTGATCAGTTTTCTTTTTAAACTGGATATATTAACTATACCATCTAAATATGGTTTCAGAATATGAATTCCATTAGTAAAAAAATGCAAGTTTTGAAATCCCAAGTTATACTAAAAAGAACAGCCGAAACCAAAGGAAAATCAGGAAATGCGTGTTGTATGTGATCTTACTAATGGGTATTCAGGGCAAAATGTTACATGCAATAAATTTTTCACATCTTACAACTTAGGAGAACTTCTAAAAACCAAAATGACTATGCTTGGAAACAAATAAATCAGAACCTCCAGAATAAATGTCAAACAAAGTAGTTCACATCTCATTATTTTGTTTTGTAGAAGACACAACAATCGAAAACTACATGTAAAAAAGAGCACGAATATTATTCTTGTGAGTACTTTGCATCATGACAAAGAAGTTAACAAAATAACCATTAATGATCATAGATAATAATTGAACTAAAACGGCCGTGTATACTCTTAATCAATTTTTAAACACATGCACTTGTAAAGAAAAATCGCCATCCCATGATAATATTCTATAACATGCTTGATAATTCTGCGTACAATGTATTAGCTCTATGAAATTCAATACATAGTCAATGGAACGAAAACGAATTGACTAAACGAAGACTATTTTTGGAAGAACTGGGAAAAATCACTCATTTCTCCAGACACTGAAGAAAGGTCACATCAACGAAGAATTGAGAATTCAATAAAAATAGTGAAATGAATGTAGAGAAGAAGGTAAAAAGTACTATCGAAATCTGCTGAAAACATTACATTTTGTGTCAAACTTGCGAAGTGCAAGCTCCGTACATTAAGAGATGACAAACAAACTAATATGTTATTCTACAATTGTAAGAATCGCACTTGAAAATTTCATGTAAGATATTAATGTAAAAATTGTAAATAATGGAAAGTTTCCATTTTAAATATTTTTTATTTATTTTTACAGGTGCTTTATATAGATCTATTCTTAAAATTACATTACTATTGTTTGAACTTTTTCTTAAATAACATTTCACACTTGTTTACTGCACGAAATGTTAGTTTTACTAAATAGTATTGTATTGACCTGAACGTGAAATAAATGCGAACAGAACAACAGGGTTAAGAAAAATTTT
>JAPMOQ010048734.1:1247590-1348526 GCA_026543055.1 Argiope trifasciata
GGGTTTTTTTGCAATAACTTCTAAAAATATAATAGTACAAATAATTTTACGCCATCTCAGCTTTCAAATTATTATCTTTTCAACTATATTAAAGATTTTATGGTATAAATATATTTTCTATGTTTAATGAGTTTTAAACAAAATAGTTTAATCACTTTTTTAGCATGAAACTTGAGAATTCTGAACGAATATTAAACGAATCACGAAATACTATAAACATTACCATTCTGAAAAAAAACCAAGATTTACATTTATAAAAGAATACACAAATCTGATATTTACAAATGAATATTTGTTTATAGAATAGAATAATAAAAATAAAATAAATACTATTTATGCTTCTCATTTATATATCCTTCAATTTCAATGACTGTATTCATTGCTGACAAGAAGATAAGTATCATTTTTCGTATCATTCTTAATTAAACAAGACAGCTATTTTAAATTCCAAACGATATTTCCAATATTATTACTTCTGCGGCAGCAACGCGCCGAATACCAGCTAGTATATAATAAAAAGCAACTAATAATATGAAAATTCATCATAAAAGAAACATTGTAATTTTATCATAGAGAAGGGCTTCTATTTAAAGCAGAACTGCCAGTTTAATGCGCATGTCGATTTACTATTTAAAGAGAACCATATACAAAACCATTTACAGAACTTTGCCAAGAGTTATCACAATCACGCAGCTTTGTGTTCATAACACTCTCCTACATTTGAGAAACCATGATGCATTTGGAGACATGTAATTTCTGCCCAGTCTCTCAATATTCATGTTTGTAATAGGAGGGAATATGTACTTAGATATGCATGAGATCATTTCCGGAACAGTTCGCAAAGAGGAAGTAACAAGTCTGATGGGCGAAGGCAATGTTTTAATTTCAATTACAATCGCTTTTAATTTTGTTTTACAAAAAGAATTTAGTGAAAAAAGGTATTCAGTCTCTTAAAAGTTTATTAACTCACAGCATAACAAGATTTAACAAGTTTTCTTGTGTACATGTATAGAGAGCTATAGATAGATATGCCTAATTAAAGGGTGTAGTGCCTCCGACATTACATTCTTAGTTTCTATTAAAATGTATATCGATTTCATGAATTTACAGAATCAAAGTGCAAAAATCCTTAAATTTGCTCCTATGTAATTTCGTAATTATCTATATAAATATAGCAACACGTTGTTCGAGTTAATAAAAAATGGAAGAAATCTGAAATCTAATCAATTAAAAATGCTTCGATGAAATCATTTATAAAGAGGGTGTGAAAATAGGGTACTGGAGAATATATGGACGAATAAGAACCCATTTTGGATAAAAAAAATTTATGAAAAATCAGTAATTATATTTTTCAGATGCATTCATTGATATTGAAAATATAAAACAGAGTGTCTATAATTAAAGTACGTGTTAGGTGGACTGTAAAAGAAAAATTACTTGGAGTAAGTTAAAGATAATTGGAATATTTTTACATTTAAAAAAATGAGGAAATGATTTACATAATACAGAATTTCAGTTCTTATTTGCATTAGATGGCGCTATAACGCTGTTTTTAATCTGTATTATGCCAAAATGAATACCACTTCAGTTTTAAAATCATTACGATGATAAAAGTCACGCATCTTTCAGATATAGTCATGACTTTGCCAAGTTATAACGTGTACTGTTAGTTATTACCAAAAGAATAGCAATTATAGTGCTGCTTTGAAGGATTAACGATTTCAGAAATGACCAATGTCTGTGAATGGACTTTGCCCTTGCATTCAAAATTTGTCACAGTTTTGTCTGGCGTGACTGCTGAAAATATTATTGGTCCTTTTTCTTCTTAAGGAAATAAAGTGATTCCTGATTTGCAAGACAGAAACTGCCTCGATTCAATAATATTCATGCAAGATGGAGCAACACCTGACATTCATCCTTGTATTATACAAATGTTTCATCGAGCTTTTACTGAGGATCATATAATTAGCAGATGTTTCCGAAATGCGAGGTCCCCTCGTTCACTTAATTTTAATCCTTGTGATTTCTGGCTGTGATGATATTTGTAGGATCGCGTCTGCGAGGACAAACCTAACTCTGTCGTTGCTTTAAAAAGGTGCATTGCTAGACATTTCCTAGAAATTTAGCAATAAACATTGAGTGCTACTGTGAATTACGCTATATTGTTTCTACAGCATTTCATAGGACCTGAAGGATCCCAGAATAAGCAAATATTGTAATACATTACCCATTTCATATTTTAACAAAGAAAGAAGTTATAATTACAATACATAAAATATTGTCATTAAAGAGCACCACCCATAATGAAAAGTTGAACTATTATCTTATTGAGAAATTCATTTTCCCACATAATAAATATAAAATTTATCAAATTTCTTCATTAGACTCCAAGTAGTTTTTACGGTCCTTCAAACATTTAATTTTAACCTCCCTGTACTTTTGATATAATGACGCGTTGCACATGCAGCTGCAAAGACATTCCAATTTAAGTCTATTTATTTTATAATGTTTTTACTGTTGTGTACTTAATATTTACGAAGACAAATTATGGCAGTTGCATGCATAACCATAAAATTATGGAAAGTTAATAACATTACTGAATGTTAACACATTTTTTTAAAAAAAGTATACATGAGGTTCTTGACATCAACGCTTTCAAAAGGGAAGGATTAGGATTTTGAGGTTTCCTGGAAGTTAAAAAAAATTATATATTTTATTGACAAATCAATTCTGCGCCATCAATGTGATTTCAAAGGATTTTAAAGTTAAAGCGAAGAAATCTGTCCACTTACAGAAGCTCAAACTTTTGTTAAAGCCTTATATTGCTTTGTTTTCTAAAAGCAAAGGGAGAAGCAAGGAGTCCCCATTTAAGATCTTATTAAAGGGTTTAAGTTTTGATGTAAAATAAAAATTAATGAAATCATTACAGTAGTTCAGAGATCGGGTTGGGAAAATCTAAAAATATTTTTCTAACTTTGCATTTGTTAAGTTTTAGATATTTCTTTTTAAAATTACAGAATGAAAGGGTGTGTAGAAAATCATTAAGGACATTTATAAAGGTTACAGCAATGGTGTTGAACAATTATTCATACAAATTCAGAATATTACATACCAAGTAAAAATTTTAGATATAGATATAGCGATTGGGAATTAGGTTTAGGGTTTTTCTTTCCACAATGCGCAATGAAATAATATATTTCTTGAATTCTTTTGAAAATATAAAATAGCGAATGATAGACAACCAATAATAACCTGTCTGTCAAAAACTTTTTTTTAAATCATAAATTTGAATCTGACAATTAATTTGTATAGCGATTCCTCCTTTTTTTATTTAGTATTTTAAATATAAACATGATGAGTGATTAAATCGGCAGCAATGATGCAACAATAATTACTAAAATTTAAATGACTCAAATAGGAAAACTTTATTTGTTTAATCACCAAGAAGATAAAATAGCTAATTCAACCAATTATAAATTTTTATGTGTTTTCTTTAACCACCCTTTTCTTTGTCAAGAAATAAACACATTTATGACGAAAATGTATGATCCTTCATTTAGTTTGAATAGTTTATTAGAGACAAGAGACATGTACAGGAAATAAGAAATAATCTGTAATGTTAATGATGTGCATTTATAAATGTACTGCTTTTCCCATCATTTTTACACGCTCGGCGTTTGTTGTAGCGAGTTATAGCATTTTACAAGCCCGCTGACAGTTTTCTGGTTGCGATTTAAGCCGACTGAGTGTCTCTTGTTTTTTCAGTAGCGCCAACTAAGGCCAAGATTACGACTTAGCTACTTCACGAATCACATTCGCTTGCACAACCCCTTTCTACAGATGAGGACATTAACATACTTCACATATAGAACAGAGAAAAACAAGCATGCCTAAATCGGGACTGGAACATGAGACACTTTCAGACTTTTTATACACTATTCCTCATCTTCGAGAGGAATTTAAAGTTAGAGTAATACTTAATAAATAAAGACAGTTCTTGAAGTCACGCAGTTAACCGTATCTGTTTACGGAAAGTAAAATGATGTCGTCTTTAAATTAACTCGACTTATGAACCTGGGTTAAATTATTAAGCTAAATTCAAGACTACATAGTCATGATACTCACGGAAAAATAAGGAAATATTTTGTATTGTATAATTGTTTATATAATTTAAAATTATATTATTGTTATTCATATTTTCTTGACAGTTAGACATTATTCACCTCGTCCACGAAAAAAATATAATGATACTGAATAATGATATCATTTCTTTTAATGCACATATGTTAGTAAGCATTTAGAGATACTAAAAAAATAATGTTGATATAGTTTATAAATTAGTTTAAATTAAATTAATAAATTTAATTTAAACTAATTTATAAACTATAGTAATTGCGATAATAATTGAAGTTGATAAAGAAAATATTTTTTATTGATAAAAATAAAGTATAATTAACTATTTAATTCGTCTTCTTCTGTGTTTTTTTACATTAGAGCATTTATATCTAAATGACAAGTATTTGAGATACTTATATTAACCCTTTAATTGACTTTTCCTACACTATATTCGCCTTATTTCTGGAATTATAAATATGCTCATTGTAGTATTTTTCTTGTATATAATCAAGTACACTTTTTGATGAATTAAATTGCTTTTTCACTATGTGTATTTGACGCTTCACTATGTGTATTTTATGTAAGTCTTTTAAGAAGTTATCTTTCTCAGATGAAAATTTTTCTACAGTTTGATGTTTTGATATATATTATGGTGAAATTAAAAGTTTGCAACGTTTTGTAATTATGTAATGCTATTTTTTTTAAAACACCTAGCAAAGTTAATAAAGCAAGCGAGCGTAATAGTATCACATAGCTTTATAGTAATAGCTTTTTATTCTGTTCACAGACATCTTTATAAGCTAGTACTAATAGGAAATGATAAAACTGATTATTCCGTCAGAAAAATGTAAAATTAATTTCAAAATTATCAAATAAAAAAGTTAAGGTAAACATTCTTTCATGAACAACTCAATTGGTTGTTGTTGAGTTGTGACATATGACACATTTTAACCCCCCTGATAGTTATCTGTCGGCGATTTAAGTCAAGTGAGTGTCTCTTCTTTTTCAGTAAAGCCAACTAGGACCTAGAGCGTAACTCACCTACTTCATACGTCACATTAGCTTGCGCAACGCCTTTTTATAGGTGGACACATTCACACACCTCACAGACAGAACACAGAAGAACAGTATATCAGAGGGAACTCTACTCCTATGCTAATTCTTTGCTAGGACGTAGCTCTCTGTGGGTGTGTATCCACTCAGAGTAATGATCATAAGAACTTGATGTTTGGAGTTGATATGCCTATTTTTACAATGAATGGAATTTTTGTTGTACATATTATTGCAGTACGAAGTAAATTGTATAGTGAGATAATATATTTCTTTCATATTTAAACAATTGACTCCATGTGTTATTATATTTCCCCTTGAGTTATTTATATTGTCATTTTAATCGAAAATTGAATTACATGTTACAAAATGTACGTCTAGTAAGTTAAAAAAAATATTAATTTTCAACCGACATTGGGACAAATCGAGTTCAAATGCACATTTAATTTTCATGTAGGATTTTAAATTTTACAATTTGATTTTTTGTTTGAATTTGGGAATTTAAAATATTCATTTGGTAAAAAATTCTTATAAATACATTACTCCATAGTTTCTACTTATTTTTAGCTCAATTACAGCATTCAATTGACAAAAATATGTATTTATTTAGTGTATATGACTAACAAAATATTTTATTATTTAATTAAATAAATACGCATTTCAAATTTTTAAAAGAAATTTAAGCTAAACTGCAATTTAATATTGTTTTTTGAAAATTAATTGGATATTGACCCAATAATATATATATATATATATATATATATAAATCAATATTGAATAAGGAAAATTTAAAATTTTTTAAGTGATATAACAATATATTAAAGTACATTAATTAACAATTATTACAAATTTAAAGTTCTTAAGGAAAAGTTTAAAAACTCTCATCATCTATCAGCATCTTTGAAGAAATCGAGTTTAAAGGTGACTTACTATATTTTCACAAGGCAGAATTCCTTTCAGATGATTTGACTTTCAAATAAGTTATACAGAATTCAATTGTGTTAAGAAGCCTATCGCCTTTATTGGCAGGTGTATTCTTAGAACAAACTGAGGAAAACTGAATTGCTTTGATCTAAATATCGACAAAGTGTCAAGGTAACAGAAAGGAAGAGGCATAAGGAGTTATAATTTTGTTTTACAAAGTTCGATAATGTAGGATCGTTAAATAACCGATTTTTCGAATTTACTTTGGAGGGCGCCAGTTGTTCTTCTGAGCGGCAGACACAATAGAAGCAATATATCAAATAAAATCCAAGAATAAAATAGGCAATTTTGAACATTAAAATAAAGGCATTTCATGAGGAAAATAAAAGAAAAGGCGTAGAATTGGAAGAAAATTAATCTACTTAAATGGGCATGAAGATTCACATTTATTTTGGCATTAAAATGGAAAACTAATTTATTCATAAATCATTAACCATCTAAAAAAGAAATAAAACATTAAAATTCTGATAGATATACTCTGAATAATCTTAAACTTTAATTGAATTTTTAAAAAATATTTTATTTTATAATTAATGTTTATTTTTTTAATATAGTGTATATATTATGCCTTAATTTAAAAAGTTTTTATTTCATATCACAGAAATTTATGCAGGCAGAAATTTTTCATGCTGATAAGAATTAGTTTTGTAAACTTTATTATCATTTATTTCTACTAGTTTTATATTATTTCTTATTCTTAAACACATATCACTAGTATAATATAAAACAGAATTATAAAAGAATTCTGTGATAAATCTTTTCTTAATCTTTTACCAGGAGACGTCATGGGCTTTCTATACAAAATCAGCTAAAATCAATCGGTGAATTGCTAACTAATTTTTAAAAAAATATAGCATTGGATGATATTACAGCAATTAAACAACTATACAACCTTACCAAATTGTATTGAAATTACTATTGAAATTGTGAATCTTTATCAACTTTTAAGTGCAATTAGTAAAAGAGTGCCTGTATATTTGTATTTCTTCCTCTGGATGTAAATACGGTAACTTAAAAATGCAACAAGATAAGCGTAGCTGTATAAGTTAATCGAAGAAAAGTGCAGATATGCATCCAATTTGTATCCTGTTCTGAGGGAAGAAAGACTCGCAAATTTCCTCCCAAGTAATAGAAAGGAATTATTTTACAATCTCAATATTTACCAGCATTGTTCAAAATTTAAAATAAAAAAATGATAAAATTATTTTTTTAATTATACAATCCACAGTTTTTTTGTCTTGAATACATGTAACTTTTAAAAAAATCATAAAAAGTTTCGCATGATAAATACAACAAAACAATTGTGCATATTTAATAAAACACAATTATTGTACAAAATTAAAAAAGCACAATTGTACATAATTAATAAAACACAACAATTGTACATCGTTAATAAAACACAACAATTGTACATCATTAATAAAACACAACAATTGTACATCGTTAATAAAACACAACAATTGTACATCATTAATAAAACACAACAATTGTACATCATTAATAAAACACAACAATTGTACATCATTAATAAAACACAACAATTGTACATCATTAATAAACACACAACAATTGTACTTCATTAATAAAACACAACAATTATACATAATAAAGCACAACAATTGTACACGATTAATAAAGCATAACAAATGTGAATAATTAATAAAACAACAATTGTGTATAATTAATAAAACACAACAATTGTACTTAGTTAATAAAGCACAACAGTTCTACTTAGTTAATTAAACACAACAATTGTACATAATAAACCAAATAAATTATACATACATGCATGCTTTAATTTTTTTTACTCGGATGAATGGAAAAGATCAGGTCAATAAATAATTTTCTTTGAATTCTATAATAATCCCCATATTATTATATAAATGATAACTATGTATACAAAGGATGACTAATTCTTATTTTCATTTAAATGTTGATAAATAAATGTGTAAATGGGTTAAAGGATACTTTAGAAATTAGACGGTAGTTACCTTTTTATCAATATGCATTTTGCTATCTCATTTCATCCAAATATTGAAACATATAGTTTTTTTATATTGAAATATATAGAATTCATTACCATAATATTAGAAAAACATTGCATTGTATAAGAAGTACATAGACACGTGTTCCGGTATCAAATGATATTTTTGAATTGTTTATAAATTTTTCTTTGAAGTTGCATAAATTTACAGATATTAATAAGAAAACAAAGTAAATAATTTTATTTTATTTTGAGATAATAACAGAATTAATTCTTTATATGCATTAGTTTGACATATATTTACTCACTTTTGCTTTTTCCATTTCCCAGAGTATCTATTGTAAATATATATCAATTTACATTTTTTACAACTTTATAAATTGCTTATTATCATTCATATTTTTTCCTTCAATTTATGCAGAAAAATATTTTTGATACAACTAAAGGAAATCACCACAACCTTAATATTTTTCATTGTATAGAATTGCTAAAAATTTCTGAACAAAGGCTCTTTTAAAAATATTTTGGAAAGCCCAAAAGCAATCAAAATTTATTTCAAGCTTGCGAAAGATTCTATTTTAGAACGAAGTCAATCAAACTGCACCATAATTTAACTCCTTTTTTATTAATCCTCAATGATTAAATTTTTAAGAGTCATAAATAAGCAATTTAATTCTGAATTGGTGATAAAAACTACACCCAACGATAATTGCAATGGCACATTTTCCCTAGAAGTCATATCGTAGGGATATGCAGTTCATAAATATTCAAAGGTTCTTTTCAATTTCTTCTATCTGTATCTTCATCGAAGCAAGTCGCTTTCATTCGTTCGCAGCACCAATTATTTATCATGTTTATAGCTGTTAAAATATGGATGAATGAGTAAGCGGAAGTTTCTATTTGTTATCATTCCGCCTTTCGGCATCTATTGAGCATGCTGCGTGTCGACCTCCCTTGTCGACAAATAATCCTATCACTCATCAACCTTCCTTTACGTGACGCTCTCAACGTAGCAAGAAACACGTTTGTTGACACAGTTCGATGTTTTAATTATCGAAGCGAAGGGAACGAGGGATAAGTGCAGTAGATAGATTGACTGCAGTAGATAATATAACAGTTGGGTAAAAGTGGAAAACAAAGATAGCCAAATTTTAGTGCATTTTTTTGGTTTAACACAAAATCTGAAAAAAAAGTATTTATTATTGTTGTGGTACGATCTAATTAATTTGGGTTTGATCATAACAAACACTTTTAAAATGTTTTATTTATCAGTTTGATTGGCAATTGGAGTTGGTAGGGACATAAAAGAATTTTGTAACATGATAATTTAGAAAAGTTCATTCTCAAGGCTTTATTTTAATTAAAATTCTATTCCATATAATCCTTTTTTCAGAATTCTAGATATTTATTGTACTGTGAATATTTAAAGAATTGTTATATTTCTTCTACTGAAACATCTGTTCAATAATTAATTCTAAATAAATATGTATGTATAAAAGTATAAGTTCTGATGTATAAAAAAAGGGTTACAAGGTTTTAACATGTATTTTAATCTAACGCCAAATTTTAAAAGGTATTTTATTATTGTTGTAGTACAATGTAATAAGTTAAATTTTAATCATAACAAACATTTGTTTATTTGTTCGTGGACAATCTTTTACAATTGCTGTGGGTTGGGATATTAAAAGAATTTCATGACACGATAATTCAGAAAAATTAATTTTCAAAGCTTTATTTTGATTAAAATTCTATTACATGTTATCTATTCTTCAGAATTCTGTATTTTTATTCTATTGTGGATATTTAATGAATTATTTCATTTATTCTTTTGAAATACCTGTTTAATAATGAATTCTAAATTATTCTAATGTGTGAAATTTGTGAAAGTTTAATTACATATTAAATTCCAGGACACGTATTTTATAAACCTTTGTCAGCGGAAAATAAGATTTAACTAAATAATTTTTAGGAAACACTTTTTTAGTCAATATTTAAATAAAATGCAATTTGTTTCAGTTTTACTATTTTTACTTCTTTAATCCATAATTTATTATTGACCACATAGCACCACTCGGCTAAATAATAATTTTTTAATTTAATTGTTTGAATACGAATCAAAATTTTGAAATGTACTTTTATTATGAAGAGTACAAAATAAATAAAAAAAACATTAATAAATGAGTCTGTGTATGCAATTTTTTTGAACAAGAAAATTAAGGGAATAAAAATGTTTTGTAAGAATAAAATTAGTATATATCTGCCTAGTTTTCCCAAGTCCATTTTTGACTAAAACAACAATTTTTTTTATTATTATTTCTTTTAAAAGACAATTTATTTACGTTTTAAAATCTGTGTTTGTTTTGTTTCTTCGATTATGATATTAGATGTTTCTAATATAATAGAAGAACAGAAGTAACATGGAAATAACCAAAGTCAGTTTTTTTCAGGCTTTATACTATTAATATTCACTGACTAAAATTCACTAACTTATTTAACTACCATGATTTTGCAATAAGATCCAATGCTAATAATTTATTGCAGATTCAAAGTGCAATACTTGCTGTATTCGCTCATGATTGTTCCAATAATAAAAAGCCATTGCATGGAAAATGCCCAAAGGGAATAGATTCCTGGTGCTTATTTCAACTTGCACTTTCAGAAAACAAGAAACAAAAATAATTAAATAAATAAAATCAAATAAAGACAGAAGTATAGGACTCCCAAAAATATTACAAATATTATTCAGTCTACTTATATTTTGTGATCAAAATCTGATAAAATTATTTTAAGGGAGAACATAAAATGTTACTAAAAGTTTGAAAATATATTATGGACAATTATTCCCAAAAATATGTTTGCTGATTTGAAAAATTTGTGTTTAGGGACTAATACAGTGGTACTATTATTCAATGATGATTTTTTTGACGTAATAATTTTTTTTTATGAATTGAGTATTATTCCAGATGCTAACATAATACAGTAGTGACGACAACAAGCGAAATGTTGCTGCAAAAAAAAAAGTCTTTGCCTGTAACAAAATTGTCCTGAAAAAATATAATTGGCTGTTAGAAGGGGAAAAAATTATAAAACAGGGAGTAAGGAAAGCATTTGCTACAAACATGATTAATTTTAAGTGTTTAAAAATGAAATATTATCTTAGATGTATACTAATAAAAACTTTATTTGCCTTTTTTAAAGAATGTGTTTTTTGGCTAACTTTTATTACCCAAAACGCAGTTTGACAAAAACCTACGGATATATTTTCTTGAAATTTTGTATATATATTACCATAAGTATTATGAAAGCAATAATCTGTGGATTTAGATCTAATATTAATAGTTTTTGATTCTTAAAGCTTTATTGCCAGCAGTACCTACGATTTTTACAATATTTTTACAATAAAATTACTCGAAGATTTATAACTTTTTTTCATTTGCATATTTTTCTTAGCTTTTAGTTCATTGCCGTTGCAAGTGCAATAACTATGTTGTGTAGAAAAATAATTTAAACTGGAGAACTTGAATTTAGTGAAGAATAATTTTGCTTTTTGCTCTAATTTCATCAAATTTTACCTTAACTGCCTCAAGTTAATTAATAATTTTTTTAAAAAATTCTAATTAATATTATTTATTGTTTTAAATCATAATTAACAAGAAAATCTACTAAAACTGATAATCAAAGTCTTTTTCTTTTTTAAAATGAGCCTCACTTTTCTTTAAGGTATCTGCAGAACCTAGGCAAATACCTTAAAGAAAAATGTACGGAATTAATCCGTTTGAACTAAAATACAATATACATGAACAAATGCTTGTACTCTTGATGTCTTGACTGGAAAATTGTAATCTCTAATTTTGTTTTTATTTGACATATAAAGATGTCTTTTCCGAATGTTTTTAACTTCAGCTCTCAAAATTAGCAGGTCTAATTCACCATGCATATAAGTCTGGTGCACTTTAAAGTTATCTTTCTGAATGAGGAAAAAAAAGTAAATGTAAAGTTATATTTCAAAGAGTAATTCACATGCCTTCATCATCATCACATAAGAACTCTGACCGTGGTTTAAAAGAACAACTGAGCAATATTAAGTTGGTCGTAGTAACCTGGTGGTAAGGTTTAGGCTACAGAACTTGAGCGTTTCAAGATAGAAACCATATTCCATCGAAGAACAGCCGTATAAGAGGATATGGTGCACATTAATCCATCTTCTCCTCACTAGTGTGACGTGGAAGTTTGGAGAAGGGGATGCCAGCACAGACGTCGCCCCTTTTATCTGACCGGGGTTCAAAATTTCCAGTTAAAAGTAGGGATTTTTTATGGTCCTCAAATTTGAAACCTCTTTAAATATTTTAGCATCTATGGTCAATATTGAATTTTTTGCTACATTATATTTCATTTTATTAATTAAGACCTTTAATAAGATGGTACAATAATAAGATTGGCAGATCTCTACAGAGAAGAGATCTACCCTAGAAATAGTTTAAAAGATAAACTTAAAAACTTAAATATTATCATGATCAGAAAATGCTTTTTTACCTGAACTGGTAGATACGTTTCCTGAAACTTTTGGTCATTTTAATGAGAAATAAGAAGAAAGGTTCAACAAGAAAATTAAATTATTGGAACAAACATATCAAGGTAACTGAGACACATGTTTGATGTCAGATTACCACTGAGCATTTAGGGTGACCTTTCATTGCACTTGAACTAATTTCGCCTTATTGGAAGTAATGCAATATCATCATGCATTTAAGGATGATCTTAGTATTTTATTCTATCATTATTATAAACTTATTTTTAGTTTGTGAATTTTAATTATTTCATTTTGTTAATATTGCTCTAAATTTTACTCTTCTATTTGCATTTGACACAAGTTATATGTGGTTTCTATATTGTCTTATCTGCCGAATAATGCATGGCTTAAATTTAATTATTGCTTTGATTCTATGTTATAACAGATTTTCAATTGTCATTTTAAAGTTATTTGATTACTAATCCCATAGGTCCTATCTTACATAAAAACAATTTAAGAGTTTAAAGCAAGTAAGTAGCTAGAATTATTCAAGTTTGCAGAAACTGACTGTAGTACCAGAAGATATCTCTATATTGCAAAAAACTAATGAGACAAAAACTCCATCGTTTGAGTTAAGCAAGAACTAACGATTGGAGATATAAATTTCTGGTTCCAGACGAACAAGTTTTATTTTACATGATAGTATGCGTAACTCCAAATTCCTCTAATTGGCGCTACATCCCACTTGTAGCAAACCCTTCAATTATAAACTGGAATCATTTCCATGAAATTGCGTTTTTTCAGTATAAAGTGCAATATATAACGTTTTCTTTAAAATTCAAAATTAATTTTTTTAAACAATAGTATTTTTTATGCAATTTCTGTGATTATTTCATATATATATGCGCTATATTGCGAAATTCAAAAAACATATTTTCGTTTTTATTAATATTTTGTGTACTTTTACATTAATTATATAGTAGGAATGCAACTACAGGACTTCTCTTTGAACACCTACCTGAATTTTCATTCCAATCATTTCATCAGCTTAGAGTATTTACAGGCTGCAGGGTGAGGGCAATAAGGCATTCATCTTTGTCAGAAATTACTGCTTGAAAATTCATTATCTCCTGTTAAGCACGTTGAGTGGAATCTGTAAAATACGATTGATTAGCTTACTGCAGAGCGAATAGAATCACAGAAAGAGTTGTTGCTCGAATTCGGTAGATTCTATTTGAAAAGACCGATTTTAATTATCATAAAAGGAATGTACAGAAGTTTTCCTTTCTTTCCCATTGATATGCATTGCTTTAGTCATGACTTTGATTATATAATGAATTCTTAATCATTTTAAGTAATCTGAATAATTTCAATTTAGATTATTTAATACCCTTCTATCAAGTGTTAAGAATAATTTTGCTTTACAATCGAAATGCATTACGTAGAATCCTATATTTTTTCTGAAAATTAATTATAATTTCAGCAAATTAATTATTTAATCTTCAATGACATTTACTTATGATTTGTAATTTTTTCATATATGTTCGAAAGCTAAAACGTGCATGTTAAATAGCAATTCTCCATGGATGACGAAAGAAAACGAAAAAAAAAATGAAATCTATTTAACTTTTTATTTTTGAAAAAGGTTGAGCGAGTTAAGTAATAAAACTTTGATTTTCAAGGGAATATTATAACAGCAGACGATAGATAATTCTAAAGCGATACAATGAAAGTTGACTTCAAAATAAAACTTTATGAGCAGAAAATAGATAATGGAAAATATATACTGTGAAAGCTGACTGCAAAATAAAATTATATTAGCAGACAATAGATAATTAAAAAGCTATACTGCAAAAGCCGACACACATAAAAGATTTGATATATCGTCAATTTATTGTCTATGCATTTTGAGGCTTCAACAATTTGTTGCCTTCATATTTTGAGACTATAAAAAAAACAATATTATGTTCTTACATGATAAAAATATTCTCAGTTTTAATATTTGCATATCTAAATATGAAACATAATTTATAACTTAATACCATTATTCTTATTATATTATTATACGTTTTTATTATAGCATGAAAGCGTTATAATGTAAAGTTATGAAAGAGATAAGCTATTAAGGAGGCATTTTAGTTGGTTGCTATTAAAATAGAAAACTCTTGTAAATGAAATTGAATAATTTTGTTTATTCTTTTAAATCGTTCATAAAGCATCTACAAAATTACACATTTTGAAACAGTAAATTGTTTTAATATTTATTTATCGATTTGCCCAAGTTTTTTAAATTGATTATATTGCATCGGACCTTATTGGAAACTAGTATTCATCAAGAAAAATGACAATTTGAAAATGTAATTTTCAAATTATTAATTTGATTTAGGATTTAATTTCTTTTCTTGTATGACAGTCTACAAAGAATAGTTTTGAAGAATCATGCTTCAGTTTATGTTTGTATCAGAAGGAAAGATTTGTTTATGTACGTATAATGTACAGATAGGTTTTCAAACAGGAATTTTGTTTTAACACATAGTTGGTCATTTATTTATTATTTGACCTTTCCAAACATGAGATAGAATAAGCATTCTGCATTCGCAATTTTAATGCTGTTCAAGTAATTAATTATTGCCTATTTGCACATAAATTAAATGTTGAAATAAAATTTGCTAAAAGTTTTACAAATTTCTGCTATTTACTGAATGACTAAAATGAAAATTGCACTTTCAAAAGGCCGTAAAAAGAATAAATGGCCAGAATGACCTAATAATTTATGTAAGTATATGAAACAACCAGAGTTTGATTTGTGAAAAAAAAAACATCAAAATTTACCTATAGATGATAGTCATAATATTCAATAAAAAATGTTAAGAAAATTATTGTTTTACAATATACATTATTATTCTGCAGACAATTTAAAGTCATTACATACACAATACGCTTTTGATTAAAAGTGAGGAACATGCAGTTTCTATATTTTTTTTTTCTAAAAATGTATACCTGTATGCATGATAACTCTTGTAAAATATTTTCACAGGAATGGTGGCTGTGGGACTATACTATTAAAGAAATTCCGAATATGAAATTATTTTAGTAACGACTCTGTCCCGCTGATTGCCTTCATTTCGAAGAAGATGATTAATGACTTCGATAAAACCGGTGCAATTGACACGAAATTTGGCAGAAGGAGGAAAATAATTGTTTCCACTTTTGAGGACGATGTAGCTATAGCCCTGCAAGAAGCATCAAACACAGATTTGAAAACTCCAGTGCACACGGAATTCCCAAGCTTCAGCTAAGTTTTTCAGCATGGTTCACAGAATTTTATGAAACATTCTGCAAGTTATCCATTTAAAATTAAGTATGACGTATTCATTTAAAATTACATAATATTATTTGTCGTTTCGTCATGATTTGCCAAAAAGTGAAGTTTGGCAATTTCTTGGTCGAATAGATAAGTTCATTGTGTGTGTGGATATACTTTAGAATTTATAATAACCTCATTCTTTTTCCACGAGATTTGTTCTTCAGAATTGCTCAGTCAATGAGCAAAATTTGTATTTGTTGCTTATGGCACTTGTCACAGGTTAGTTCGATGACAAATTCAGCAAATTTAAACCAAGGTTTAGCGTCTTTTATTTCAGTCATTCAGGATTGAGCGTTTCTCTTAGCTTCTCCTGTGTCAAACCCTCTCAACGTGGTGTACTCATTCTTCCACGAATCGCAATTTAGAACTAAAACGGAGAGCGAACACCTCACAACTGTACCTCTCGATATGGAGGACTTTGTGACGACAACAGCAGCTAGTCTTCGTCCGCTAGGTTACCGACCTTCTACCAACCAGGCTATAACAGCCTCCATGACTTGCTACACTACTGACCTAGTAAATCAGTTGGGAGGGTGGAATGATTTTTTTTAGGAATGGGAGAAATATCAGTCGCAGCAACACGTCAGTCGTTATAAGCTGATATAAATCATAACGACTTCTAACGACTTATGAAGCGACTTATGTATTTAATTAAAACTTATTGTCCTTATTAAAGATTCCTGGACACTTTTATTTCATTTATATATAATGAAAGCACGTTTAAACTTCACATGTTTAATCACACTTAAACACATGTTTAAAATTCACAAACAACTTTTTACTTTCGCACTACTGTGGATGTATATTTACTTCTGCTATTTTAAGCAGAATAAGTAAATATCCAGCAAAAAAATATAAAAACCTGTAGGAAAGGATTAATAATGAAACTGATTTCGGAAAATAAAACTTTAAGGCAATACAGTTAAATATAAAATAAAAATTATATATTTCTTTGGAAAATAAAATAAAATGAAATATATTCGTGAGAAGACTTCTAAGATTTTTCGGCTTTTGTGCTTTTATTTCCCTCGGATAAAAGACCTGAATATTTTCATTACTTTCTTTAACAGAGACATCAAAGGAGACGTTACATCCTGATGAAAGAGATAACATCTTGTGCTTGGAGAATTTTACAATTCCTTTGAAAGAGACAAAATAATTCATTTGCGATTTTGTTGTTGTTGTTATTGAACAGCTTTCATCAGAAAAATAAAAAATGCCTTAAAAAATGACATTATTCCTTCGAATAAATGGATAAAAGGAATTCATCGTTCTGCTTGCCAGCTAATAGAAAAAAATAATTTTTTAATAGGTATATCTTTAAAATTTTCGTTTTCTGTAGTATTTTGATTTAAAATTAATATTTATATTGCTTTTTTTTTTTTAAATTCTTTCAGTTAAGAAATTTTTTAATATTTTCAATAGTACTAGAATTATAAGTGTTTCACTAGGCCGATTAATTTAATGTCGAATTTCATATAAAATAAACCTCAAATCAGAAATTATACATCTTTTAAATATTAATAATTTCTTATTTTGCGCCTTATATTAGAAATATTTTGTTATTGAAAGAAAAAATCTAAACGTAAAATAGAATATTTTGATTTAAAAAAATTGATTAAAACATAATCACTTTTATTGGCACGTGGTTATTATTATTATTATTAAAACTGCTTGAAAATCATTCCTTGTATTATTAGAGTTGTGAGAAATTGCTTTAAAGAAAATATTCAGGTATTATTAAGAAGTTTTTATAGTATTGGAAAATATATAAGGTATATTATAAATGTTTGTATTTAATGAAAGATAATTTAGATTTGAGATTTGTAGCTTATTATTATGACTTCGAATCAAAAGATAAAGAGAGTAGTTTTCAATGCCTATCTACCAGTTATTGAAGTTTTAAGATGTACGAAGAAATATTTCATAATAATCATGCATTAATATTATAAATCTTCGATGAAACCATGCTAAAACGCTTTATTACAGATTCAGAAACTAAAACATTGAGAAAATGGCAAAACAATCAACTTCTTTAAATTTGAATGATCTGCACGGGAAAAGAAAGGCTAAAATTGTATGCTTTAAGTTTAAGAATATGACAACACAAATAAGACTTAATAAATTTTTATGTTAAATTGAGTCAATAAAGAAAATTCTGAGGAAATAGAAATTGTAATTAATAAAGCTTATGATTAAATTGAGTGAAGTTCTGTATTAAATTTTGATTTTAATCGGTATGAAAATAATTATATGAAATAATTGTTGAAAACCTTTGTATTGGCACTATCTCATTTATTGAACACTAAAAACCTCGCCAAAGATCGCATTTTAATAGACCATTTTATAACAATTATGGGTATATATTTGTTATATGGCATATGATTAATAACACACACAGTTGTTAGAGAGTATGTGATAAAGTTTTTGTGACACAACTGCCACTTTAGTCCTTTATATATTTTAATCGATGAATTAAATGAATAAATCACAGAGATTTCTTTTTTGGGGAGGGGGTGATACTGGTTTCAGTAAAAAATACTCATTTCACCATTACTAGTGAAATATACCAATTTTACAACAACTGGTAAATAACACCAACTTCAGTATAAATATTAAAGAAATAGCAATTTCGCTTAATGTTCTCTTGGGAAAAACCTTCAATGCAAGAGATGAATATAAAAAAAGAAAGAAGGAACCAGTAAAGTATCAGCCGTACTTTTGGTATTAAAATTCATTTGCTAGAAAATAACTTTTTAATTATGTCTTATTTTAAACGACTGAATGTTAGTTGAATTAGTGAAGGCAAAATATACATATTAAAATAATTCCGAACACTCGATTTCTTTATTTGTGAGTTTCATGGAGAGCTGTATTATAATTTTCAAAATTGGTTTGGATTTGTGATTTTTGGAATAATTAAGGAAGGACTAATGAGTGAAAGTAATTAACATGAACGAATTAATGAAAATAACTTTTTTGACTATTTCTGCAAGTACTTATTCAACGTGATTACCCTCTGTCTATTGCTTCTTCTGTAAATTTTAAGGTAATGAAGATATAATTTTTGTATCTATTTGCACTCATTTCCAATGGTTATAGAACTCAGAAATATTAGATACCCGCTTGAAAGTGAATCAGAATGCAACATGTTGATATTTTCAGAGTTTGATAACATTTTACTAATTTGATTTAATTCAGTTAATTTGAATAACATAAGCTTAAGCTGGGAGTAAATGCGATAGAAATTATTCTTAAAATCCATGATAATTAATAAACATATATTTAAATGACGTTTCAGATATGAATGCAAGGCGAAAATAATTTCAGAATTTGATTCTTTTATTAATTATTCGATTTAATTTAATAAATTTCGGATAAAATAAACATGATATGAAAAAAATGGTTTCATGGCTTCATAATAATGAATAACTATACGTTAAACTAAAAAAATAAGAAGTAATAAACGTAAGATGAAGGATAAAGATTTTAAAAAATAATAATATAAGTAAAAAATTTGTATTGGAATGTTAAAATATTGGAAGTTAAGTACATAAAAAATTAAGGTCTAAAGAAAAATAAAGAAACATGCCATTTTGAACTCAGTATGATAAACAATACGAAATCGCAGTAAACGCTATGAGAATTCTTATGCTTTTATTCCATAAAAATGCATAATAAATATCATCAAAACTAAATCTTCATTTAGATATTTGTATTAGATCTACACCCTTTCTGAGTTCTTTTGTTTAAAAAATATTTCAAAACATAAATAAAAACATGTTTTTAAAACTTTATTTCCTTTCTACCACTACAAAGTTACAATTAATTAAAAAGGTATTCAAAAGATTCAAAGAAATTGCACTAAAATATTTGAAATAGTGCTTGGAATTTAGAAACTGTATAGTCTATTTACCTTAGTACTTTAACTATTGTTTTCATATTCAGAACCCAAACAGAAATTTTCGCTTCACTAGCAGACATTGTTTCAATTTCTCATTCAGTTTATAGGCTTATCAAAAACCTTTGACATTTTTTATTAGTTCCATTTTTCTTAGTTTAGTTTCATTTTTTTCCTGATACATTATTCAGTCAATTTTACATAAACTGAATAGTAATGAACTTTTATTTCCAAATGCCAACTCTTTTTATATTTTTTTAATTATATGAATTCACAGTTTCAGGATCATTCTAAGACACGATAAATTAAATTTTACTTTTTTATACGTAACATCATGTATACAATTTAAAGTTCCAGATTTAGAATTTTATATGTAAGAAATGGTGAAAATTTCTTCGGAAACTAATTACATTGAATTACTAATTACAGAAAGCAATAAAACATACAAAAAGCAATGAAAATCTCAGAGTTCATTAAGTTTAGTAAAATAAAGAAAAAATATTAGAAAGTTCGAAAAAAATTAAAAAACACACTGGAAACAAATATCCGAGATAGCTTGTCTACGTTTCCTTCATCTTAAATGTTATTCACTTACAAATACTGATTTGTTTCTTCGAACAAGGGTAATTAAGAAATTTCAAAGTACAAGAAGTCGTTATATTAAACTTTCACGGAAAGAACTTATCACAAAGAATTCACAAATTAACATCGTGCTTCTTCTAATTAAGTACAGAAGCAATAATTAATTTGTTAGTTGCAGAGCAAATTAAACTTCTGCAGCTTTTGTTAAGGAACAAGAGTTCTTTTTATGCCCATTGTGCCGCGCACAATCGCAGTGAGCATGGCCAAGGATACTTGATTTTCAAAGAGAACAAAAAGATCAGTTTTAAATGCTGCTTCGGAATGCTTCTTGAAAACACATCGTATTCTGGAAAAAAAGTAATGAATGAATGGAACGCTATTAGAACTTTAGAGATTTTGAGTTTGAGTCAAGATAGTTAAAAATTTTTAGGTTGCCAAGTAACAAGAAGTAAAATAACTTATTTTATAAATTCCTTCCTTCAGTTGGAAATAATTGCCATTATTTAGTTTTTAAAATCAGTTCAAAGTTATATATATATATAATATGCAAGTATATGATATTTTTGATAAAAATTTATAAATATCCTAGTGCAACTAATTCTCGGTAAACAATAAAAAGGAAAAGAAAAATACCCTGTCATTAAAATAATCTTTTGGATATTTGAATATACATGTAATTATTTTTTATCTCATATTTGGTATATCTATGCTTTTGTCTTTTGTTTCAAATAACAAGACCATCATTAACTTATGCAAGTGACTTTCAAATACTAGAAACATTTTTTAAAATATTGTTTTATTATTTATAAATAATATTTTATGAAATAAATAATAATTTATAATATATCATAAAAATAAAAATTAAAAGAATTCCTTTCTAAACGTCTTATTTGCTTAATATGTTTATTTAAGGAAAATAAATGCAATATTTATGCTTTTAGGCTTTTTTATTTTCAAAAAGTCCTATTATGGAACTTTCATTCTACGGACTTTTGGTCATTTGGAAAAATCCAAATATCCTTGATAGGAACTGGGCTGGGTAGCCTTTTGTGATTATGCCATAATCGCTTCTCAATTGGGATCAAATTAAGTAAATGTTTTATTTATGTAGAGCAGAATAAAAATAATTGAACGAATATTTATAAATATTTTGGTTCAGTAGTAGTATTCAATAGTTTCAGTAGTTCAGTTCCTTCGATACAATAAATTAAAATTAACTTATGATAAACGTTAGTGTTCATATCAATTTTTAGTAATTTGTAAAAAGTTTTTATAAACGGTTCTCTCATTGTTTCGTTCTAGTATTGAATTTTATTTTTAATCAATATAATATTTTTCTGTTATTTATAAGTATGCTGTAAAAAAGGAAATAAATTTATGTTTTCAATAGCAGAATTTGTCTAAATATTGTTTAACAACGTCTTTCATGCTCTTATATAACCATAATTTTTTAGGAAGGATAAAGTATTCCCATTTGCTTATATTATTTTTAAATATGATGTCAGCCCATTATTTATATTATTATATTATTGTTAATTTTTCTTTATCAATTTTAAAGAATTTAGCTAAGGTGAAAAGATTCAGTCAGCCAAACAATCTCACCATTCTATTCCAAATAAACAAAGAAACTTATATAATGATGGCCGAACAATCCAATCAGCAAAGTGCTGAACAAAATTTGAATTCCCAAAATTAGGAGAAGCTTTAGAATTGTAACATTCTTCGGCTCATTTATTGCATTTTTTTTCAATTCAGGCTTAAAATTCTGCTAAAACTTTTAAGAAATTATCCCATATTTTACGACTAAAGAACGCAAAGAACAAACATCTTTCGCATATTGCAGTTTTAGAAGTAGAATGTTAATATCTTATAGTTTTAATTATAAAAAAATATAATATAGCTATAATGGCAAATTATTCGTGGATATTTATAATATTCTGGAAATTTTATTTAAACATTTGATAAACAATAAAACATTGAAAAATTAGATATATATTATAAATAATTTGTTACCACTAAACATATGAGAAATATTTGAACAGCTTTATTTGGTTATTTTCTTAGCTTTATTTTGGAGCTTCATGCTAACATAACGCTTATGATATTTTAACATTTATTTTAAAATGCTTTTTAAGTAAATACCGCCCTATAATCTATACAGGTGATTTTATGTTATTAGTAATTTATTTTTCATGTTTTCAGTTAATTCACTTCAATTTCATGTATACTATGTTCATTGTTACAACATTGTATTCTTCGCAAAAAAAAAAGACAGAGTTGACTACAGAAATAACAAATAATGTTAACATGTAGCAGCTGCCACCCGATAGAAGTTGAAGTTGGAGGAATAATATTTATTCCAATTTAAGCTGGAGAGAAACAATGTATTTAAGCTCTAAATACCTTATGCTATGACCAAAAGCTATAGAAAAACTTTTACTCCCATATATATCTTCTTTACTTATCGCTTGAATATAGGAATAAAATTGCCGAGTTACTTGTAGGTTGGTGTAATTAAACATAGATTTAACTTTATGTGAAAGAGAATAGATAAGAAAACAATTGATGTTTATCTATTTCTATTTCTATCTATCTATTTCTATTTCTATCTATCTATTTCTATTTCTATCTATCTATATATATATGTGTGTGTGTTTGTGTTTATTTATTTCTCTGAATAACGTTACAGTATTTAAATCGAAAAGCAGATTGGATATTATAGTTTTAAAAATTCTCCTGTTGCTGGTATGTTCTTTCCTTATTTGTTTTTTAAAATTATTCTGCTGAATATTTTTAATTATTGGTTGAATGCTCTTATGTAGTTTTATTTTATATATTTTTGCTTTATTTGGTGATGTTTCTAATGTTGTTCTGTTTTATGCTTTTGCAGTTAAATTCGTGTATGTCTTTGGCTTTAATTTTCAGTGGATTTTCGGGTCAAGATAGCTCAATACTATTGCACATTATCTGATTCCTCACAGAAAAAATACCCTATTTTGAATACTTGCCTGAGAGTGACCCTTGAAAAATATTCAAGCATGATTCTTTTTCTATTTATTGTAATTTTGATTCCATTCTATTCCTTTTTAGTTTACTTATACTGCTAATTTATTATATATATATATATATACGCAACCATAAAAGCATTAAAATGATTAAAACCTATTTTCTGGTCAACAAAATTCTCATGTAGTTTTATTTTATATATTTTTGTTTCATTTGGTGATGATTTTTAATGTTTTGCTTTTTTGCGGGTGTTTTTTTTTTTTTCGCTTTTTAAATTGGTATGTCTCTTTTGCATTAATTTTCGGGTCAAGAGGTTTCAATACTTTCGATCACTGTCCGCCGATGCCTTACCGAAAAAATCGCTTATTTTGAATCCTTGCCTGGGAGTGGCCCTTGAAGAAGTTTTCAAGCCAGATTATTTTTCTATTGATTATAGTTTATTCGGTCGTGTTCCTTTTTGCTTGGCTTATTTTGTTAATTATATATATATATATATATACTATAACTCTATCTATGTACATGTGTGTTTATGTTTAGATATATAGGTCTAGCAGTGTAATAGCCCTAAATATCATGTCACAATTAGTTAAAGTCCATTTCTCTCTAACGAAGTCAAGTATCAGCACATAAAGAAGAAAAATTTATGCTGTAAGATTTCAAATAACAATTGGCAGCTAAATACATCAAACTTTGTATTTCCTTTCATAACTTTTCTTATTAAATATAGTCACGAATTTGCATCCTTTTTACAATGAAAATTAGATTTATCAGCATTCGGACCATTATTATGACACCAGTGACTCTATTAGATTATTATGACACCAATGACTCTATCAGATTATTATGACACCAATGACTTCCGTTTGTATCCATTTTCATGTCTTCCAGTCTCTTACCTTTAAACCACGTGTTTAACGATCATCCCCCTGACACGTTCATTGATTCCTCTGGAACTGGGAGGTTCTTGCTCTCCTTCCTTTGTTCCTCAGAGACAACTGCAGACGACAAGTTTAATTCAAAAAGTTCAGAGGTTATGAAAAGCGGCCATCAAGACAGCGAAGGGGTGTAAGAGGCCCAGACAACGGGACTCCTCATCGGACCTCTGAGGGGAGACGGCATCGATTGGTTGCGGCATCACTTCTTCTATTGATCAACAAAAATGAAATTGGTAGGATGGATTTTGAGTAGTAGGAAGTAACCATTTAATGGTTCTGGCTTTATGGCAGTCTTTCCTGTAAAATTCGAACTTGATTGTCAACCTGTAATGGGAAATTTCAATTTTCGCTTTATGAAGTTTTCAATGATTCCATTAAATAAATTATATTATTGTCAAATAAATAAATTGTTTCCTGATGAATTAATTCAATTTTTACTCATTGTTTTTAAACAGAATATATTTCCAATTTCGTTTCAATTAGCAATAGAATTTCCACTTTTTTCCATCCTGAACAGTGAATATTTGAAAAATATTGCTTTAAATAGAAATATTATAGAATATTTAAATTTTTATATACAGAAATATTTTCTGGGGAAAATTAAATTTACTACATCGGCTATTCATTCGTACTGCATTAATTAAATAAAAATGGAGAGAATGTTTAAAGTTATTTATAATTATAAACTATAAAAACAATAATATATAAAAACAATAATAATTAAAATATCAATATCAAGTAACAATAACATTTAATTATATATGAATTAAATCACATAAATTTAAGTATCTAACAATCACACAAATTTCAAACTATGCGTATAGCTTTTACTCGTTAGTAAAAAACATGTATATTAAGAAATTTCTGAATTTTCATGGCAAGCACATTATATATTATATATTTATATTACACAGGAATTTAAAAGTATCTTTTTATATTTGAAATATTTTCCATTGCATTATTTACGATTTTACAACCATATTTTTGCCAATATTAACTATTTTAATCCAAACCATATTTTACTATCGACTTTGTTTATCAGAAGAAAAGAAACAGAAATCATTCATCGATTCATGTTTCTGCAATTATTTAGTTATTTTCAATAAATTGAGATAAAAAAATGTTGCTGCGATTAAATTCAAAGTCTTAGGAAAAAAGCAGCAGAAATAAATAAATACCCAAAAGCGTCATTCATAACATTTCAGACTGAACAGCTCCAGTATATATCTAAGACGAAATTAATTTCGGCATAATTTCATCATATCATCCAAATAGAAAAAAAATTGAGAACAAGCATTCCACTTTTAGACAGTGGCAATTACTGCTTTCGGATCTCAAATTTGAAACATCTTTCGGAGCATTCGAATCTTTAATTTGAAACATCATAGCACGAAAATACTGGAAGGTTTCTTCTGCTGACTTTTCATTTAAAGCAACAATAACAAAAATACAATCTACGATCGAAGTCCTTTATTTTGAGGTCAGTTTATTTTAAGCTATCTTGTGAGTACATTATTGTTTTAAGTCATTATTTTTCGTAATTAATTTAAGTCACAAAGCAGTTTAAACCGGTTTGAAACAATCAGCTTTTCTAGTTGGGAAAACAAAGGTTTGGAGCTCGATCGACTTTGAGATGGAAAAATAAAACCTTTTTTCTAAATATCAACACATGCATAATCTGAAAGTCTCGTTATTGTTTGAAACCGGTTTAAACTAGTTATTGACTTAAAATAATTAAGACAATTCATAAGAATTCAAAGAATGAATAATTCAGAAATCAAATTATAACTTTAGTTGGCAATAAATCGCCAAATGTGATAACCTTCTGCATTATTTTCTAATAGCTATAAAAGCGAAAAAATTGATGCCTAAAAAGCAATAAATCGTCAATTTATTACCTGTGCATTTTGAGACTTAAACCAGTTTGTTGCCTACGCATTTTATATTTTATAAAATCTCATATTAAAACAGCATAATGTTCTCACATGATAATATAAATCTGCAAAAATTATTCAACGAAGAAATGGATAATTCTTGAATTCTAGTCCTAATATTCATTAATTTCCTTCATTGAATATGTTCACCAAAATCTTTCAAAAGGCCTATATTGTTTTGTTTTTATTTATTGAAAAATGTTGATTTCTTTTTCCTGGAGGGTTCTTTTTGAAATTCCCACAAATAAAGAAAGAATTGCATTTCAAAAATGAAGACCAATTCTAAAATTACTTTTAAGATATTTTCCTACTTGCATTTCAACTGAAAATAGAAATGTTAACATTTAACTTAATCAATATTAACTATAGTAAATTAGGAGCTGTCTACAAAAATAAAAACTTGTAGAAGAAGAGAGTGAATCTGCTACGCGTTATGAGTAGAATATCAAACCGCTTATTTCTTTGTTCAAGATTAAGTATTTTTTTAATAAGTAATATAGATTAAGTATTTTTTTAAATAAATGCGCATTAAACACGTCTTTCGTTAATTAACAAACTATAAAAGGACGGGAGAGCCTGGTTGATAGGTTGTTGGACTTGTGTCGGTTAGGTTGTGAGTTCGAACAAACCAGCTAGAGATTCTCCGTGTGTGGTTGTCACTGACGAATGTCTAAATCTGCCGTGGTCTTAAAGTCCCCCATGTCGAGAGTAATACCACTGGAGATACTGGTTCAGAGGTGATCATTCTCTGATTCAGGTCTGAATTACGATCTGTGGTATAAGAAATTAAAATGCATGAATTAAGTCCACCCCAAAAAAATGGTTTGTCGTACTCTTGACCCTATAGGACTCTACTGGAAAAATCATGAGACCCACCCTATCGGCTCTACTCGTTATCTACGTAATCGTGTGGTTGTCCAATGGCAAATGCCATAAAAAACAACACACTGATTATAAATATATACAGAGAAAAAATGGAAACTTGTAGAAATTATAAAGTTTTATTACAATTTGTACACAAACCTTTATTAGTCAATAAAAGTTTAATTGTTTGGAAGATAGAGTTGCAAGAATATCCACGATGTAAGTGAAAACTTAATTGCAAGAGATTTTTTTTCGGCCGTTTTTTATTTTAAAAGAACTGCATTCCAAGAGTGAAGAAATTCTGTGGATTAATGTAAAAAAAAATTAGGTACAGAACATTAAAGATATTTTTAGATGAATTATTTAGAGACTAACGCCTTCATAGCCACATCGTATTTCCAGTACCATCAAACTTTTTTTTACGAAACTCATATAAGAATAAGTTGACATTAGAAAGTTAATTCACCTCCCTCTCCATTTTTCAGTGTTTGGATGACAACAATAATGGTAGTTATCTATAACAGGCAGGTCATTTCCACCACCAATCGGACACAATGACACCAGAGTTGAGAGTGCTATAAATCGCTACCGAGAGGGGGAGAGAAAGTCACAAAAGGAGGAAATTAGCTCTTCCTCTGGAGTTGCCATCGACGTCCTCGTTCATCAAGTTGCTCGTTGAGTCGAATGAAAGAAGGGGCGCCGAAGGACAGCTTCAAAAATCTGTCTTTCAAGAAAAGGAGAAAGGAGCTCAATTTCAAATTGAAGACGCAGAGGATACTTTTTTATTGTCAAATAATGGAGAAATTGTCATTTATGTTATTTATGGCTTTTCGCTCTTAAATTACTTTTGAGGCGAATTTTAAAATTTTTGTTGGTATTTTGTGATAAGTCACACTACTGATTCTCCGTCCCGTCCGTAGTCACTCGGAAATAAATACTGAATGACTTTACCGCAGCAAAAGCAACACTGACAGGAACTATGGTCGAGTCCTAAGGGCCATAACCCCCCTTAGGACGTATGTTCCGTCATCGATGTGAGGAGCCAGATCCCTTACCTCTATTGTAGCCATCGGGTTGGTGAGATCCAACCACAAAGCTGGAAGTATCTTATCCCCAATTACAAGGTGCCCCTGCAAAGGGCTGGTATTTTGAGAAGAAGAAGATAATAACTTTTAAATTAATGAAGAAAATGATTTCATTATTGATTAATTATACGTTGTGTTGTGTCTTATGGCACTTTACAGCCCGATGATAGTTATCATCAGAGATTTCATCCGAGGGAGTGCTTTTTGCTTTTACAGCAGCTCTAACTAGGGCCAAGAGTACTATTTAGTTACTACACGCATCACAACCCTTTTTATGGGATGGACTTTATTCATGCATTTCATTCACAGATCGTAATTTAGACCTGAATAGGAGAACGAACACATCTGAATCACTAACACCAATGGTCCCGGCATGGAGGACTTCATGACCACGACAGATTTAGACGGACGCCGCCTTCACCATACGCGAGGAGTCTTCGGCTGATAGATTTGAACTTGCGCCCTGTGGACACGAGTTCAATGCCCAACCAACCAGGCTATCCCGGTATCCCAAATCTTCAAATTAAAATGTCATGTTAAAACCTCAAAAAACCGTCGCTTCATTCCCCTCATAACACATGTAGGCTATGACGGGGAATGAAGCGGCGGATAAACTAGCCAAAACGCTGCTAGCGCTAATCAACATCAGAATACAATGAAGCTTCCAAAATGTCATCTGATGAGCATCCTTCAAACCGAGATGAGGTCAAGATGGCAAAAGGAGTGGGAAGAAGGCGAAACAGTCCGTTCCACATTCAACATAATACCGAAAGTTTCTCTCCACTAGACCAACTGGAACAGAACGAATGTACTTTTCTTCACTGTACACGGCCCATTCCCAACATACCTACACATATTCCATCTAGCCTTGCTTTAGGTGTGGGGAGATAGGATCCCCGATTCACTATGCCACCGAACCACCACTGACTCTCTCATGGCACATGAGAAAACCAGAATCACGTCTTGAGGAAGAATGGTGCAAGAAAGCTGCATCGAATACCCTTTCATGCAGCAAGATCCAATCCATAATAAACCATATTCACAAATACCAAGACCTCTTCAGGGCTATTCAATAGCCGAGACCTAATTGCCAATCCTGATCAGCCGAAACTATAACTTCAAAAGTGCTCAAAAGTCCCTTAAAAATGCAGTTATCTAGAAGGAAAATAAAACCACAGCACCCAGATGGACTCTACAGATTTTGACACCACAGTGATTGTTTATATGTTAATACATGTCACAAAGATTTTCTGAATGTAATTCATCCATATCTTCATTTTAGTTAGCATTCTCATTTCCCTGTATGTTTAACCCGTAGTCAGTATTTGTATAAGTATTATTGTTCTCTCCATCTAATTATTACTTCATCAAAAAATTGAATACAGCCGTGTAGGATTTGACACAATGGGATTCTCTCCGGAGAGACCTGGATGGTTTGTCGCCTCTTTCTTTCTTTATTCTTTTTATCTCTTTCTTCCCTTTTTTTTCTTTCCTTCCATACTGTCCCTTCTAACGGGTTATATAACTTAGTGTTATAGGCAGTGGGGACACATAATGGTGTTATGTTATCTCTAATATATGATATTCGACAATGATTGTAATTTGGATGACTTAGATTTCTAAAACTGTTGTCTTAATTTGATAATTTGGCGCAGTATAAAAACGGAGGAACAATTTTGAAGCACATATCAACGAGTAAATGAATTTCGAAAAAAAAATGTTTCATTAAAATAATGAATTATTGTTTTCATTTCAAACAAAATTTTAGTATTCTTAAAATATCAGTAATATTTTTATTATTTTTTGCAATTTAGAGTTTAACACTATCAAGCGCCATCCATGCTTAAAATGAAAATTCAACTAACAGAATCAATTGAAGGATAAATTCTTTTCCAGAAACATTAGAACTGCATTAGAAAATATACAAATATACAGAATTTGAGCACTCTTACATATTTAAAAGTGCTTTAAACTTCGATTGAATCATTGTAAAAATGAAATAATTTAAGCTAAATAAAAGTAAAATAATATCTCTATCAACCACAAAGCCATCGAAAATGTTTGAAATTTTTAAAGGGGAAGAGGACTTTCTCTCCTTGTTCCTGTTCCCTCTGGGCCAAGCCTGCCCACCTGTTAAAATTTTTTGACCCCTCCTGGAAGCAGTTGAGGGATGAGCAGGATCTGACCTAGGGGAATCTGGTTTGTCGGGGCCTCTTGAACCTCGTATAAGTTCTCTTGCATCAAGTGGGGATATGTAACAACAATAACATATCTTTGAAAATTAATAAGTTTAATTGAAAAAAAAATTATTTTTAATAAAAATGTTAAAACATTATAAATAAGGAGATGTAATAATCTTTTTAATAAAATAAAAATTCTTGAATATCATAATGTATTTTCTCAATACAGGGTGTTTCATATATTGATGTTTCTCCAAGAGGTATACAATGCTGTATAAATGTTGTTTATTCTATCGCATGCAACAATTTTACAATTGATTTTGGATTTCAAAAAATGGCAATACAGTTAGTATTAATTGATAGTTTTCTAATAAATAGTATTTTTTCAAAATATTTTCAAGATTATGTGTGATAAATTCATAGAAGATATTTAACACTTTTCTTAAAATCTAATTAAAGTTTTATAGTTTCATTGAATAAAATTCCACTGTTTTTTTAAATAAACAAATAATAAAAAACAAAATAAAACCATAGGCGTTTCTCAGTTATCTTATGGCATCTATTTAAAGAAGTATCATGAATTCATTTACTATGCAGCTAAAACACAAAGTTAGAGTAATAGGAAAATAAATTTAAAAAAAAGGTTTCATTACTTACCATAACTATAGGGTTAATTTTGTTCAACGTCTTAAAACTTCCCATTTTAAAACAGCAGGCCTATTTTGCGATGGACATCATAACTTTGAACCGTGGTCAGATGATAAGAACAGGGCCTGAGCTGGCAACCCTCTCTCCACACCACACAAGAGGGAAAAAGTGACGCTTTACGAGCACCATGCCATCGTAGATGACGGTTCTTCCTTTTAATCAGGTCTCGAACCCGAAGCCCTGCTGCTCTGAAACTGAGACCTTACCACCTGGCCACAAAAAACCTCATCAGCACAGGGATTATTATTATTTTTTTTTTTTTTGAAAATGTTACAGCAATAGAAAAGGGGTTGAACTCAAAAATATTTTTAAAAATTAAACATATCTGAAAAGAGTATTAGAGTGCAGAAGGAAATACTAATGTACTATACTTTCGTAAATAATACAAGATTGCTGTTCAAGTGCAATAAATAAATAAATCATTTGTCGTGTAGAAGCTGAAAAATTTTGCTCAATCGATTAAAATTCTTTATAAATTTTCAAGAAAGTCTTTCCAATACCAACATTACCATTATTTTTCGATTCGTTTTTTAATAATCTACTTTCATGAATTTTATGACACATATTAGTACTCGCATATGCACTAAAAGAGAAAAATGCACAAATATTTTTTAAATAAAAATACATTATCAAATAAATTATGATTGCCTCATTTCACGAACGATAAATTTTCTTTGATGTGATTAAAAATATGTATTCATTTAAAATATGCACTTGTCGCAGTGTCATCTAATAAAGACATTCTAAGACAGTTCGTCAATTTAGACATTTCTTGGTACGAAATTGTAATAATTTTAATTATGGACGAACTATTCTTTAGCCACGAGTTTTAGAATTCTCAAATGGGAGTTTTAGAATAGGACAATAATTTCTTTTAAAATTTTAACAAAATCTTTTTGATTGTATTACCAGTTTTATTTGATTTTGTAATGTTTGTAATGGAAAACGAAAATAATCATTTTATCGTTTAAATATTCAAATCCAAATCTTATAAAATATTGGTAAAAATGAACACATACTTGTATTCATCATATGTAATTTTCATTTCTTTCATTAGATAATGAATAATTCAGGAAAGTGGAAACTATTTGGATATTTTCTTTTGTCTTACATAAAAATATGTAAAGTTATCTGAAATTTTCGTAGCAACATATGCAATAATTATTATAAAGTATGCCAAGGATTCTTTCCTACATGTAATCAATCCTAAATAAATGAATACCTTATTTAAAATTAAAAAAACTAATGCAAGTGTAGATTTGTCAAAGAGAACAGATATACGAAATGGACTTGTGAACTTTAGTTTATTTTAATAATTAATGTCAAATTTCAAAGAAAATTTTGAAAACAGCAAACACACCAAAACTCTAGAGGAAAACTTCGTCTCAGATAATTTATTTATTTAGGAGTTAAAATCTCTAAATTGAAGCTAATAAATTTATTCTGACTTTATGGATAAAAAAGTTTTCTTTCTAAAATATTAAACAAACACTTTAATCAACTTACATCAAAGCATTTGAAGAATGAGTAAAGGAAATTGCTCAACTTAAAATAATGATTATACGAAGAGTAATTCTTTTTACTAATTTCAATTATCCAACAACTCCATTGTCTTTTATGTTTTCAACCTTTTGATCTCCCTACACTATTTTCAGGTAGTAGAATTGCAGTTGCGTTTTTTTTTAGCAATATTCAACAGTAAGATCTGGATTCAAAATATTTGATAAAACGTGGGATTGTATGTTTTATTAAGTTTTCCATATCACCTATTGGGAAAATGAAATAAAGAATAATTGATGTTTCTTAGTGACTATTTCCTCCAAAACCTTAAAAAATGTCTGCTTGAGAATGCAATAAAATACTATGGAGACTAGTTATAAAAGCCGAAAGAAATAAAATACTTCTGATAGGCGAAAAGTAATAAAAAGAGGAGAAAAAAGGGCACGAATTTTGAAGCAGTCAGTCGTTATCAATGTTTTTCGACGGCAGAAAATTCTTCTGTAAAGTATGTGTTATTATTATTTCAATAATCTTCAGACTGAAATTCCGACAGAATTTTCAATTCTGTGTGGCAGCTGGAAAATTTGTAGCAATTTCGAATCGTTATCTTTCTGATTTAATTTTATAAAACCTTTTCATTGTTCGCTAGGACTTCGACAAAAATTCTAAAAGAATACTGCTATTCTTATTCGATACATAACCCGTTTATTTCATAAAAAACGCATCTATTCAGTAAGAATTCCATAAATGAATATTATAAATGTGTTGCAATTTGCCTTGAGATTCTGAAGAGAGGCTTAGTAATATATTATTTCTACCATATTTTCCTTAAATTTCTTATTCAACGCTTGATATTATGCGACTTCCCATTATTGATAATTCAAAAGCCTGGATAGGTAATGATTCAGGTAGGTAATGATTCAAAATGTTGTCTAATATATCTGTTATAGATATGATGTAACTCAACTCATTTGCCGAGTGTCTAAATGAACAGAAGTTTAGATTCTAATCACTGATACTCTGTTGGCTATTTTCATTTCAGGAGCAACAACAGATACTAATAAGCAAGATAATTTATCTGATTACATATTAGCCACAGTGACATAGTAGTAAGGTTCTCTTTTTCATAACGGGGGCGGGTGGAGATTGCTGGCTTGAGACCCAATTTCACCGAATGCAAGCGGATCTGATAAACGTAAATCCGATGGAGCACCCCCCCCCTACCTGCTAGTATGGCATGGAAGCTTGGAGAGGTGGATTTCAATTCAGGTGTCAATCTTGCCATCTGACCACGGTTCAATGTTGCGAGGTTCATCCCAAAATAAAAAATAATAAAATGTGATGATAATATAACTAAATGGAAAGTACATATTAGTAGACGAATAATGAAGAAAACCGTAATGGTTAGTACATTTAATATAGGATGTAAACTTATCGTTATAACTTTGCGTTTGTAAATAGCAGGTTATCCTTCGGTTTTAAATTTGTTAAGGAGATTAACTATCTAAACAAAACGTTTATGAAGCTAAACTATGAAAGCGACTTCTGATGTAGTCAGCATACGAACCATCACTCAATGATTTAGGTTAGCACCTCAAAATGATGGGAAAATATTTAACGCTTTAAGTGCTATGGTAGTTACCATAAGCTGACAATAAACTTTCCTTTCAATTCTGAGAATCACTGACGGAGACTGAAAGTCTTCTTTGTACCTAGTCAGCCATGTATGATTGTACTTGGCGTGCAAGCCAGGCCGGTCAATATAGTTTAATAATATAATTTTCCCTCAAGCTGCGTGTTTCACTGTAAACTGACAATAATAATGTTCATATTCTCGTAATAAATTTTAATTTGGAGGTCATAAAATGAAGCACATTAATGTTTGTAGTTTTATCTGATTGATTAAAAGAGCTTGGTATCTAAATTTCTTAATACGACTCTTAAACATTATCTTCCAGTTACTTTTCCTAAAATTATTTTCACTATTCGGAACCTAATTTTCCTAAAATTATTTTCACTTTTTTTTCCAAAAGGAAAATTAGCAGATTATTTGAAACCTACATTTTCAATTTCTGAATTATCGTATTTAGTGGTATAATCATGACTCCTAAAATATTTTTATCAAGAACAATTTCATATTCTTCAGTAATAATAATTTTTGTAATAACATTTCTGCTAGTATAAATTGAAATCGTATCATTTTATTTTTATAATAACAATTTATCTCTATGTAGCAATGAAGGAAGCTAATATCCAAATAAGCACGTTAATCTATAGGGATGCACACTATCTCAGATTATAATGCACATGATAATAGCTAGAGCAATATTGAAATTTGTCGGATGGTCTAATCCATTCAATTTGTCCATTTCCTAGCTCCAGATGACCGCGAATCCCCCTTGTTTCAAAAGCTCTGCAGAAAAAATTTCTTCATTGCTTGGCAGACAAGGAAAGTAGACATTCACGCTGAGTGTGAGCAATCAGTAACTAGCGACGAAAACCAGAGCACATTTATTTTAAAGATCATGAAGAAACCCTACGAGTTTCTTTTGAAAATATTTTAAGAAGATAATAAATGTTAAAGAAATATTCGTAAACGTGATATAAAAAGGCTTATCGGAAATTGCACAAAAGTAAGGAGTGGATCGTTGTGATTAAATGGATGGCTCGCCAATAAAATTGTTTTCTAAATTTTTCTGGCATAGAATTTTCTACTTTTTTGTTCACAAACAGTGCAGAAATATTTCAATGTGTAATTATCCTCTATATTAGACAAAATTAATGCAAAATGTAAGATTTATAATATCTCGTGCAAATCACTTTAGAAAAACAGTATCATAATTTAAAAGATCCTGACATTATTTTCTATATTGAATTTCCTGAGTTCCATCCACTTTCAATATATAATGCGAAAATTGGTAGCAACAAGAAAAAAGTGGAATCGATAAGCGCGTGCACCATATATTTGGAGCTGCAGGTTTTGCCAACAAACACGCTCCAGAAATATGATGCGCGAGTTAATAGTATATTCCAGGGATTGAAAAGTAAGAAATTTAGTAATTTATACTAAAGCGTCTTTCTATAGGCCATTACAGGCAATGCTTTATCGTTTTTTTTAACTGCAAAATTCCTTATATAGACTCATAAATGGGAGCGATACAATTCAGCTGAACAAAAAGTGAGCTGTAATATCCTATAAAACTACAAGTAAAAGTGAAGAAATATGAGAGTACAATTTCTTCCAATATAACGGCAATTATATAGCTTTCGAATAAAATGGAAGTTGCAATGTTCTTCCGTATCTTTCATTTGCAATATTTGCTCCAGCTGTATTTTATTGAAAGCTTAAGTTACTAATAATAAATGGCAAAAGGTATGTCAATAAACAGTCAATATTGAACAATTATATATTTCTGCTATTTTGCATTATTTAGTTTTACACTTGCAATTTTCCCATTTACTTTTTATCTCTTTTTATTATTCTTTTCTATAACTTGTTATCTGAAGTTCCAAAGGATTTTAATATGTATGAATCGAATACCGGCAATTGAGTTTACTGACTGAATTTCTTCAGAGTGGCCCATCTTTCCTTGCTTGGTTTCACCTATAGCGGAATTCCAACATATTTAATCAAAATAAACTGCAAGCAAATTCTGAAATAGAAAAATCTGACAAAATAGTTTAACAGTCAATTACTTACTCAAATATTTTACTAAACCTTTCATTCAACTAAAGCAAACAATGTTTGTAGAATTCAGTTTTTAGCAAAATTGAAAGGAATTCCATCGGAAATTAATAAAAATAAAATAAACAATGGTTTTATTTATCCATTTTAACAAAAAAAATGTATTCTTCAATAACAAATAACATCGAATCTAAATATAGTTTCATATGCCACTTTTAACAGGAGAATTATGACATGGGTATGCCAAATTTTTGTTAACCCAAATTTTTTATCATTATATGTGATAATAGCAATTGAAAATAATAATAACACATAAAGCAAAAGGATCACTGAAGTTTATCTGCCAGTTTAAGGAAGAAATAGTCAAAAATTGAAAAAAAAAGTTATTTGAATACGCACTATTTTATTTATATTAATATACACTGAAGTGACAAAAGTCATGGGATAGCAATATGCAAATATACAGATGGCAGTAGTATCGCAGCGAAAAAGTATAAATGCGCAGTTCGTTTTCCAGAGCTTTCATTTGTGCTCAAGTTATTCATGTGAACAGGTTTTTCGTGATTTATGGCGGCACGACGAGAATTAACAGACTTTGAGAGTGGAATGTTAGTTAGAGTTAGACGCATGGGTCATTCCATTGCGGATATCGTTAGTGAATTCAACATTCCGAGATACACAGTATCAAGAGTGTTCCGAGAGTATGTAATTTCAGGCATCACATCCCATCATGGACAGCGCAGTGGGCGACCACCTGCACTTAACGACCGAGACCGCCGACGTCTGTGTAGAATGGTCAATGCTAATAGACACGCAACACTTCGTCAAATAACTGCAGGAATCAATGTGGGACGTACGAGGGACGTGTTCGATAGGACAGTACAGCGAAATTTGTCTTTCTTGGGCTATGACAGCAGAAGACCGACTCCAGTGCCTTTACTGACAGCACGACATCGCCTGCAGCGACTCTCCTGGGCTCGTGAGCATATCGACTGGTCCCTAGACCAGTGGAAAACCGTAGCGTGGTCAGATGTGTCACGATTTCAGTTGTTACGAACTGATGGTAGAGTTCGAGTGTGGCGCAGACCCCATGAAGCCATGGACAAAAACTGTCAGCAGGGCACTGTTCAAGCTGGTGGTGGCTGCATAATGGTGTGGGCTGTTTTTACATGGCATGGACTCGGTCCTCTGGTGCAACTGAAACGATCATTGACTGGAAATGGTTATGCTCAGTTGCTTGCAGATCACTTGCAGCCATTCAGGGACTTCACGTACCCACACAACGATGGGATTTTTATGGATGACAATGCGCCATGTCACCGGGCCAGAACTGTTCGCGATTGGTTTGAAGAACATTCCGGGCAATTCCAGCGCATGATCTGGCCACCTATATCACCCGATATGAATCCCATCCAGCATTTATGGGACATCATCGAAAGGTCCGTTCGGGCCCAAACTCCTGCACCATCCACACTTTCACAATTATGGACGTCTATACAGACAGCATGGCTCAATATTCCTGCAGAGGACTTCCAACGACTTGTGGACTCTATGACACGTCGAGTTGTTGCACTTCGCCGGGCAAAAGGAGGACCGACACGATATTAACAGTCATCCTATGACTTTTGTCACTTCAGTGTATACAATTGGGAAAATTTCAATATTCAGCATGGATTTCTATTGGATGTTTTCAGAAGAATAAAATTTGAACCTGCATTTTAATTTAAACTTCTATTAGTCTTTTTCATTATCGAAGAAGATATACTTTCATTCAAATTATTAAAATCCATCATAACCTTTGTCATGGATAGAGTTTTAAATGAATAAATTAATAAATAGTAATCACTGGAGAATTTTTGAAAGAGTATAATGCTATTTGTTTTACATTTTTGAGCTTGCTTTTCAAATATTTATGCATTTTCCAGGAATTAAAAAACATCTCACTTAATGAAGTTTTAAATTTCATGTAAAATTGGCATTTATTATTATTGTTTTATTTTCTATGAATAAATTTCTATGAATATTCTTCCATTTCAGGCAATAAGATTGGAAAATATTATTATGATTCGCATTTGAGAAATACATAAGGATTTTATCTGGACTTTTAAATAGCTTTTTTTCTGTCTAATATCAATTTCAAAATTATGGATAATTTATTAGTACTAAGCTAGGATATTTGCAATTAATTTCCTTCAAAGGAAGGGAGAAATTTTGAAAATGGAGAAAAACATTATACAATTATAAATTACATTATACATACATTATTCAATTATAAATTGCATTTAGAATTATCTGCTAAAATATTTAAGACTGGAAAATACTACCTAGTCGGATTTTTGTTTGGAGGCAATATAAATATTTTATTTAATATATACATTTCTTTACAGTTTATTTTCCCTTTTCCTCATAAAAACATTTTCATCACATAATTGTTGAATATTTATGTTGTTTATTTCAAAAAAAAACAGAGAAAATTATCCAAAACACTAATATTCTGCAACATTAATTAGTCCATTGCAATAAAATTTTGCAGGTTTTAGGAATTTTTGATTTTCTTTATCCTATAATTATTATATTTACAAGAATTTCACTGTGAAATACATTAATAATCATCTATCCCCCCCTTCATGGAATGAAACCTGGATTCTAATTCGAGCTCGAGTAATCCGTTAGATATTACTTTATACACTAGCAAATCAATAGCTCTGAAACTGTTTAAATCTATACAATAACAAAACTTTCTAGTGTTTCTTATTTCTGATTTCCTGCGAATTTATTACTAAAAGTAAGGAATGGATAAAGATTTCCTTACCTATAATGACTTTAACGTTTAATTCTGCAGTTAATCTTTCCTTTAAAGAATTTTTTAAATATTTTTCACGAAGCAATTTTTTAAAAAATTGAATTCTATGACATCGAGACAGCAATAAAAAATCCATGATACTTTTGGAAAATCCTGCAGTCGGAACGGAGGAAAGGCTATCGTTCAAAAATCACAAAAGGCTGCTTACATGTTTCCGAGTGGTCATGTCAGATACCTTGCTTCTTTTTTTCCTAATTAGTAAAAATTGTCAGCATGACCAATCATCTGTCTTACAAAATTCTGTCTAGTCTACACACTGTGTTTTACTGTTACGTTAAAGTACATGGGTCGTTTTTGACATGTATCTCTCTAATTCTGAACTACGATTTACTTATGAACTAGCACACCATGCAATTTTTGTAATAATGATATATGGAGAGATTTATATACACGAAGGCAGCACACTATTATGTATTATATAGCACTCTATTATATATACACATTATTTATAACACTCAATGTATACAAAACCTAACAATACAAATAAATATTTGATGGAATCATGACTAGAATCCTTCAATATAAAAAAATAGATCTACTTTGAATTAATTTTCATAAATGACATAGTCAAATGTTTGGTTCATTTTATGGTTTTTAGATTCTTATATATATTACATCAATCTTGCTCGTTTTAAATTAATTAAGAAATTTCTATCACATTAAATTAGGAAAATAACCTAGTTAAATATAAGAAAGATTGCTTAAGTGAAATTTGCCTTTGAGATTAAAAGGTTCTTCAAAACAATCAGATGTAAGTGGAAATTTTTTAATTATAAATGGACAGAAACGTTCCATTCTTTTTTTATGATTAAAAGTAACTTTACTTAAAAAGAATTAATTAAAATTAAATAATGATTGTTTGCAGAAAAAATGAGAAAATATTTGCGAAAGCATTTATGAAAGGAGATTTCCAATGTGTCAAAATAAATATTTATCAGATCTTGATCCTTCACATTATTACACAATATTTAAATGATCTTGAAAGCTTTCAAAATATTCTCAGGTTTCTAAATATGCTGTCAGGAAATATACTTTCTCCAGAAAGTTTAATTCCTTTTATTCTACTTCATTGCTTGGCAACACAATCGGTTCCGCAAACTTCTTCTTGCCTTTAGTTCAAAATATTGATTCGAAGAGTTTAGCAAAGAAAAGGAAAATGTTAGTTTTCATGCGCCCATGCATTCATTTTACTTTCGACGAGAGTAAACAGGAAGTTAAGGAAAATGGAAAGGAGATAATAATCATGGAATAAAATTTCGACTGTTTGCTCAAAAGCTTTCCGCGGGACTTTTACTCCGTTTGCCGAGCTCATTTCTTTCTGGAATAAAAAGCATAACGTTATTCGAACCGTTTCTTCCAGCCTTGACTCTAAAGGTTTCAATGGTTTTATCTTTAATAAAGGTTTAGAGTCTAGGTACCACGTTTCGAAAGGTTTAGTAGTGCTATGATTCACATTTATTTCCACTTCGTCCGCGAAACGAACTTAGATCATTTCTGTTTATTACTTCATACTAGAAGTTCATAATAAGTTTTTATACCTTTCTGTCACTATCCAAAAGATTTGGGTCGTATCTTTCGACTTGGAAGGAGAGAAATATGCTTCTTCGCGGCTGAATTTAATGCGTGCTAAAAGTTGGGTTTAAAGCCGAAGAAAGGCTATTCCATTACCAAGAACATATTGCTATTTTTTGAATGCTTATAAAATTGCTGAATGAATTCCCTAATGGAACATATTTAGGAAGATAGGATTTCTCTATTTCAAGTAATCTTTATTTTTTAAATAATTATTCAAAATTTATGATTATAATTTTAAAATGAAAACTGTAAAATCAAAAATAAAATGAAGGGAATCAACTACAGATAACTACAGCATGCAATTTTGTACACTGTGATAAAAAAAGTGAATGAACAGTATGAAACAGAAATGCAAATATTATGAATTTATTATATTTTGGTCTAATTCTCAAACATGACGAGGCATTTTTTCCAGTACTGGATCAGTTTGAAGATCTCAATTTCACACAACACCGTCAACTTGCTCCGGCAAAACTTGAGGGACCTTGGTTGGGAAGTCAGGCCAAGATGGCACAGTAGTAAGGTTTTGGATTCGGATAGTTCGGTTTCGAGATATGTCCAATGAAAAACCGCCATGTAAGAAGGTCTGGTGAGCTTTAAGGTATCCGACTACGTTCAGAACACTGGTTATCGATCACATTTGCTAATTTTTTTTATTGTTATTTCTTGTAGTTCAGAATTTTCTCTTTCAAAAACAGTTTATTTTTTCTAGGAAATGGAAGACCTCACGTTCGGGAGAATTTTAAACGAAACATATTTTTCAGATAAATTTTGTCTTCAATTTTCTCAAAACTTTAATTTTCATAAAAATTCTCCACCGTTAACATGATATCTCAAAACCCAGTAGAGGTATTTACAGAAATATGTCATCGTGCCTTTTAAATAATATAGGCATTGAAATGAATAAAAAATTTTATTGTTGGTGAAATACTTTTTCATTTATAGGTGTTTTTAGAAAAATTAAGGTGTGACTTTATGAAAAAAATGATTATATATGTATTTATTATTCACATCTTCTTTGCATCTATAAATCTTTCTTAGATTTTGGTTCATTTCTTCATCATCATATTCTATAACTTGTGCACAAAGAAAAATAGGATTCTTGTATTACAATTTTGTGTAAAATGTTAACCGTTGTGGATAAATTTCATTAAACTTTTCTAAAAATTTTCCTATTTCTCAAAATATAATGTATTTTCAAATATTTTTTGTACTTGTAATGTTATAACAGACAAAACATTTAAAAACCATATACAGTTTTTTAAAAAATGCAATTTTTCTAAAAGTTTCCGTTGAACGTAATCGGATACCTTAAATCTTTCGGGGTTAAATGTCCTCCTTCTGGGGTGGTGCGGGGATTTAAATAGGGAGTGCTAGATTAGATGTCGTCCTTGCCATTTGAAAGGAAGTCTAACTCACGAAGTTCGCCTTAGTGTTGTTTATGAAAATGAAACATTAATATAACTAAGCTAAATGGTGTCGGCATCCTGGCAAAAGGGTAGCTCCTCTGTCCCGTGATCTGGGTGCCCTGAGTCCTGGTTCGAACATGGTTGTTCTTCCTCTGTTCTATCTGTGAAATATGTGAATGTGGCCTCCTGTAAAAAAGGGGGTTGTGCAAGCGACTGAGTGATGCGTGAGTGGCAAAGTCGTACCTTTGGCACAAGTTGGCGCTACTAAAACAAGAGACGCACCCCATTGGTTTAAGTCACTAATAGCGGGTTTGTCCAATAGCAAGTGTCACAAGAAACAAAAAACCAAACGGTCGAGAAATTTTGAAGCCTTCTCTTTACAGACCTGACAGTAGTATGCACAAATTTTCATCTGTTTGAATCTATGAAGAATGACCTCTTCTGTCAAACATTTGGCTCTGATGACTGCGTCATACAAGCCATTGTTTATACTAGCCCCACAATTTCAAACTGATGAAGGGTTGGGACAAATAACTCTACATGGGTAGATAAGTTAGATCTAAAAGTAATAAGCTGGTAATACTTCCATTTCCATTTTGCATTGTAATTTATACTATGGTTTACCAAATTCTGTGATTTACTAATTACAATTTTACAAAAAGAATAATCAACGCATTAGTCATTTCAGGAAATTTGTTCAAACTGGTATCAACTGCGTTTTATTTAAATAAAATCACTTCTAATTTTTAAAATATTTTTTAATTAATAAATTTTATTGAATAACTTGTCTTAATTTTAAAATATTACAATGGTTTGATTAAAGAATCCCAAAGTTCAGTTCAATCCGAATATAAATTATTTTCAATTTAATAGAATTCCAAAATGTTCTTTGAAAAGGCACTTCACCAGGAGAACTATTTCCACAATCTTATCTGTTAATTGAACTATTTGTCAAACGAATAATGGAATCCATTGAAAATAAAACAAAGTGTACAATTTCAAAAAAAGACCTATAATAATAATGCAATTTATTACTTATAGTGCAAATTTTCTTACAAGAATATCAACTAAAAATATTTATGTTTGTTTGCATTTTAAAATTTGGTTAAAAACGAAATACGTCATAATCTTTCAACTAATTCGCTGATTGCGTAGCTATCGTCTTATTAGGATGAATTCTTCTCAACAAGCTGCACAATAATTTCTCAACTTTCAGCCACTTCCTTGATTTATACATAATTAATAATTATTAAAATAATTTTTAGAATCTGTGCATATGGTAATATATTAAGTTTGTATTATTCTGTCAAAGCAATTCTAAATATTTTAGAATATTCTAAATTTTTTATTAGTAAATTTAATGGTTATACCAAATAAAGCCAATAAATAGATGAAAATGCAATTACAGCCAATAAAGACCTTGTTTTCAATTTGATTGCTTCAAACCATGCCTATAAGGAAAGTAAAATTCGCCAGATTTGAATACAAGATAAATATTTTAAAAATATAATCATATAAAAATTTTAGCTTAAGAATATCTATGAAAAAATTTTGAAGCGTTTTTCATCGGTTTTTATATGTATTGTTACACAAATGGCGTGATATTGTAATTATAATTTTATGTCTCACTAAACATTAAACACCTTCTCCAGCAAGTCTCACTTATGAAAAAAGATTTCATGGACAAAATGTATTTCTAAAGTTTCTTCTCACATTGAATTAAATATTTCAAAATAGCATGAACACATTTTTGGAAAACTAAAATTTGCATTGAGAAATCAATCAATGCAACCAGCTAGATTCAAGGAGCATCACTATCACGTAATAGTGTTGAAATCATCTGAAATGATAGCATTTTTGTGGACAAATGCGTTTAATTTTACTTTCATTCGCCTGAAATTCGAACAGATACAAGGTAAGCTCATAAAGATATTAGATGCCCTTTAATGCGTTATTCAGTTAGAACAATCTAACGACATAGAATTTCAAAAACGTAATACAGAAAAGTTCTTAATATGTAAAGATTAAATATAATCCACTAGAATCCATTACACTCCATTTAGAATAAAATATAAATCGTTCAATTAAAATAAAAACTGCTTTATTTTTTAATGCAAGATTCTTATAAATTAACATTGTTTTCAAAAACAGCGTTAAAATTTATACCCTGATAAAAAAAAATATATATGTTTAATGCTTTCTACTTCCAACTTAATTGTTCTCTTCCCAAATAATTTAGGTTCTTATTAATGTATAAACTAAATAAATGTTATGAAACAATGACAGCTCAAAGTCATAGAATTTCAAAAAATATGGCAGGGAATACTTATAAAATATAAAATTTAATGCATCCATTTTAGACGTATTATGAATCCTCCTATTAAAATGAAAAACTGCATCCTTTTTTCTTAGCAAAGTTCTTATAAATTAACTTTACATAAATTTTTCTTAAGAAAACAACGTTATAATTTATGATTACACATATAAATCATAAATTTTAACGTTGTTTTCAAAATAAAAGTTAACGTACAAGTTAACTTATAAGAATATATATATATATAATATTGCAAATGGTAATCTAATAGTTTTTTGTCAAAAAGTTTCATATCTTATAAATTTTTAAAGAGTAAGAGAAACTAAATAAATGTTATGTTAATTAATGTTAATAATGTTATGAAACAATGAAAATTCAAAAACATCAAGTTTCAGAAAAGAAATAAAAAGAGAGAAAAATGCTTAGGATATAAGGTTAAATGCAAATATATACATTTAGGATAAATTATGAATCCTCTAATAAAAATTTTAAAAAAAACTGAGCCATCTTTTCCATGTCAAGATTCTTATAAATTAACTTGAAAATTAATATTGTTTTTAAAAATTAGGTTAAAATTCATATTCTGATGTTAAATAATAATAATAAAATAATCTTTTCATTGCTAACTTAATTGTTCTCTAGTCAAATAATGCAATTTCTTATAAATTTATAAAGGAAAGGAAAAACTAAATAAATGTAATGGGACCATCTCGTTCTCAAGTGCATATTTCGATCTCAAAAACCACTTCTGTATAATATATGCTCCTTTAAACATTTTATGAGTCAGTGGAAAAAAATGATTCAATTATTACATTAAACGGATCCAAAATCTTATTAATTTTCTGGATCGTAAATACCAATTCCTACTCATATCCTGTTGAGGCTGAATTGTTCAGTCTTCCCACACCCATTAGATATTTCAGTTTCTGGACCTTAAATGCATGTAATCAGAACATTAATTAAGCTTGGTATTCCAGAGTAGAAAATAAAGCCATACTTCTTCGCAAACGAGCCAAAGATGTCCACTCTGGATGTAAATCGTCGTAAAAATGACACTCAAGAACTGTGTTCGATTCAACCAACGCAGAAACTGTAATAAACGGCTCTTGTACTCAGCCGATGTCAACAAATTGGTGCTAAACAAGAAACGGTCGCTTGCAGCTGGGTTTCACAAGATGGATTAATGCAGGACAGGGATCTTGTTAAAACATGCCATTATGGTAATCAGCATGAAGCGAAGAGACGATTTCTTGCGTGTTAAGAGAATCACAGTGGTGAGATATAAAGATATGAAGTGAAATTAGAGAATGAAAAACCGTGATAGTTTTTTTTTAACATAGAGGCTTTTGTCATCTTATTATCATTTTTTTTTCTGAATTCTAGCTTTAGTTTTCTTTTGCTTTTAAGTGAAGTATGAATCAAAAATGCATGTACTATTTTAGTATTTGGAAATAGTATGTTTTCAATGACGTTAGTTTGATATTGCTGATTTGCCTTCCGTAAATTCCAAGTGGTTAAGAATTTATTTTTAAATCGTATTATTTGCCATAATCTGAAATAATGATATCTTAAGCTGGTTAAGATACCAACCATTTAAAGATACCATTTTTTTATTTGACTGATTTTCTATAAAAATGTCATATATTTATAACTTAGGAAATTTAAATATAACCTGTTTCATCAATTTTTTTAATTAACTTTTCACAAGCAGACGCGCAATCACAAGGTCCTTTGTTGGAAAATGTTAAACTTCGATAATCGTCAAAGTATCAAAATAAAATGTTTCAACCTAGAAAAATCTTTATTTTCATATAGTTCCTATTAAATTCTATACAACATTAATTTAAAAATCTAGCTTAAAGAGTATCTGAGAAGGCGAATAATTATACATTACTCTTCCTGTTCCTCCCCAAATGAGCCCTCTTAGCCCTTTATTTAACGAAATATGTTGTCATCCATTTTTCAACTTCATTTTTGCACCAGTAGTTTGGTTATCTTCCAGAATAATTCCAGGGAACCCATGAAAAAAAATGTAATTAACAGAAATATCTTAATTATTTAAATTATTTAATTGAATATTTTTGATTCCTACTTTTAGCTTATATTAACTTTGTGTTATTTGCGTTACATTCCCCGTGTTCTTTAGAATACCATCAGCAAAGATAGTCATATAGTAAAGATATAAACTAGATTTAAATGGTTTTTTCAAGTACCGTCGGTAAGTAAAGGATTAAAATAGAAAAATAAATTATTTATTTCTTATCATTGACCCAATTCTACTTCATTGAAATTCATTATAAATTACGAAGAATAATGTATAACGCTCAACCAAGCTCTGAACCAATAACGTATCATTTTTAAGACAACCCCCTGAAGAGTGTCGATTCTACACAGTTTCCTACTTCGATTCATTCCCAGAGTTGCAACCACCTCACTTATCATCTCCGCATCCCAAATGGACATACTCATATTTATGCGGTGACGGAGAAGTTACTGTCTAGAAGCGAAAAGCTCATCAACACAGCAAATTTCCGACTAAATTGAAGAGAGAAGGAAATTAATTTTAAAATGGGGTGGGGCGGGATAGTATGGAACGTTTCTTCTCCAATCACTGACATCTGTGCGTGTGAATGACAGCTGAGCAGAGGCGAGGGAGGAAGGTGTGAATGGACGTATTTTTAATGAAGTTCTGCGGCTGTTCTCAAGTATAAGAACATACACTTGTCTGGGGTAAATGATTAAAAATTTGTCTAAACGATAAAGGTGTGTGTTTGCTTTGCGTGCCCCAAGAAAATGGAACTTATTATTGGAAAGAATATCATCCCTGCCTTGATATTTTATTTTTAAAATTTCGCAATAACATCTTCAGTTAAAAAAGCTGTTTTAGTCATAATTATTTATCATATATCGAAAAAATGACAGTTTCCAAATATTTCCAATAAACTTTATATTTGAACTTATGCTTAAGGTTAGCATCAAATATGCTTACATATATTTCGCTAAATATAGAATCTCAGTTAATTATACTTATTATTGAGAATAAAAGAAATGTTCTGTATTAAACTTATTTCTATATATCGGTTAGTAAAGATGATGTGCTTTAAATTCTCACGTTTACAACCATGCTTAAAAAACGTTCGATTTAGTAGCATTAATGCCCCCTTTTAAAGCAACATTAGTCTTGTTTCTCGACTATCCTTTTGACTTTATTTAAGCCCAGATCAGATAAGTAAGACGATACCTAATTTGGCATCCCTCTTCAAACTTCCAACCACACAAGCTGGAGAAGGCTTTAACACGCTTCAAGTGGACATACACGACTGAGTTTCGTTGAAATCTGGCATCAAACCATAAACCCTTCGATCTTAAAGCTAAGATCTTAACACCAGGATCCCGTGGCCTAGATAAGCAGTTGAATGACTTGGTATAAATTTATTCAGATATTTATAAATAATTAAAGATCCCAGTGCTAATATACATTTATGAAAAGAAATGAATTCCCTTTTATATTCATAATTTCTGTTCCTCACTTTGTATTAGAGATTTATTTCATAGTATATACGTTTTGTAGATAATGGCAAGGCAATATCAGTCTAAAAATACTTGAACGCAGCATAAATGTACCTTAAACATTAAAAAAATATTCATGTATGTCAGAAAATACAGGAAGTTTTTTATTAAACAAACTGAAAGTACTAAGAGACTTCTGTAACTAGAACTATCTGTCACAAAGCTACCAAATTTCGCACGCGGACTAGTAACAACATAGCAAATAGGAAACCTAAGAAAGATTTAGTTCTAAAGGTTGCCGACAAGAGGAATGTGGGTCTTTTGATATAAATTTTAAGTCTAACTGCATTATAAAATTTAAAAAGCTAAATTAAATAGATAAATGAATAACAGAAATATTTTCAACTGATAAGTTCGAGACTACACCTAGATAACACTTACATTTTAAATAATCCCACAGGAAAAAGTCAGATAGGGTTAAATCAGCAAAGCGAGGTTGCCATGCAACATGAAAACAACGGCTAATGGCTCTTTCTTCTCTGAAGTGGTTGTGCAGCAGCTGGTGTACAGATGTGTTAATGTGTGGTGGTGCTTCAACCTGCATAAAGACAAATTTATTTAAGTATTGTCTTTGCTGAAGTTGTGAAATAAAAATACTACTCAAAATATTCTGAAATGTCTGAGCCTTTACAGATCAGGTATCCTGTTTGGATTATAAACTCAAAAAGTATCGCCCAATGATAAAACCTGCTGTAAATCCCCATCAAACAGTTACTTTTAGAGAATGGAGAGGCATTTCTTGAAATGCGTGGAGTTGTTCAGGGACCCAAATTCTAGAATTCTGAATGTTAATAGTTTCATACAAATAAAAATGGCCTGATCACTCCACGGAATTGTTTAAGGTCAAGCCTCATCCACCATCATCCTGGCAAGAAGTGTCAAAGCAAAGGTTAATCGAAAATCATAATCTGTAGATTTAAATTCATACAAAAGTTTAATTTCATATGGATAAAATTGATTTTTCTTTAAACATTCCATGCTGTTCAAGCACTAACATTCAGTTGTAGAACAAATCTAAGTGTTTGGCTATTACCAGCAGTGCTCGTCTGACTTTTCAACTTTTGCAATCGCAACATCTGTGATCGTATAGTCCGTTATTGGTTTCTGTCCTCTACTAGTCCAGGATAAAAGAGAACCTATTTTTTCTATTTTTTTAATCATTACATTCGTTGCATTAATAAATAGAGGTTCTTTACGTAAACTATTTCGACTTCTAAATTCACGAAGAGCTACCGTCGCATTGGATTGATTAAGATAAAAGAGTTTCGTAAATAATGCAAGCTATACTAAAGTGAGAGGCATTTTACAGATCAATTGATGCTTGAAATATTTTTCAAAGCCTCGTTTGTTTTTCAAAACTCAAAATACTGTCGCCATTGTCGAGTACGTAATCGCTATTTTGTATTTTGCAGTTTTTCCCCATGTTTTATGCAAAATTTTAGCTGACCTAATTTTTCCCTAAACTTTTTTTGGGGGGGGGATTCCTTTTTCCCATGACGTCAATAGTTTCCGTACAAAATTTGGGGGCTTAGCAACAGATAATTCATGGCACAGGTCTATGAGTCCGTTAGGTCTATGACGTCTATGAGTACCGTTAGTTTAAAAATCATGCCCTGTATTACCATCCTTTTTACCGAAAGATATTTTGAGATTTTATTTAATACAAACACGGCATGAAAACTGTAAAAAAAAATCCTGAAGTAGAACGTTCTAATGCTTCAAGTGAGCAATGGCCTAGAGCAATAATAACAGCTAAGACAACAAAATGAAGGAAAAATAAAGGTTTTCATCCACTAAGATTTAATTTCTACAAAACATAAATGTAGGGTTTAAATTAAGAAGAATAATCTGAAGAAATTTGAAAAATATTTATTTCTGTGGGCTTTTATTTTTTTTTAATGAATGTAATCTTATCTGTTTCCTTCCTTTCTTGTGGATAATTAAAAAAGTGCTTATCACAAACAAAATGAAAAGTTCTAAAAAAACTCCGAGTGAGAAACACATACATTTTTTCTTTGTGCTTTTGTGAGCACAATATTTGGCCTGTTTTTCTTTTTCTTCCATTTTTCCTCAGAGCAACAGCTATAAATAAATCTACAGTGATGTGGACTCAAATTTTTAAATGGTAAATTAAAATTAGTAAAGAAGAAATCTCTTCCACCTGTAAGTTTTTTAATTATATCCCTAGGTGTAAAACTGATGTAGACTTTTTCAAATATCTTTTAATTAAATGTTTATAATTTAATGGAAAATGGAACATAGGAATGTCAGTTTTTAGTTTTAAATGTATGTTAAGATTTAATTTTCTTGAAAACATCCAATTAACGTTTGGCTTGATTTTAGCAGTCTTTTAATATGTTCAAGTAATATAAGAAGTGCGTTTTAATGAAAGAATATAAAATCTCACAGTTTATTTTGTTTTTCCTAGTAAAGTTCTTAGTATTTTCTTGAAACCTATTGTGAAATAGTTTATAATAGGACACTTATTTTGATTTTTTTCAATGCTTCTCCCAAACTTCTTTAATGCTTAAATGAAGAAATAAATAATCATGAATGTTAGAATAAAACTTTTAGCTATGGATATAGCAATGTTAAATGATAGTGTCATTTTTTTGTTAAATATCAGGATATAAATTTCTAAATTATAAACAACTATATTATTATTTCGTATTCAATTTTTTAAAGTTTTAATTTGTTCATGAATATTTGGCATCTTAAGAATAACCTGAGCTACATAAGCTCATAATTTTGCATGATGTGACATTTTTTAAATGATTTCAATTAACTCATTCTTAATTATGAAAAATGATTTGATTTCTATGCTATTATTATGATTTCTATTCTATGTTAATTAAGAGATTCACAAAATTGCATATAAAAATTTAGAGCTATTTAAAAAATTATTAATAGGCAAGTAAAACTAATCAATGAAGCAGTAATTAGCAAAGACAATATTTCAAATCGATATTTTTACTGTATTGTATTTTTGCAGAGCTTCTCTTAAATTAGATGTATACTTTTTCAGCAATTTCATGCTCCCGAAAATGCTGAGCTATATGCTATATGCTAATGGCAAATTATTTTAAAATATAAGCTATTCCTTAGAAATCTTCAAGTAAATAAAAAATGCCCCAAATTTTAAACAATTCAAATCAAACAGCATTAATTTCAATTTCATTGCCAACTATTATGAAATGGAGGAAATTAAATCCACTATTTTAAGTTATAAAATCTTAGTACATAGTTTTATTGAAAGCTTTTCATTTTAGTCAAATGATTAAACAATAGAAAAAAGCAAAATTTGCCTTAAAAAATGAATTTTTCAATATAAAAGCAATATCAATTTATTAACTCTTTAACTTTTACGCATGTTTTTCGCTTGTTGCAGGAATGATTCTGTTTCATGTCATATAATAAAGATATAAGAAAGAGTTATCCTTCTTCAAAGAAGCTATTTTTTAATATAACAACTTTAGACAGTCATCAAAATTTTCCTAAGGAAAATATTTAAAAGAAGTGAGTTTTAACAAATGCCTTTATTTTATATTACTTCGAGGAAAATAAAAAATCTTGAACATTTGCGAATTTAATGAAATGTCAAATTAAATTACATCCTATTCAATTTCTTTCTTTTTTTAAGTTTAAAACTTTACCTTATTCTACATTTTGTTTATCTTCTAATCTATATTTCACATTTTACTTAATTTTTTCTAACAAACTATCGAAATGAGTGCTGAGTTTGAAATTTTTAATCCTGGCACGAAAAAAGAAAGGGGGTGAGAAACTAAAATCCACAGCATATGATTTAAAGGTATTCGGGATTCCTGAACTGACACCTGTCAAAAATATGCTTATAAAAACCTCTTGGTAAAAGTGCTAAGGCAAGCCTTTCTCATACTTTCACTTTGGTATTTTGGTGCAAGTAGACTTAATTCGCTTAGTGTTACGTAACCTTGCCCTCTCATTGAAAAGCAATTAAAGCTACCTCTCAACTTGTTTATTTTCAGTAACCCGTCTACAAATGTATGTTACATGTATTACAATTTGAAAAAAAGAGAAAAATTAAAGATATCTCACTGTCTAGATTATAAAAAAAGAGAAAAAAAATCATCTGGTTTATAATAAACATTATTGGTAGAAAATAAATTTATTCAAAAAAAATATGGGTAGCGGATTTTTCCTGCTCGTATCATGCGACTCACAATTAAACATTATTACACATGTGTATTGGCAAAAGCACATGACACACATGCGCTTCTACTGGTTCTTGATTTTCTATCAAGAAGCTTGGAGCCCAAATAGGGAGGAGAATCAAGCAGAAGCGCATGTGTAGTTTATAGGCAGCTGCTTAGAACTGCTGAACTGAGATAAAGCCTGACATGTGAGAGTTGATGATAATGATGTAATGTCCATGTTAACAAGGAAAGAAGATTATGTGGCTTCTGAGGGTGAAGATCCCTGAGCACCCGAATGCCGAGATCTGACTTCTAACTCAAATGAAGATAACAAATACACACACACATTCGCTTGCACAACCCCTTTCTACAAGGGGGCTCATTCACACATCTCACAGATTGAACACAAGGGAAGAAAAACCATTCCTGAACTAGGACTTGGACCCGGGATGCCCAGATCACGGAGAAGACACGCTACTTCTAAGCTAGGACGCCGGCGTATGTTAAGATTTAAAACGTTATTAGCTCTATCTTATAAATGTATTTGTAAAAAAATACAAATGTTATTTATTTAACTATAAAATATTAATATTAAAACTTTGCCAAACGTAGCTCATCAGGTTTATATTTCTTTCATTTGCTAGAACGATATTTATAAATAACCAAGTAAATGTTTAAATATTATTCAAAATAAATGTGGCTTCTACTGATCTTGTGCAATAATAAATAAAAAAATTATAAAAGTAAATAAATAGGAATAAATATAAAATAAATTAATAGCAGGATGATGAAATTAAAAATGTAATGAAATATGAAAATAGGTAATAAAAAGGTAATAGTAAGATTAAAAGCATCCATCATAATATGTTGTAAATTGTATAAATGCAGCATGTAGGGTTGTAAATTGGATAAATTCGTCATAGACAAAGAATGTGATTTGGAAATGCTATATCAGATACCCGCTAAAGATACTACTTTAGCAACCATGGTCTCGAAGTCTTTTATTCAAAGACAAAAAATTTTAAGCTTATACAGTTTTCTTAGAAGATATCATGCTGTGTTCTTGGTTAATACGTCTATAATAAAATATTTTCCCATCTATAAATATTAAAGATGACTATACCTGTCAATAAAATCAATACAAAAAATGAATTTTTTCGCTTGTCGCATCCATTTGGATATTGTTCTTTAAATATTTTGAGAGAAAAATTGCTTGATCTCCACAGATAAGAAATTGACACTGCTAGTTCTATGCACATTTTAAAACTATAAATATATCTGTAAATATGTTAAAATTCTCTCACATCTTATTATGGTTATGTCTGATGCTGCCATTAGGTTAACTAAAATTTAATTAACAAGTATAATTACAAGTATGTTGTGCAATTTGAGACATCAATAAACAAGAGAGTAACTAGTTCTTGCCTTTAGTCATCTACCTGGCTAAATACATTATTTTATTTTTAGACTGAAATGATTATCACTTAAAATAAGCGTATGAATTTAAAAATTAACTATGTACTATATATAGCATTCTAATTTTGAGTATAGCAATTCAAAGCTTTATAATTGTTTGTTTTTCTTGTCACTGTCATAAAACTCGAAATCTAGTCAGCTTAACCCTTAGCTGGGAAGGTGAAATTTTAGGACAAAGTTGGGAGGTGGGGTCTACGAGACTGCATTTCCTTTACACTCAAATTAAATTTTTTAATGAATGAATTATTATGAAAATCTGTCAATAAATTTTGCAGATATTTTTCTTGATATATAAATATATTTTAGAATTTTTTCAAAATATATAGTATTTGAAAAAGTAACATATATTTGGAACATACATTTGCTTCACAAATGACATGTTGCAATAAATAAAATTCGTGTAAAAACGTATTAATTTTGAGTTTTAAATCATATTAATTTTTCCAGTATATAAGCGTATATAGAAAACAATATAATGTAAGATTCAACCCTTATAGGAAAAATAAAAAATAAAAATTGACAATAGGTAAAATTTACCCCTTTTTTTATCGGTTTGTGAGACTTTCGTAGCATAGTTTTTGAGGGTATTTTAATTGTACAAGTTAAGAGCTAGTATAAAAATCCACCTATAAACTATATAGAATTTCTGTTGATACATTAATATATTTTAAACTTTTTTTCAAAATAATCACTAGAAAATTAATTATGTTTGAATGCTATGTGCATTCAAACATAATTAATTAGAATTGATCGAATGTGAATTTTCATCTACAAAATCTTCTATACAATTATCCTCATCATTTAAACCCCCTTCTACTTCATTTAAAAGTCTCTGGAGCTCTACTTCATAATATGATCTCATAATGGGTAATACTTTGAGAACTAAGGTTCAGAGACATCTGCTAAGCTTTGTACAATACTGGGAAAAATAAAAGGTGGGTGAGGCCTGACAAACATTGCAGGAAGAAATAGCTAACATATTTTTAAAAGACGTCCGCTGAAGCCGGTTGAAAAAGTACATGATGTTTCAAGTCACAAACAGGAAGATATAATATCAATTCAGTCAAGTGAACTAAAAATAGAATATGGGCGACCGAAAGCACCTAATTAGCGGTCTCATAGACCGCTTCTTCCCAGTTATGAGTTAATATTGTACTGATGCATTAAGACTTTAAATTAAGCTACTAATTAACCTGAGCTCAATTTAGCTATAAAGCTGTTTCATGACAATATTAATATTGCAAGTAGCTCTGAAAACATATGTAATTCTAAACAATTTCTTTATTTTGGAATCAGTGGAAATTAAACATCTTTGGAAACATAATATTTGCCTCTATTCCTTACAATAACCGTGAAATTTGAGAGAGAAAGATGCTCGTATTTACTCTCAGGAATTGAATAATAGCGAGCCTGCATAAAGATAGTAAAATATCGACTCTGTTATTCCCTAATAAATTTACTTAATAATTCAAAACAAGTGTTCGTAAAACTAAAGCAACGTATTCTTTTCCAGACGCTTCAAACCTTATCTAAACTGTTTGCCTGCAGTAACTGAATTAAAAGAACTGAGTTCGGAAAGCGTTTATTTTATTTCAAAGTCCTATTAAAAAGAAATCAATTCCACTAGCGCAGAAGGTTCGGGAAAAGCAAGGTTAATGAATTCTGCAGTCCAGTGGCCCCAGTCAAGAGTCACGTGCCATTAAAGAGGTAATTTTCTGTCAGATAGACAGACGACCGGGCGTCTAGATTTGTGGGGGAGCCATTAGGGATCCTTGTTCCTACCAGCATTTATCAGCTAAAAGGCTCGAAGTTACAATTCCTTTATTCAGGATGCAGATGTTTAGAAAATGAATGTTGCGATAAAGTGTGAACTTTTTGAAGGACATTTTAAAGTAACTGAGCATGAAAATTAAGAGCATGCTGGGGTAGATCAGAACTAAGAAAACTAAAGTACATTGATATCATACTTTAATTAAAGGTTAAATTTTTAAACAGCCTGATCCTTATCTGAAAAATACGTTGCTGTTCTTAGGTTGGGGGGAGGAGAAAATTTTATTTTACAGCTGAAACATTTTCGATTGTAAAACTAATGGATATCGATAAACATCTACTTAAATGTTTAAATTTACTTCCACGTTATTTTTTAAACATCATCGTTTATTTGGTGCATAAAAATCACATCAATGCATAATACTTCAAAAATTACTCTATTCATGTTTTTATAAGCTGATTTACGATTAAATAATAAAAAATAATAATAAAATTTTACCATAGAATTATTTACATGTAATTAAGTCCATGTCCAGACTTAGGAATAACAGGTCTTCCTCGTGATTCCAACTTTTAAGGAGTATAAAACAGCCACCATGTGTAAAGGGATTAAGTATGCGAGTGTGTGGATGTCATCTTCTTATGAATTAGAAGTTGTACTTCTGCCCTAGGGTGTTCAGGGAGCTTTACCCTTTAAAACTATTGCGCAAACTCAGATTAAATAGCTAACTTTGTCAGCGGGTTTGTCTACGACAAATGCCATAGATTACACCAAAAGGTTTTGACAAACGACAAAAAACATCTGTACAGTTTTATAATTTTCAGATTTTTTATTGTTTTTTTTTGTATGTATGTCACTGCTATTGTTCAGATGTCAGTTAATTTGCAGATTAGTTATCTAATTTGCATCTTAATTAGGGTATTCCTTTAAAGTGTGAAAAATTTATTCAAAAAAATAATTTGTTATCTAGATAACAAAATTATCTAGAAATCTATACATTATCTATTAGACACTCTTTAATTTGCACATTATCCACTAGGTGCTTATTAAAATGAAAATAAGATATTTGCTGAATTAATAGCAACGCTTCTGAGCTTTTAAATTAAGTTTTGTCATTTATTTTTGTTATCTAAAGAATCAAGTTAATACCATCGAGTAATCAACACATTAATTCATAAAATCAATTGTGAAAATTAAGTACAAGGAATTAAACGGTTTAAAGTATTATTACAACTAAGAAAATTGACATAGGGTTATTTATTTATTATTCGGTGCTTGTTTGCATATTTTAAGCAAAATTCTCTTCTTAAAAAACGGACACAAGGGAAATTGAGGCTCTAACTGGCAGAAACGATTTTCAGCAGAATCAGTTATGCTACGCACTGACGCATAAGAAATTAAAGCAAGTAACAACGTTCAGACGTTAAAAGCTGAGAGAAAGGGAAAAAAGGGGTAGGAAAAGGTAATGAGCAAAATAAACTGTTGAGCTTTGATGTTACTGAAGACGCTAATATGCACATTACCTAGTTAAATTGCCAAAACCCTTCATTCCTTACTTAACGGAACAAATCTGCGAATTTACTAGATAATCTAATATAATTAATGATAAAATTGGGCCCATCAATTTGATAATTTTCCTAATTTATTCTTACATAATTGTTCGCCGAGTTTCAGATGTGCATGCATATAACTTAGTAGACTTCGATGATAAAAGCTCCCAAATGCATTGATTTCCATTTTCAGTACGTTATTTTTTAACCACTTTATTATTTTTACTTTTATTAACTTTGCAATATATTTTATATTGACAAAGTTATAGTGAAAGGGAGATCTTTCCAATGCATTGCTAGACGTTTTCACTCTTATAATCATCGATCAAATCAAATGCAGCAAATTCTATAGGACGCAGTGGATTGGTAGACAAGTCTCGGTTTTGGAAGAAGGGAAGTTAAGCTTTCGAGACCCGTTCCACTAAAGAACCATCATATAAATGGATCTGGTGCACGTTAAACAGTCGGGGCAAAACGTTCTCTCTCTGGTGTGGCTTGGAGTTTTCGAGATGGTATGCCAGTTTAAATGCCATTTTCATCATTTGATTGCTGCACAAAATTACAAGGACCTTCTCAAAATGAACCTAATAATGTTTTAAAACTGAACGTCAATTTAACTAAATCAAATCAACGGATTTTATATGCAATTCCACTTAAACATTTAGTAAAACTGAGTTGGGTTGTACTTAAATTGATTTTTCCGCAAATTTGTTCACTGGTATACAAAAGGAATGTTTCGCAAATTAAATTGAAAAAAACGTGATGTAGTAAAAATGTGAACATTTCTTTAAAAATTATTTTATATAGAAACCAATATTTCAATACTGAAAGTAGTGAAAACTTTATATCATTTAATTTTATTATTGTATTACAAGTAGCGTATTTCAACTATATATCAGCAAGCTATTAATTCAAGTTCAAATTCAAAATTTTTAAAATCTTTCATTTCATTGGATTTACAGACTTCAAATAAGTAATGAGATTGTAATTTTGTAGATATTGAGTATTCCAATATACATTAAATTCATAGAGAAAATAAAAAAAGTGTTTCTCAATAAATATATTTAATTCAGACATATATTATTCATAAATGCATTAAAATTTGAAATAATTTATTTTTTGTACTTTCTTTGAATACATTTTGCAAAAGCTGCATTTTGAATTAATCCTTCTCTAAATAATTAAATATTTTTATGAATAAACGTATTATCTATTGAAATGATAATTTTATAATATTTAAATAGTCAGAAATTCATTTAATTGAATTGTGTATTCCGAGTAGAATTAATCAGTAATACTGCAATAGCGTCAGATTAACTGATGGTACATATTATATTCTGAGAGTCTGTGGAATGAATTTTCGCAGGAAGATTCCTCTAAAATATTTAAAATGTCATGTGCTCAATCTTATTTATGATTATGTAGAATACTCACAATCTTTTGACAATATTTCCGATTGTCTCCTATTAAATTATTTCTCTCTATTTCCTTTATTTTATCTTAAATTCGGTCCATATTTAGCTTAGCATTTAAAAAAATATATGTTCACTATTAAACACAAATCATTAATCTTTAAAGTACAAACACTAATTAACCAATACTTTGTTGATTCTGTGAATATAATTGTTTTCATACAGGATGCTGCAGCACTCAACCGACCAATTCAGAGGGGTGATGTTAGGAATTAAGAGAATAAAGAATCACCATGCAACATGAAGTTCCAAATGATGTTTAATTGCTGAAAACAGCAAAAATGTGGAGAATATTTTGGAAACTGTAAAGAATTAATTAAAAAAAATAACAAATGGCGTTTTAACTATGAATTTATTTAAAAGTGAAAATACATTCTTAAGAACTTTTCTCATTCTAGTCATATGCGGATTTGATGACCTAGAAGGTCCCAAATTACTGAAAAAGAAAAAGAACTTTAGAACCCATTTTTGAAAAACCGTTAAAAGGAGAAAATTAAAAGTTTGAAAATGTAAGCAATTTTATAATTTATAATTTGATATAAGCGTGTAGAGTGAGAACAGAGGACTTTTAAAGATATTCAAGAAAAAATAAAATGGGAATCCAATAAATATCGCTGCAAAAATCAGTACAGATGTTCGCATAGTGGATTGTCAAATTTAAAAGCGAGGATAATAGACATTCAGTAGATGAAAAAATTACCAGAAAACATATCGTTCTACACGATTATATTGAATTACGGACTATAAAATTCTTTACATTTTCAAAACTTTAATTTTCCTCAAGTTTTAAGCTTTTTTTAGTACTGGGTTCGAAACTACTTATTCCTTTTCAGTAATTTGCGACCCACTTCAGACTCCCGTCTAGATAATCAAATCCGCATATTACTAGCATAAGAAAAATTCTTAAGTCAGTGCTTTCACTTAAAAAACTTCACAGTTGAAGGACTTTTTATTAATAGTTGAAGGAATTTTTTATTATTTTTTACAGATTTACAACAACTCTCCGGCTCTCTTTATTTCTGCAATTTTCGCCAATTAAGCGCAATTTGGGACCTCGTGTTATTTGATGATTCTTCATTCTCTTGATGCCTAATATCACCTCTCTAAATTTTTCGGTTGAATTTTGCAACACCCTATACATATATGAAATTTTAAGATTATTTTCCTTATAACTTTTGGAATTTAATATCATATTTTACAGAAATCAGTTTCGGTTTTACTTTGCACATTATATCTATTGATATAGAAAGCATCAAATTTTCAAACTATCACTAAGAATTAGTCGTAAGAAAGCTTAGCAGAAAATATAACAAGATTTCTTTGGAGAATAATAGTACAACTGCCAGGTCATTTTATGAGAAGAATGTAAAATTAGGAAAACAAAATTTGATTCAAATTGTTATTATTTAAATTTCTCAAATACTAAAAATTATGGTTGTTGCAAAACTAGGGTAGGTGTACAAAAAAATTCAAAATACTCTGACGTTCAAACACTTTAGTAATTTCTGATAATTATGAAATAATTAATTTGATGTAGTAAAGTAGTAGAATTTAACTTAGTAGAATTTTTTTTAAACCTAAAATTTAAAATAAGAATTAAGAATCAACAGGAGCCTTTCACAATTCCCTTAATTTACATTAAAAAAAGAGTACTGAAGAAAAATTGGCAGTATCATAACACTATTATTATTTTTGGTTTGATATGATTTCTAGAATAATATTTCCTAAAAATGCATGTCAAAAATATTTAAATGGAAATCGAACTTTTGCAAAAAAAAACATAAAAGCTCCGATACTTTAGGTTTGATTTGACTATGTTTTATTATTTTAAAATATGCTCTTAGTTACATAATAACGGACATATGTGCATTAAAAATACTTATAAGGCATATATATTGCATTGTATGGAAATTATATAGTGCAAGCATACATTTAATGTTAATGCATGTAAACGCAATAAATTAAAATAGACAAAACTGCTGTAACATATTTGCAAATAATTTTCATAGGAGTGTGAAACTATTACGAAATAAATGATGTGATTATAAGGTTTGAAATAACTTTAAAGCATTTTTTTATTTCATTGCTTAAAAATTATACATTCAATTAAAAATTGATAAAATCTTTCTTTGAGAGCATCCAATTCTCGAAGAACAATCAAATGATAAATTTAATACTCTTTATAAGAGGGATGAAACTGTACAAAAAAATTGAATGATATTTTATAAACTGTATATAGCATTATGCAGTTCAGAGTTGGAAAAAAGCATTTATAAATAATTTGATTTTCGGAAAATATTCACCTCAGGACGATGAATAATCACCAAATAAATATCCTATGATGATACTATAGATTCAATGAAAATGTTAATTTCTTGAAAAGATTAATGTTTTGTAACTATAGTAAATCAATGCTATGCCAAACATTTTGGGATAGCATCTTTATTAAAGAATATATATACAAGAAAATTTTTGAAGGCTATTCCCGGTGATTTGGATTGCAAAATAAAAGTCAAACTATAAATTCAAAGTCCTTATTCTTGTTTCATTCCTGATAAAATTGTGTTTCACAATTGCATGAAAAACTTGTTCCTTAAAAGTGCCGATGGAACACATGGTAACAGTGAAAAAAATTATAACTATCCCAAAAATTCAAGAAATCGATTAATCGAAAGTTGCATCAAACTGAAGGGTATGGGAAATCGATTCTTTTGAACGCCAGGGCGACGAAGACTTCAGACTTCGAATATAAACCATTTGCTACTTTTTCTCCTTTCTTTTTACTGCATAGAATAAGAACTCCTTGAATGTTTTTTTTTTTCTAGTTGAATCTAAATAGCTTTTATGGATTAAAGCGATCATCCATTAACTATAATGAGTGGTGGAGAAATGGAAAAATAGAAATGACTTTTGTGATTATTTCAGAATTATTAAACTTTTAAAATCGATATCAATATATGCTTAATGTTCGTTCTGTATTTAAAATACGTTTGGGTAGATTCAAATATCGGTTGAAAAAGAAATGGGTATTTCTCTGTCGTAATAAAGTGATTAAAATTAAGAATTCGCTACTATCTTGAAAATGAGTAATTACAAAGGATTACCAGGTTCAAATTTTTGAATTTACTGCTGCAATATAAAGTGCTAAAACATATTGTCAACGGCATGAGAGATATGCTGTTTTACAAGGATGCTAAATACTCCGCCTGAAAGAAGTAATGCTTAGTAACAAAAGAAAACAAAAAAACAAGAAAGGCAGGATACACAAAATAATATATACTACATGAGAAAAAGGTTCACATGTGAGAAGAGAAATAACAAGAACTTTCTCAAATAAATTCGAAGAGCCTCATTTGAACGATAAATAAATATAATAATAAATAATAAGTATGCGATTTCTTTGCAATATTGGGATTCTAGTAAACATTCAGAATTTCGTTGCCTTCGACAGTACCCTCAAGGATAAAGAACATATTTCATTTATCTTCTGCATTGCATCATTACAGGAGTAACGATCTGTAGATGATCACTTATTTTTAGTGTTTAGTAACACTAGAGACAAGAAACAAAAAAATAGAACACACAAAAAAATCTATGTCACCTTAAATGACAAGAAATAAATATAAAGAACATACTCATTCAAATTCAAAGAATCTCATATAAACTAAATAAACGAAACAATAAGTATTTTTGTAACAAGTTCACAACTTCTTTGTAATGTCCGGACTACAGTAAACACTCAGAATTTTGTTGCTTTTAAAAATCGAACCAAGAAGAAAAAACGTCTATTATTTCTCTCCTGAAATGCAATCTTGCAGGAGTAATCTGTAGATGACCAATTATTTTTCTTCTTGTAGATGCCATTTCTTCTTCTGCCGTGTAATTAAAGGATCGATATCATAAACAAACATCCTTGTTTACTTAAGCTTAAAAAATAATGCCGCAAAAGTAGTATGTAATTTGATGACTTAAAGCAAAGCCTGTAAAGAATGCAGCTCGAATGCACGAGTATTTACTTGGATTAATGTATAATTAGGTACTTCTTTTATCATGTCTGCATCGTTGTAGAAAACATAAGCTAATTGTTTGACTTTTAGCTTAAAATTATTTCCACGTTTAGCTTCTTGAAATACATTTTGATCTGAAAAGCATCTTAGGCAAAGTGATTAAAAATCAGAATCACAGGCATTTCGTTTTCTATATGAATATTAAAAATTCCTTTAGCCGTATTGAAATTTCTATTGCAAAAATTGTTCAATGAAAAAAAATATTTAGAGTCTAGAGGCAATTTTGGCAGTTTCTATTTTCCCAAACTATATTTTGAAAATTAAGAGAAAAAAATTGTGTTCAAATATAAAAAATTTCGTCATAAATTCGTATGTAACAAAGAAATAGAAAAAATAGAAAGAAATGCAGTGGTTGATGGATATATTTGGCCCAACCAACAACTCTGAGACCCCAAATAAAAATAAAAATTTATTAATTACAAATTCATCGTTCATTATCCTTTCATATTTAATTAAATTAAATATTAGTTATTTGAGTTGATTTCTGCTTATGAGTTAATTTCTAGATACTCTTGTGTAGAGATATGTTTTATGGAATCATGTAGCACTGTTGATAATATATGTTCAGGATGCTTAAAGTATGTATTGTTTGAGAATACTTATTAAGTAATATGCTTAGCATTGTCTGGAAATTTATTTGTGTCGAAAATGAATTTCCAGAAATATTAACAAATAGATTTCATAGACTACATTGGGAGATTAACAGGTATTACATACTTCATGGTAATTATAAGATTCTGTGATTATTTAATGCACCAATTTATAGCCGTAACAAAACATTTGCAATAATCAGCCGTCATGAATGTCTAAGCTTACTTAGGCTATTTTTAGTCATACTAGAAGAGTAATAACTACCATATTGTAGGACAAGACAAGATAAGTTTAGTTCAGTTTAGTTATATTAATGTCCTGTTTTGAAGCAACGCTAAGGCTATTTTTGGACTGACCTCGTAATTTTGAACTACGGTCAGATGACGAAGACGATGCCTGAACTGGCAACCCTCTCTCCAAACTCCCACACCATACCAACGGGAGGACATTTGGCCCCAATGGATTCAAAGTGCACCAGACCCATTTACACGGGGGAATTGGTCCTCAGACCTGCAACTCTCCGGTTCTAAAGCCGAGACCTGACTAAAAGCCCACCGCTACCCAAGACAAGATACGATGCAAATAGTATAGATGATATTTAGCTTTTTGATAACTTTCAGATCCATAAGAGTACATCTTTAAATCAAGAAGCAAATATCTGATAAAAGTACTTAAATTTCATGTGGGCTTAAATTTAGGCGTTAAGATAGCGGCAATTAAATGTTGATGAAATTAATAAAAACTTTTAAATGTTCTAGCTGATTCATGTGATATTAAATAAATCTTTTCCAAATTTAAATTAAATTCAAATATGTATTGAAGACAAATTTTCAATTATTATTGCACAAAAAATTAAAATTAAAATAAATTATGATTGTATTAAAAGTAGATCTTCCAACGTAGTCATTCACCTTAACATATAATGAGCAAAACAATAGAGCAATACATTTGTGCGATTATAAGTGAAAATTTGTCTTGAATACATATTTACATTTTAAAATATAATTTTACTTAGACATATAGGTGCTACTTTAACGGATGAATTATTACGATTTTCAATTTACTAAGGATACAATTATTAAAACCTAGCTAAGCAACGTATTCCTTATAGATTGCCAGATCGATGTAATGTTTTCATGCTATATCAGTTCACTCGTATGAATAACAATTCCTGCTGAACTTTCTCTTCCGTCGGTGCATTTGGCGATTGCTACCCCCAAAGACAAATTACGTTAGATCTTCCAATGGAACCTGTCACTTCTGGAGACCTCAGTCGCCTACGCTATCCATCACCATAAATCTATCGATTCGTGTCATCCTTTAATAGAAAAGTAATATTCACCTCCACATAATAGCAGATACTCAGTAGAGAAGTGATGGAAGACCTTCGAAGTCTAAGCTGAAACGAAGCACTTAGGTGCTGGTTTTAATATTAAAAACGTTTGTAAATGGATGCTTTTCAAAAATGGTCAATGGTTTAAAAATCAGCATTAGTCTCTTCCATAAGCATTATTTTATAATCGAAGATAATAGCACACTTTGCACTTAGTGTAAATATGAAATGATGAAAATTGAATAGGAATTTGGGATTATTTTCTGCTTGCCTAATTATATAAATTCCGATAAAGGGCAAACACTACAGTGGGAATAACGCATGCATGGTTTCATATTGACTTAATTAAATTTTTAGCTAATGAGACAGCGAAGGTACGAAAATGCCTTTAGAATCTCAGCGTTATTTTTCACCACAAAGATGAATTTCAAATTTACTTTACATTTTTAAATCCTAAAATAAGTCAAATGGGATGGAAAGAAAGTGATAAAAAATATAAATAAGTCAAAATAAATGCAAATAAAAAGTTCTTGGTGTTATTTACGTATTTAATTTAGAATGCAAATGTGTACAAATATGAATAGACGGTGAATCCTTTGGTAGATAAATATGAAAAAGATGTAAACACTTCGTAGGAAGACTATTCATATAAAATATTAAAAAACATAAATTATGCTTTTTAATTCATTGCTAATTTTAATTACCCGTTGACAAACATAATGACAGATAACTTAATAGGCAATGACTGTGTGTAATTAATTTAGAATTTGAGGTAAATCTATAATTCTAGCAGTTATTCAACTGTAATAATAAAATAAAGTGTAATAACATTATAAATAGAGTATAATCTAGTATAACTCAAGTCTCAGTCATCTAGTTAGACGCACCTTTCGTATCTCGTGCGCGGAATATACAATAGAAGAGTGTTATAATTGTCGTAAAAAAATTGAACTTAAGATTTTGCCGAAATTTCTGTTTTCAGACCTCCTTGAATCACATTCATTCATAAGTCACATGTTTGACAATCTGTCTGTCTGTCCATTTATATTTACTTGTTAGCGAACACTATTTCACATAGTTTTAATGAATCTGCCTTATGATCTCCCTACATTGATTGCTGGTTGATTGAAAATAGAAAGTACAAGAAAAAAAAAGTGATGCAAACGGAGGAAAACAATATTATTATAAAAGAAACCTGAATATTATGATTTTTACTTTTTTATCAGAAAAGGAAGCTGTGGAGTTGAAAAAACTAACATTCCGATACATCCATGATAAATGTTTCAACAAATGTGCGTATTTTGCACCGAATAAACAAGAAAGGAGAATAAATAAAAATTATTCATTCATCTGAAGATATCGGAACGTAATTTTTTTATGTTATAAATTTTTATTTTCCTAGAATTAATTGACTATTTCCTTAGGTTGATGATGGATAAAATTTATTAAAAAATTATTTTTAAAATTTTGTTGAATTGTTTTTGAAATATTTTTTATTACTGAAAGTGGAGCCCATGTGATATTTCCAGGACTCCATGAAATCAGCTTTTATATTGCATATTTAACTATTAAGAAACTAATGGAAAATGGTTATTTAATGGAAAATATCCTATAACTGAGTCATGCATCAATGGTTATTTAAAACGATTGAATATTTTAAAACAAATTATCATAAATGACCTATATCACTTCAATTTTACATTTTAAGTTCAAAAATGATTTTGAATGCTGATAGGAGTATATGTATTTGAATTACTTTATCAAACTGTATTCAGAAACTTCAGGATTTAATTTCTAGAAACTTTATTTAATCAAATAGACAACATATTTTCTGGTTACTATCAGTTTCCGTGTCTGACACTATTCAGATTCTATCTTCTGTATACTTTCCCGAAATAAAGTGAATAACTGCTTCTGTGTATTGAACTTCGAAAGTTGCTTCAAATATGAAACTCTTTGAAAGAAAACTTATTTTATGTTTTGACTACTTTTAGATTCTGGGTACTTTAAGAGAAAGATGCCAATATTTCAAAAGTTGAGGTTGAAAAAAAATCTAAGAACTTGGAGAAATGATATTTTCTGTTTTCTTCAGAATAACTTGATTTATAGGAATTATAGATTTGGTTTGGTTTTTTTATAGGAACTATAGAAGTAGAAGGAAATTATTTCGAAAAATGATCGGTGCTGATGGTAATATCATTCGAAGTGTTTCAAACAATTTTTTACAGAAAGTGAGGTTGCAACAGTGTCTAAGATATGTGCATTTAATATAAAAATATTTTTGAATATTTTTTCCTCTAAGCAGAATAAAGTGTTAGTCACTTGTTTTATGTTTGATTTTCATTTAAAGATGTGACATAATTTGTTCAAAGGGTGTCTTCAATTTCTTAAGTTAAATATAAATTATATTATTTAAATTTATGATCTGTGTTTTTGATGAAGAAACGGGGATATTATTTATTAGAAAGCTGTTTCAAGAAGAATATCATGTCCATTCATCATGTTTTAACTTTCTACCATGTAAATACTATAAAATTAAGCAAATTATTTACATTTCAGGTATTTATTGCACTTGTGTATAAGTATCATTTACGACTTTTATATATGTTAATTGGTATAATTAAATTAATTTATTCTTCACAATGGTGTTGCTGAATTAAGTTACTGTTTAAAATCCAGGAATGATGAAATTCATTTAATATCACTTCGAATACAGGTATGGCTCCAGAATTAACATTAGTAGCAAATTAATGCATAATCTAATACTTCATACAATATTAGGACTCTGCTAATAAGATTTTGAAGTAAAACAAGGAATATTAAATATAAGAAAAAAGGCGAATTAAAAAAAATGTGAGGAAGGGACTGTATCTTAGTAAACTAAGAGAATTTGATAACTCCTCATCACAAATTTGGATGTCATAGTTTATTTTTTCAATTTTCAAATATTTAGTAATTTGTTCGTAATTAATTGGTAATCAACTAATGATTCAATTAAAATTAATAATAATTTATATTTCATATTAAATATTTAATTATGGATATTAAAAATATATTATTTGATATGAAAAAGGAAATTATGAAATTATGAATGGATATTACTAATCAAAAAGATATTCATTTTAATGAATTAAATGTTTTGCAGCACTTAGGATGCCTCAATATTTCATTAAAAATATCATATAAAATATATTGTGCACATATAGTGCATATAAAGTTGTTTGATGGCCGGAATATTATTTTTCTTCTTTATTTATTCAATACACAGAAGGTCACCCTAGTTAATTTTCGATGTCTCTAATTATTAAGTATCATCTATTGGATAATTTTAAAAAAATTTGGACAATTTCAAAATCAGCATGACTAATTTTTACTTTTGATTTCGAATAGACAAAAATTCATTCTAATTAATGATAGTATTTCAACATTATGCTAAAAAATCGATGAAAAGAAACAAAATTGAAGTAATTAGGAAATAAATTTGAAAACCTCATTTTTTTTTTTTTTTCATAATATGTTGCTATAAGATAAAATTATTATTCATTCTGTCAGAGTTAAACATATGATAGATTACAGCAGTCAATTTTATGCAACAGTTATCAGGTTTTATAATTGGCGCTTTGAACGGTATCTGTTTTTATCATGGCCGGTGTTTGTTTAATGAATGGGCAAAAATAGGTTTTAATATTTTTTATACAATAGATTAACGATTAAAAAGTTCTACATAAGAATGTTAGAAGAAAGTGTAATAAGGCAGCCTGAAAAGATGTATGGTAATTATGTACTTATTTAAGTGACATACTTCCAGTTAATTAACATAAAAAACAGAAATGTTGTAAAAAACTCACATATCATTTACCAACATTGGAATAAAAAATAAGCAATATATTAAAGAAAATTAAAATAAAAGGAAGTTGAAGTTTAAAAATAGCCTGCTTCAAAATGAAAAAAAAAACCCTTCTGGATGAAAGTTAGAAAAAATGTGCTTTATGTAGAGAAAGTCTGTAGTGGTATAAAAATTTAAAATAAAAATCCTTTTTATGCCTGATTTAATAAGAAATATATCACTTTTTTTCTTGCATTTATTCCATGCATCAACAGCGAAGCAGCAAAAATGACTCCATTTTTCAAATGACGGAAAAATGTATAACAACAGCTGTAAAACAGATTAATTAAAAAAATTTTGAACATACAAAATGTGTCTAACGTCAAAAAAAAGGCAAGGACCTTTTTATTTATTTATTTATTTAATAATACAAATGTGTTTTGGTAAATTTATACGCAGTTAAGGATTCTTTTTTAAAATAAATTAAAATATATGTTTCTAATTGTATTAAAGAAATAAAAAAATAAGTATTTGTCTCATCTTACAAATATTCAAATTATATTTGAAAACATTGATACCAATACTGACAGTCTTCTATTAAACGAGCATTTGCATTTCATAAGAGAAAAAAGGAATGACGTCTAAGAATTTTTTTCTTTATTTAATCGAAGCAATTCTTACTAACTTTCTTTTTACGGAATTCGAAGATGTATGAATTTAATATTTTCATAGGATTAATGTAACTAAACCTATTAAGTTCCAGTATTCTTTCCCTTTTATCCATAAATTTCAGTTTAGTTATATTAACGTTCCGTTTTAAAACGTCACGAGGGCGATATTGGAACAGGTCACGTAATTTTAAAGCTGTCAAATGACAAAGCCGATACCTGAACGGGCATTACTCTTTCCAAACTTCCACACCACACCAGCTGGAAGACGTTTGACCCCTATGGATTTAATGCGCACTAAGCCTGTTTACAAGAAGGTTCTTTGGTGGAATCGGGTCATGAACCTAAAGCCCTCCTGCTCTGAAGCCGGGATTTTACTGCCAGACCACCGCGTCCGTGTTTTCCATTGAATAATGTTGCAATCCATCATATTTAATTATTTTTGAAATTAAATGGTAAAGAGTTTGTAAAAAAGTAAAGAGTTTGTAATTAAAACATTTGAACAGGAATAGGGATAATTTTTAACTGGAAAAAATATTTGAAAATGTTTACATTTAGATTCAACCGTATTTTGTTTCAAAAGGAAAGATCCGAAATGAAAAGTGTCATGTCTTTACTAATAGGACGTATTTTGATAATACTTTATTCACAATTTTAATACTGATAGCCATGGAAATCTTTTTGAATGATATATTTCTGAATTTCATTGGTAATTTAAATTACTTTTCGGAAAAAGTAACATACAACAACGATACAATAATACGTGGACAATTTAATAAATTTAACTGTAATATAGATAATAAATAAAGAAAAATGAGAGTCATCGAAAAATCAAACTATACAAAATTTCTAACTAAGAAAATTAATAATTAATTTGGAATTGTCTAAGTAAAGTATGTCACCCCTATAACTTAACTGTAAGGCAATTATGGTTTTCTGAATTACGTAGTTGTTCTAATATTAAGATTGCATGGTAATTTATTTTTTTCTTCTGCAATAAACTTTTATTATAGAAATAGTTTTCCTTAAGAACTATTTATATTTGACAGTATGAATCTCCTCTTGAATAAGTATGAATTTTCAATTAGTGATTGCAGCTACAATGAAATATTATTGTTATAACAGTAAATTTTACGATATTTGTACAGATCCAGACATTTTAATTCTGGTAAAATGTAACACCTCAAATAAATTTAAAATATTTACATGGTTAGGCATAGGATGAAATGTTCTGTTAGCTCAAATTGGAATAACTACATTCCGATTACTTTAGGAATGCATGTCTCCGTCGTTTGATATTTTTGCAATTCCGTATCAGAATACTAATTTATTGCCGCATTGTTTCTTCAGTCAAAATTCAAAATTTTTCCCGTTCTCATCTCATTAAAACATCTCTCAATTCTTAACTATCTTTGACTAACAGTAAAAGTGTATCATATTAATTGAATATTTATGTGCTGTTGTCACAATGATATTTTAAGGCCAGCTTTAAATCAATTAAATATTCTCCGTCTTTATTTGTATGGTAAAATTGAGCTTCCCCTCCAATTTTGTGGTATGTATCAAATTCTCGTAAGCTGAGACAATATACTGTTGCAATAAAATTTACTATAAATTTCATTTCATCTTACATACCCCCAAATAATTCTTTTAATAACCTATGCTTATAACTTTAATTATATTAATTAAAGTTGTAATTTTTTTCAAGTATTTACAATATTATTTCCTATTAATGAAAGTTAAAAAAAGTTGAAACCTTATTATCAACGTTATTCTTAATAAGGGCTTCCGAATTTTTCAAAAATTTACCTTTCTTATTTTAAAAGTGTTTTCTAGGTATGTGGGCGTAGCTTTATAAGCAAGATAACATCCTCAAGACTGAGTGATCCCTTTTGTCTTGTGGTCAATATAAGATAATAATTTAATATAAGATAATATATTATAAGAACAGAAAAATTCATATGAATTCTCAATATAAATAAAAGTCCTTCTATGGATATTTATACATTTGTATTCTCCGCATCTACTAAACAATTGAATAGATTTCGGTTCAAATTTTACATATTTATTCTCAAAGAAAAAGAGAATGATTACCTGAATATTTTGCAAAGTTAAAACAATTGAGTTAAACAGAAATTAACCAAAAAAATTTTCTGCTACAGCATCGGAATAAAAAAAAATCTCATAAGACAGTTCTTCTCAACCTGTGGGGCGCGCCCCCTTAGGAGGGCACGAGCATATCCAAGAGAAAATGTTATTTAAAAAAATTGATTAAGTGACTTAAAGGAAAGAAAACACGTACACACATACAAAACAAAATACATTTCGACATATTTAATAATTAACTTATTAAATTAAAACAATTTACTAAATTAAAAACAGATTTAATAATTATTAGTGACTTCTTTGAGCCTGTCTTGCAGAGCAAAGTTTTTCGAAGGCAGGTTTAATATAAGAAATCGACACTCTCAGTTCTTTTTCTATATTTAGCTGAGATCTATATTTTGTCTTCAAAGAAGCCACCTCAGAAAGTCCAGTTTCACAAAGGTAAAATGTTGAAAATGGTAGTAGAATGCAAAATGCCCTTTTTTTTTTTAGTCCAGAAAACTCATCATCCACTCCTGCAAAAATTCAGAGTAATTTATTACTAAATTGTCTTTTGGTTTGGCCGCTTGCCGTGAAGTCTATGAAGGTTTCTTTCTCTTCAATTGAGAGTCCTTCGGGAGTATTTTGAAATGGATCCCTCACCCACTTGTAACTTGATGTCAGTTTGTCGTCAACAAGAAAGTACTTTTTAAAATTCTTTGCTAGCATTGCTAAATGATTTTCAATGGTTACAAAAAGAACTTTTACATGTTGTTCTCCAGCCTTGTAAATTTTAATACAATCATTCAAATTTGCAAACATTGTTAAGTTTTCTTGCTTTAAATATCTGCTCCACAATTCCAATTTCCTACAAAAAGCATTAACTTTATCACTCATATACAATATATGTGTATTTGCTCCTTGCAGTTGAAGATTAATGTTATTTAATTTCTCGAATATGTTTTTTAATTTATATGTTATTTAATTTCACGAATCTCAATTTCATCACAAATAAACTATCACGAAAATTCTTAGCTTCCGGTCTGTTTTCCTCATCTAGGAAAACGGTGATTTCTTCTCTTAATACATAAACACGTTGCAAAAATTTCCCTCGTGATATCCATCTTGCCTCGCAATAAAATAGTAACGCTGAATGTACTGCACCCATGTCTTTACAAAGTCAGGAAAAGATTCTTTATTTCAGTGGTCTCATTTTTATATAATTTACTACGGTTACAACTGTAGTTAACACAATATTCAAACCAGGACTCATTTCTTTGGAAGCCAAAGTTTCTTTGTGGATCATGCAATATATTCAGACGCACTGTGGCGATTTTTGTTTCATAAATGCTTGAACACTTTGTAATCTTCCGGGAATAGAACGAGCACCATCGGTGCATATTCCGACACAATTTTTCCATTCTATGTTTGCCTCATTCATAAAATCATTTAAGATAGTATATAATGCGAGTGCTGTTACTTTGAGTTCTATAGGTTTGCAGAAAAGTAATTCTTCTACTACTGACAAATCATCACAAAATCTAACATAGGCAATGAAATGAGCATCTTTATTACTATCTGTTGCTTCATCGAGTTGAATTGAATACAATTTGTCACGTAACTTCGACAAAAGCAGACACTTTACATCTTCAGCTGTATCAGCAATTCTACGGGCAACAGTATCATTTGAAAGAGGTACAGTCTGCAATTGTTTTGCAAAATTATCTCCAAGCATAATTTCTACAATCTCAATTGCGGCTGGCAAAATAAGCTCTTCACCAATGATGTGAGGCTTTTTACATCTGGCTATTTTATATGAAACTTTGTAAGAGGCAATTAAAGCTTTTTAATTCACTGACCAATTTTTTTAAACAATGATTTTTGCTTTTCATATGATTTTAATTTTAATTCGAGGAATTCTCTGGGTTTGTTTATGTACTCACTATGAAGCGTTTCCAAATGTCGTTTAAGTTTATTAGGTTTCATGCTGTCTGCCGCCGCAAATGATTTTTGAGCAAATGATACACAGAGGCCTTTCTTCTTCATTTACTTCAGTACTAGTGAACCCAAAATTTAAGTACTCTTGAGAATATTTTCTTGATTTTATTTTCGAAACCATGCTCTACTGTGTACTTGTTGATGCTTGTCTATCGTCTAATGCTCGCTTACGCCAGCTTAAAAATTTATCAATGATTCTTCATAAGTCTGCTGCCGTGAATATTTAATACGGTGAATTGCAATTACAAGAAAACATATATAACATACGCATTCAGAATAGATTCAATAGCGATAGAAGGATCAACTCAAATGAGATTGTCTGGAATTGAAATTGGCGTCATAAAATTTTCTCCTTCTCCTTTTGTGAAAACGTTTGTTCACATATACGCACGCTCCTAACTTAACTTTTAAGCTGGCCAGACAAACCGAAACTTCTCGTGAAACCATGAGAATGCCCGACATGGCGGGACGCAAGAGCAATAAAAAGGCATAGGATTCTTGTTTTCTCAATGCTGAGTATCGGTGTTGCAAAATGTCAATACATTTCCGTATTCTTGGTAATTTGTAAATTTTAAAATTAAATGTGTAGTGTAAGTTTAGCATAGAAAAACTGAAAATACATTATTATTGTATACATTTTGTTGTATGCGGTGGGGCGGGGGGGGCGGGATGAAAATTATGATTGAAAATTGGGCCGTGAATACTAAAAGGTTGAGAAACACTGTCATAAGAAATATTTAATATTATTGCCTATTGAGATATAAATCATTGTTTATGAAACCATGAAGATCGGTAATATCTGGAAATGGAAAGATTTCTCCACTTAAATGTTTTGATGTTCGAAAAAAAGCTAACGATTATAAGATAAACAAGAATAGATTTTTTATGCGTACAAAAAATGTACAAAACAATATAAATTAATAAAAAAATAAGTTGAATCAGATCTTACGAATTGGGTTTTGTTTAATTAGAGTCATATTATATTAACGTCCCATTTGAAGGCAATTCTAGAACTGTAGCGGTTTGCGTTGAGTGGGAATCGAACCTGGCACCGTTTAATTCGTTGCTGATTAGTGTCTAGTGGTTGGTGTGGCAATCTAGTGTTACTGATTTATTAAGATACCACTACACTATTCCCCTACCAGTGAGTAAGCGGAAAGACAAACGATTTTTAAAGCCAACAGTTTTGGTGAGCGTGTGAAATTGCTGCTGCTTGAAGTGAATCTGACGACTTTGCGTTGCTGGCGGAAATAGTTGCTGCGTCAAATGAATTTGATTATTTCGCTTTGGTTGCGTTTTCTGTAGGTAGATGGGGACACGATAACTATTTGAAGGTTCATCGTCTGATGTCACCAATGTAGAGGGGATAATTGAGTCGGAATTGAACCCGGGACTTTTTGGTTAATAGTCGCTTAACATAACCATTTGACAAAAGCGATCACTAATTTCTAGTTGCTACTAATTTCTATCACTAATTCAACAGGATTTTTTGGCACAGATCTCATAATTTTGGTCAGCTGTCAGAAAAAGAGAACGACACCTGCAATTCAACACCTTCTCCTCAACACCCCACACCAGCAGGAGGACGTTTAAGGAGTATCACGCCCGCTTACACAGCGATTCTTCGGTAGAAGAGGATCCCGAAACTGAAATCCTCCGGCTCCTAAGCCAAGATCTTGCCACTACGACAGCCTTTGAAATTGAGGGAAAAAATGAAACTCTGGCCTCACAGATTACATAGGAGGTAGTGATAGAGTTATTACCACAATAGACATAGTCCTTTTAATTTCTACATTGTGTTTTAAATTTCATGTTTCTTAATTTTCCTATAATCTTTTAATAGGATCTTATTAACAGTAAATACAAATGTAGCGTTTCAAAATGGTGAACAAAATCTCTTCAGAAATCAAAAATGAAGGATAAGTTTATCCTCATCATTTTTCAGAAGCCCAAAATTATATAAATAATCGCATCTTGCGAATCGAGAGTCAGCTCTGGATGAATGAGGCGGCTGAAGTGTATTGCCTCATTCATATCGCCTTGGAGTCCATTAACTTCTCACCTGGTTGATACAATGGGAAAACGATTATAAAGCACTCGCCTTATGAATCTCTTTTATTATAAGTGGAGGTCGATTAATAATATTTTATCCTTTTCAAGGAAAATCGAGGATGTGGCTTTGTGCCCTGAAATAAAGGACTGAAAGGTCATTGCTGTCGGAGTCAACTGTTGCTTGAAATTGCTTTATGCAACGCTAACTTGATTCATTTTAAAAGTTAATCCATCATACTTGCTTTTGTTTTGGAAAAAGAAGGTAATTTTTAAGAAAAGATAATAAAGGGTTTCATATACTTTGTCTTCAAAAATGTTAATTATATTTAAAATCTTATTTTCATGCCTTCGTTTAGAATTATAGAAAGGTAAATAAATCAAGTGAGAATCCACACATTAATGGATTCCATAGTTTACAGATTAATGAATTTATAAACGAAGAATATGTATTATTAATAGAAAATTACGATAAAAGAGGAGTCCCATAATAAACGGTGGATTAGCGTTTGCTGATTAATGGATTTATAAACAAAAAAATGTGTTAAAAAGAAATATATATTGGCCAGATTATAAAGAGGAATCTTATACTGTGTATTCAATATAACCAAAAAAATGCCTAAATACAAGACTGACTTTCAAATAGAAAATTTGAGCCATTTCTTCCCACCCCTGTAAATTTGCTCTCTCACTGTTTAATAATTGTGTTACTCATCCCCTCCATTTCTTCTTATAAAACTATAGCCTAGGGCACTCCTTAGGTAAGGCCTTAAAAGTATCGAATGCTCTGATATTTATTTTCAAAGTTCCACACATTAGTGTTGTACGCTTCATATAATAGTAAAGAAAATCATTAATTCTATATTAAATAAATGGCACCATGGAACTATATTTAAGAAACACCGATTTCTTTCATGAACCTATCAGTTTTTTCAATATTTAATGTGCAATCATTAACGATGTGGTTTATGTACAGGAACTTGAAAAGATAATTTGCGTATTTTCAATGCGTTTTTTTTTTCAACAAACTGGAAACAAAAAGTTTCATAAAATTACATTTATAGTCACAATATCGCATACTAAATTTCTTTTTTTCTTTTTCTGTTTTTGTTCTAAAGTCATTCTGTTTTTCAGGTATTGCATTTAGATTAATGAAAAAGTACTGACTGATAGGTAATCAATTTCTCGGAATCAGTTTTCTTAGTCAGATACGTATCTACATTTTCAATCTTAAACTAGCTCTATAAATTTTATTTACCCATCTAGTTCACTCTGTAATATTACACTCACATCTCCTCTGATAACCAGACAGACAGACTTCTTAATAATGTATCTTATTCTAAAATTGAGAGAAATTAACTATTGTCATTTTAAATTCATATAGCCTATTTCATCCGTCTAGTTTAAAGCATTATTGATTTATAATGTTAACGTACAAATAAGCAGATAAAATTCCGAAATGTGATATTGGTTTGAAGGAAGTCAGATATAAAGACTCATCTAGATCTTAAGTTTGAAATTTTTACAATTTCATTAATTTCTGTTTATGTATGAAAAAATAATACATTATTTATTTTTGCAAGTTATGAGATGAATTTTTGCCTCGGTTCGCGAATATACAGGGTGTCCCAAAAAGATTGAAACGCGCTTTAATTCTTTAACCGTTAGAGATAAGTAGCTGGTGTAATTTGAAAAAATGTTCAAAATAAGATAGGAAAGAAGATGACATTAAGAAAAAAAATCCACCTGTGAATTTTAAAAAGTTACACTTTGTAAATTTTTATACAGCCCCTCTATGCAAATTTGGTCAATTAGAAAGTTTTTCCTTTCCCTCCCAGAAGACCATTAAAAATAATTGCATAACTGTATCTTTAAAACTTTTTGAATAATAACAGAAAAAAATTTGACTTATGTCACTTTTCCATACCACTTGAAAGACCTTTTCGTCGGTGAAAATAGGGACCATATCCAAATTGATAATAGAAATTCTTCGATCAAAAAAAGATAATAAGCGTAAAAGAAATAAAAAATGGCATTTAAATAAAGTCCTTATTGATGGAGTTAAACAGTTTTGACAACATAAGATTGTAAGAAGTGTAACATAAAAAAAATAATAATAAATAAAACGAACATACATTTAAAAAGTTTTCGTTGAAACAGTTTGTTACATTTATAGACTTGTGTGCAGGCACTCCGTCTTGTTGAAAATACATTTTTTTTTACTAATGACAATGGTGTCGTCTCCAAAGTATCTGTTACTATGCCATTTAAAATAAGTTGCAAATATTTTATAGCTGTAAGTGTTCCTTCATAAAACTCTGGACCAATCAGTTTTATGTTCCGCACCATACGGACACAGAACACTTTCTCTGGTGATGTATTTCCTGTACAAAAAATGGTTTTGTATCATTCCAATAATGATCGTTGTGTTCATTTATGTGTCCATTTTCCGTAAACAAACATTCATCAGTCCAAATAATGTTCTTGACAAAGTTTGAATCTGTGTCCTGTTGGATTAATAACCAATTGGAGAATGCTACACGTCGGTTAAAATCAGAGGGATGGAGTGCTTGAAGTCCATGAATACAAAATGGATGCCAATTGTGTTTTTCAAGTATTCTATGGATTGACGTCCTAGGCAATCCTGTAGTTGCACTTGCTTTTCGAATGCTTGATCGTGGGTTGGAAGAAAAATATGCAATAATATCAATTTCTTGGTCTTCATTGAACAAGATATTTCTACCAGGGCCAGGTCTTGGATTAAATGAACCGGTAGTTCTCAATCTTCTCATCATCCGATAAACAAATGTACGTGAAATTTCAGGCAAATAGGGACATCGTCGTCCGAATTCCCGAGCAGTTTCTGCATTATTTCTATTGCAAATAGAATAAACCATTGCTAGTTCAAATAGTTCGTCATTTGTTAAAAGTACCATAATGCAAAATTAGTTACAGTATTTTTACTTCGACAATATGAAACTCAATATCGATGAATGATTTCTAAACTTTATTTTGATATGCACGAGGAAGTATTGGTTAAGTTGTACAGGAAAGAAATAATTTTGGAACTAAATAAGTAAATTGAAAAATAATTGTCTGCATTTCTTTAAGTAACTTAAAAAAAATTAAAAAAAAACTTTAATATACACGTATTAGAAGCGGTTAAATTCCAGTTAAATGAAAGGCAAAAATCGTCTGGCAGTTAATTTGTTAGAATGTTAGAATTCATGACAAAAATGTGATGAATTTGAAAACAATTAAAATTCTACCAGACTAATTTAACAGTATTTTTCTTTTTTATAAATTTAGCTATAAAAATCTGTCAAATGGCTTTTATTGATTTTCAACGAAATCTTATAAAATTTCTAATGTAAATTTAGAATACATGGCATAAAATTACTTGCCTCTGATAAGATTAAAACTGTATCTTGAATCTACCGTAAATACTCAAAAATGTGTTTTGTAAATAATATAAAAAATTTATGTGTTTATAATGTGTTGCAAATTTACATTTCCATTTTGGTATATGGTCACTAAAAACCGCGTTCAATTTTCAATTAAGCATAGCTCACTCAATTTTAAAGATACAGTTATGCAGGTTTTTTTAATGGTCTTCTGGGATGGAAAGGAAAAACTTTCTAATTGACCAAATTTGCATAGAGGGGTTGTATAAAAATTTAAAAAGTGTAACTTTTAAAAATTCATAGGTGGATTTTTTTCTTAATGTCATCTTCTTTCCTATCTTATTTTGAACATTTTTTCAAATTACATCACCTACTTATCTCTAACAGTTAAAGAATTAAAGCGCGTTTCAATCTTTTTGGGACACCCTGTATATATATATATATATATATATATTATATTATCTGTATTAAGAAATCTGTATTTTTGTAATTATGTTTCTTATTTTAGAAAAAATAACAATAAATAATCGTTTTCATTAAATTTACATAAATATGTCTGATAAATTATTAATAAAATACTTAATATCAAAAACTGCAGGTGTCTTGGCATAAGGATAGAGTGCCTTCCCAGTGATCTCAGCTTCCCGGTTCGGGCATGATTGTTCGTCTTTATTCTATCTATGAATTGTATTAATGTGTTCCTCTGTAAAAAAGGATCGTGCAAGAGAATGTGAAGCATAAAGTAGTCAAGTCGTACTCTTGACCCTAGTTGCCGCTTCTGAACAAAGAAGAGACGTTCATTTCGGCTGAAATCACTGACAGCTTTCGGTTAGCGATTCTAAAATGCCATAAATAACAACAACATATCATCGACTAAATATTCTATTTTCCCTAAAGATGAAATATTCTAGAACAGAAAGATAATCAAAATGGAACAATGAAGCGAAAAATATGAACACAATTCACATTAAAGTTGAATTCTTTAATTCATTTAATATGAAAACTCAAAAAGAGTTGCAATAGGATGCAAAAAACAAGTGCAGTAGGATTATTTTTATGAGTCTTTGCATATTACCATCACTCTTCCTCTTGAAGACAATCTAAAGATTATTCATTAAATACGACATAAGATTAATTATATTTCCAGTGTTATAATTTTTCCCCAAACAATTATAAATAATCCAATCTAGAGCATAATTACAATTTCAAAATTAAGGGCAATGTTCAAATCTAATAGGAAAATTGTTGAAAGATTTGGGCTTTCTCTATCACTCAATTCGTCTTCTTATGGAAAAAAATGTAGGATTTCTATTACCAACGGGTGTGAATAATTTTAAATAAATTTGGTGTTTTTTGATAAAATTATAAGAAATCGAAATGAGGCTTCCAAACACATAGCTTCATTCTTTATCTAAGACATTTCCTAAGGTACATATGATGCAATTTCATGAAAAGCATATTAACATTGAATTGCAACTTTGCATTAACAATATATATGTATATTATTTTTTTTAAAAAATATTTGAAGAAAATCTATCTCTAACTGAACAGGTTAATCAGTGTTCTTGAAAAAAAGTTTTAAACTTAATTTTAAAATTTAATTAAAATGTTTTAACTTTCTAATCACTGGAAAAGAGGTATTGAGCGTTTATATTATAACTAGGTTTTGTGTAAAACATGTACAGTGATTGTGTAATTTCATAAAGTTTTTACATATATAATTTGTACTTTTATTTTATTGAACTATACTATAACACAGTCAAATTTAAAATATTTAGCCTAAGATGTCAAAAAAATTGTTTTATATGGAATTTTCTGTGTTCAAAATAAATGTGTTAGAAATATAAATGAAGAAAATAATGCAGTATCGTGTCTTCATTTGATATATTGTTTTGAAATTTCATACAAATATTATGTTTTAAAAAAATATCGCTGACGCTACCTAAATTTCAAAATTAAACTTCCAAAAAAAGTTATGTATGTATATTTCTGTTTCCCAACTTCAAAATATAAAATCAAGTGAATAAATCAGAAATTTAGAAATAAACATTAAATCGTTTATTTTTTTCACTTACTTTAAGCAAGTATCTCAGTAAATGATTATTTGAATGAAAAAAGTAAATATAAGGAATGCACTAAATCTGATAACTGTTTTATTCAACTGAAAACATAGCAAGGGAAAATTTCTTTTCTTTTCATAAGAACACTGAGCCTACTATAATACTAGCAAGCGATGAAAGAATATATCAAATTTGATTTAAGATTTTTTTATTATAAATGCAGTTCTGTGTCAAATATTTTTTTAATCATTTGAGTAAAACATGCCTAAATCACAAAGTCGATTATCGGATACCATCAAAGGGATGTTAGAAACTTCTTCTTGCGGTCATTGTGGTGTGGGGATGAAGCCTGTCGCTTCTTCAAAGGAAAAATATGCTCATCAACCGGATGCCGGGAAGTCCCTTTGTGAAGGAATATCACTGACACGTGTTCCAGAGCTGTCAATTGCTAGGACGCATCATTGAGGGGCAGTCCCACGTCATGAAACACTGGTGACAAAATTGAGTGAAATTTTTGCTGGATGATTGACCAATAGAGAACTGACTTGGACGAATAGAGATTAAGACTTTGGACAGCGATAAAAAGCCGGTTTGTCTTTGAATAGGGGATGAAATTTTTGGATTGCGGATTTTTGATGCTCCTCCCTTTTAGCGGTTCTGGCTAACGCATTTTTAAAGTCTTATGGTGTTTTTTTTTAATTAATGGAGAGCTATTTCCTTTGACTCTTCAATATGGAACTTCAACCATTGTCTCTTGTGTACATAGCAAATATTTAACCTAGATTAGAACAAGCTGTTCTACAGTAAATATTTATGGCTATAAATAAAATATTTATCTGAAATTCCGCTCTCTTATTTGATCGGTAAAGAGCAAATAATTACAGTGAGAACAACAGCAATAGATAATGGCATTTAAAAAATCATCGAAATATTATTAATCTAAAAGAAATATGGTTCTAATATTGTTATTAAAAGCATTGTTTGTATGTTTATACATTATTTGGTACTTATTTAAATTTTAAAATAAGACTTCCTGATGTTTTTCGCATACACTAAAGTCAAGCAATTGACATTATAACATGTATTATACAAATTTATTGCGTGACACTTCTTGACCCTTTCATGTGCCTTGGGAAGATTACTTCCCACTTACATGATCTTACAAAATACACGCATGGGTAATACAAAGGGGCAAAAAAAAGAAAAAAGAAAAGGGCCTGCTACGTGTGTACAGAATGGGATTCATTCTTGTCCATTGCAACATGCTTCTCATCTTGTCATGTTAAATAATCAATTTTTTTTTTACTGTAAACGGTTCGTTGGGAAATTATACTTCCAACCCTGAAAGTTTAATGATAACATAAAATTCAGTAAAATAAAATTATTTCCTTAAATCCTATTGCTTAATTATTGATAAAACATAAAAAAGGAGAAGAATTTCAACACAATGAAGGAGATACATCTATTCAAAAATCAAGACTTTTATTCATATGTCGCTTAACGCAAATTAAATTCTATTCGTATTCTTTTTGTCCATATTATTGCAACATATATCTGCATCTCACGAATATTCTTCCATCGAACACGAAACACAATTTTATCTATTTCATAAATTAAGTGAATTGTGTGGAATGATTCCTGCAGAGCTCCCGCCTTCCGATTCAATTCAGCAAACGCCGCTCGAAATTTCCGATGAAAATCTTCCCTTTGCTCTCATCGCTGTTAAATTGAGTAGTTAACAGCATTCATCCTGCGATTCTTGATTTAATAATTTCGCTCTTCCAATTCCGATTAAGGTAGAAACAATACTTTCGATTAATCGAGGCTTATGTTATTCAACGAGAAAGGAAATCGAGGCTCTTTTACAGAGAAGGATAATTATCGTTGCCAGGTAACAAACGGGATTTCCGATTAAGCTCTGGGAGTTTTCGGAGCTGAATTTGATTTTAAATAAATTGCACCTGCCATTCAGAGATGCAATTTTTGTTTCAAGTGGAACGATTTAAAGTCCTGTAAATAAGCATCTTTTTTCTTTCAAAATATATGCCAAGATAGATTTTTTTTTTTTTTGCTATCTTCTATTTTTTAGGCATCTATAATTCTTACTTTTTGTTTAATTTCTATTGTGTGTTTAATGAAATTAGCCTGGAATGTGTGAAATAAAAGCGTAGAGGAGAATTAAAGGATTTCAAAAGCTGTTTAGGGCACCCGACTACGTTTGAAGGAAAAATTTTGAAAAATTTTGCTTTTTAAAAATTATTTAAAACTATGATTTTTAGATGTATTCTCAATTAAAAGATAAAATATTATGAAGGCAACAAAATTATTCTTTAATATAATACATTTTGTGAAGTAGGAAAATTTGTAGAAAATGTCAAAGAAATTTAAGCAAAGTGGTTAATATTCTACACAAAACTGTAATGCAGCAATCCTATTTTTCTTTCTTTGTATACAACTTATAGAATATAATGATGAATGAAATAAACCAAAATCTAAAAACAATTTTCAATTACTAAGAAGTTGTGAATAAAAATGTACGTAAAGGCATTTTTGCATAAATTTATAACTTAATTTTTCTAAAAACACCTATAAATGAAAAATTATTTTTTGAACAATAAAACATTTAGTTTATTTCGTTGCCCATATTATTTGAAACACACACTGAAATTTTTATGTAAATCCTTCTATTAGTTTTTGAGTTGTCAATGGAGAATTTTTATGAAATTTGAAATTTTGGGAAAATTGAAGACAAATTTCAGCAAAAAATATGGGACTCTGGACGATAGGTCAGGCTATTCTTTTCATAGAAAAGATAAACTGTTTTGGAAAGAAAAAAGTATGAACAAAAATTCGCGAATGTGTCGATAACCATTGTTTTTACCGTAGTCGATTACGTTAAGTAAGAGATGACTTTTGGGACTGTATTAAATTTCTGTTGATTAAGATTTGTTTGATTTTAACTTTTTACAGAATTATAATTATTTTGTATGATCTCTTTGATATATCTGTGTATATTTTATTAGGTTTATAATTTTGCATAAATTGAAGCATCTCCTTTTAAAACCATATTCAGACTTCATGATTTTGCATTCTTTCTTGATAGCAAAAAAATCTCACATTCTGAAATAATAACTTTAGTTTTTTAGAAAAAACGGATATACGATATCCACATCTTACTTTCCACTTAGAAAAAAAAATATCTTAGAATTGAAAATTGTTTATGAGTTTCGTTGTTTAGTTGCTATAGAAATCTTAGTTCAAAAATAATTTTCTAGTTTTTTCCAGATTTATTTATCGTTGTAAGCAAAATAAAGGATATTCTGATCAAGTGTTTCAAATTTTTTAAATTATTTTCTCTATATATTTATGATTTCAGGCAAGTTTAATTTATCTTTTTCACTGGTTCCCCGGCCGTGTACCTCGTAATTGCCAAAGAAATGCTTCCACTATAATAGTTGGATCTCCCCAACTCGGAGGGTACAATAATAGGTAGGGGTAGGACCCTCTCATTTATTATGGGATGTAACTCTTACGAGGAGGGTTGTATCTTGGCCGGTGATGGCCATTAGGACTCAATCTCAGTTTTCTCCAGGGTTGTTGTAGCGGTTGTCCGGTCATTCAGTTTTACGTGGTTTATCCACGTGCCTTCGGGTGGGACAAAGGTTCAGTTATATGGAGGTCAGGCTCATCCCATTGATGACAGGACGTACTTTCTTAGAGAAGGGTTGTACTGAAACCGGTAATGGGATTTAGGATTCAACTACAGTTCCCGCCAGTGTTGCTATTGCGGTGGTTCGAATATTCAGTATATACTATCCATGTGCCTTCCGGCAGGTCGCAGAGTCAGTGATATTACTTACTTAGTCAGTGCCACATTGCAGAGTGCTTCAGAAGTGTGGTTGAGAACCGTCTGGTTTATTCGTTGACTTTCTTCACCCTGGTAGATACATAATTGCGGTGGAGGTTTATTGTATATAATGATCTGTGGAAAGTTGATCAATTGTTTGAGATGAAACTTGGACAATCTTGCTCTAGATTATAAGCCAATTGCAAAATATAGGATGTGTTTTTGAAATAAATTTCAGTGGTCTATATATTACCGGAACCTTTATACATTTATTTCAGAAATCTAGAAAAAATGGTACGAGAGTGGACAATGACTAATTTTACTCACCTTAATTTGATTCTACAAATATTTTCTTTCGACATTTAATAGCGTTTCTTTTAGTGTGCTAGAAAATTGATTTACTGCATATATTGTTGCATACTGTGTATAGTTGCCTCTCCCACTTGCTGTTTACTTCCTGTTTGTAAATATCCTCCCTCATGAATGGGGACTTGCTTGGCAGGCACGAACCTTATTGGCAATGGAATTTAAACTGAGCGTTCAACACTCTTGTTATTGCCAATAAAAACTATCAAAAGCACCGTGATTTGAAAGTTCTTCATTTTAACACCACCACTCACCACAGTTGCAACATATATTTAAAAAGGAGTAATCATATCAGTTACTTCCATACTCATCAATGAGAGAGACAATAAAAGCTCTATGCATTATCTGAAAATTATACCATAAATAATATGAATTTTCAACAGGCATTTTACTGCTTTGGGTAAAAACTAGAGATAATGATTATTAATCTAATTATTCATAGTTTTTTAATTACAGAAAACGGTTTATTTTATTTTTTTTTAAATTTTAAAAAATTACTAATTTTTACTTATGAACAGATTTCAAAATTAAATCTATACTTATAAATAAAAACCCAGTATTTACTACACTGTGAAAAGAATAAAAGGGAAATAATGTAGAAATTTAATAGAAAGTAAGTAGTGGAGTAATTTTTTTTCTTTCTTTTGAGTTTTTAATAATTAAACTAAGGTTTAATCATTGTGAAAATATTTCAAATTGAAAAGAAAAAATTACTTCAATGTAAGATCATTGATCATTGATCAGATTTATTTCATCCAACCGACACGGTATTTAATTGAAAGGAAATATGAAGTCACTGTATTGTTGACTTCCCAGATAAACCTAAATAACCCGCAATAGTTTTCCTATGCATTCTGAAAAGAAATATTTCTCTGCTGAAGAATTCAGTCTTATCTCCTAGCCTTCATTCTTCATCCTCACTTACACAATATCTCGTCACCGGTCGAATATAATCAACACAATCCGCAAACGAGCACTTTGTCCATTTCGACATAAATAAAGCGAAGAAAGTATTGCCTTGGCGGCCGGCTGTATTCTTTTTATCAGCCCTGTGCCGCCCCGTTGCACCCGGTATGCCAGAGATCCCTAATCTCATTTGCTGTGCTCAAAGAAACTGCTCAGCCGCATATTTGCAGGGGCTGGCCGGTCGATGTCTCTGGCCGGTGGGCTTATTCCGCATTTGTCAGCGCTTAAGCAAAGCCCCCCACCCCAGGTTGTCTAGGAGGGATTTTGCAGCTTAGTTTGGCATATTTGGATAAGGGTATTTAGAAAAAGGTCGAAACAATAGAATTGGTTCAGTATCGGTGACAACCTTGAATAAATATAGTAGAGATGAATCGTAGCATATTTTAATTCCCTTTAAACTAATAAAGGAAAATTATTCCACAGTGCGAATGTTAGGACATCGGATACAGTTAAGTTATTGAAGGTTTCTATTTCACCACTCAAACAAATCAAATTTCACTTTCATTTCTTTATGTTATGGCAAAAATAGATTCATTTGATATTTAGGAATTAATCTCAAGTCAAAAAAAAATTCAGAATAATCCAAGTTGTAGATATAAATCAACAAAAGAGCTCAAATTCAATATTTGATAAAGAAATTGCATGTTCATAAAACAATCAAGGTTTAAAGTAATAAAAATCATTGCAAAACATGGACTCAATTTCAAATAGTAGAAATCAATTTTTAAAAATAAACGAAGTTCATCACAGAAAAGAAATTATTGTAGTTTTTGTTTCCTTTAGGCAGGTTAAGAAAAAAATAATTCCACCGTGTGAATATTCGGACATCGGATATAATTATTCAAGGTTTCTATTCTCCCAGTCAAGTGAATCAAATTTCACTTTTATTTCCTTTATTATTCTATTTCTTTAAGTTATGGGAAAAGGATATTCATTTGACATTTAGGAATTATTTGCCAGTAAAAAATATCAGAATATTTTAAGAAGTAAATTTAAATTAACAACAACAAAAAGAAATTTATAATGTCGTGCAATTGCATTTGTTTATATAATTGCACGGCATAAAAAAATTGACGTGCAAAATAATAAAAATCGTTGCAAACTTGGTCTCAATTTCGAGTAATAAAAATCAAGTTTCAAAAATAAATTTCAAATTTAGTAATTTAAAATCTTATAAAAATATGGTTACGATTTCCAATTAAAAGCCAAATATATTTTTAACCCTTTCAAAAAACGAGTCTGTGTTAGGATAACATTGCCCATTCAAATAATTATTAAAATTATTTACTCGTGAATAATTTTTAAATGATAATTGAGGACAAAATTAGTTTACACTCACAAAGCTTTTAACAAAGTTTAAAATTATTTATTTAATTCAAATAGAATTCAGATACAATTCAAAAATTTGAAGAATTTAAAGAGGCTATCAAGAAGTATGGATAAATGTTTTCAAGCCTACTCAATTTTACAAAATTTCTTGATTTCTATCATGTAGTGCTAAATAATTCATTTCTATATATAAAACCTTAAAAGTAAACAAATTTCCCTTTCATTCACTATTATAAGGTACTAATTTGAAATATTATTTTCTATTATGTATTTAGTTTTGTTTGCTCATGAACAACTCATTATTTTATATATTATTTATATTGTTCGATAACTTCTTTGCATTTTTTGTGGAAATTTTATTATTTAGGCTAATAAAATTTATATTTCTTATCAAAAAAAAACTTTCAACTAGCTGCTATTCATATTTAGCTTTAATATTATTGTAAATTAATATTTAGTTTTTTGAATTCTTGAATGTCATGATTAGATGGAGATGGCAGATATGGAATCATTTCTCAATTTATATTCATTAAGTTTTTAATAATTGCTTAAGTTGTTCATGATTTTCCATTGATATAGGAAAACATGATTTCTAAACGATTATTAATTTATTACTTTGTGAAATTTCGTAAGAGTTTATCAATATACTTTGAAATCAATTAAAAATGCACAAAGAATTTTGAATTCCTATGAACTATTGGCAAAATCTTAAAGTTTATCAATTTCAGGTTCAGAACTGGTTGTTTAATTTTTCATATTTGTTATAAGATGTTTTCAGGGGATGTTATAAAGTAATGTTTTAATCATTTATTTTTCGTTTCAAAATGGGTCGTTTTAAATTCATTTTATTTCTAAACCTAATTTGATAAAATTTTCCCAAAAAATTTCTTTCCGTGAATCTCTTATATCATTTTGTATCTCAAATATCAAGCTTTTAAAACGTCATACTTTTAAAAATGCTTATAAGCAGTTAAAAAAGGAATTCAGTACCTCTCTCTCATCTAATATACGAAACTCTGATAATAAGAGACATTCTTGGTAGTTAATATGTCATCTAATGATTTTTTGGCAATTTAATGGAAACTGAGGTGGAAGAAATTTACTAAATTCATTTTGACCAGAAAGTTATTTTATTTATGAACTTTACATAATTCAAGAGCATTTTGGTGATTCTCAAAAGATTTTACGTAAGTAGAAAGTAAGTTAACTTTAATGAAAGCTATCTTCCCACTCAAGCATATCTTAATAAAATTACATGCAACTGGCTTTCAAAGCAAGATTAGAGATTTTGTTGTTTTTTATGGCGCTTGCCTTAAACATGCCAAAGACAGCGTATTTAGGTTTCTGCAGCCCATCTAGGGCCAAAAGAACGTCTTAGCCATTAATGCGCCCCAACTCTTTCGGGCAAGCTATACTCATATATTTCATTCACTCATCCAAGATCGTAATTTAGTTCCTAGTCAGAGAAAGATCACTTCTGAACTTGTACCCCAAGAGATATTGTCTCAAGATTTGTGGCCAAGACAGATTTGTAGGTGCACCACACCATACACGGGGAGTCTACCGCCAATGGGATTTAAACGGACAACCTAGGGATGCGAATCCAACGTCCTACCAGCCACATTATCTAGAACTAAGTTTAGAGTATAACAACAAACTAACATTAAATGAAATTAATAATTCTATAGAGAGAAATTCTTCTAAATAAAAAATAAGATTCCTACTTGTGTGCATCGTAATTATTTTTCTAAACCAAATATGATAATTTTTACTGACGTTTTAAACATTGGTGATTTTTCCTGAAAATACTAGCACAGCTTTAATAAGAATACATTTCTTACATACATACAGACCAATAAATACATACAGACCTTCTATCTAGCAAGATAAGAAGAAGGATGCCATGAAACTTTCTAATATCTTCTCAATTAATCATGTCACACGCTTCTTTCGTATGGATTTATGAACAGCTAAGTTTGACAGCTAAATCTTGCATAAAATTTTTGAATAATATTTATGACATAATGATCGTTGGCGGGAGTATAGTATTTGGGCTGAATAAATCATGCAAACTTTGGCGATTCATTCCCAAATGTTAATACCCAAATTCCCAAAACAGTAATTTTTGTTTTGGGTGTCTATTCTCCGAAAGATTGTAATACCAATTTGACATAGAAATACAAAGTTAAGACGAGATCTCTAACATATCAAATTTTATTTTACCAAATCATTCTGCTTTTGAGTTAAATAATTCGAGAATACAAACAGATAAACAATCTATATTTTGACAGATTTGATTGAAAACTTGATTAAAAAATGTAATTTTTAATTAGATACTAAATTCATGTACACAAATTTATTTATCAAGCTCTTCAATTTTCCAATTGCCATGTTCTCTAGTCATGAAACAGTTAGATGGATTTTCTCGCAATGGATTTCATAAGAAATTTAATAGAAATATATAAATATAGCGTAAAATCCATATACTATATCGTAATGGTTTTTAAATCTATTGCGTTTTTATACAAACATATAAATATAAATTCTAACAAAGTTAATTTACTTCCAACAATATTAACTGTGGAGATACGCCAAAATTTTATAATTGAATTCTTTGATGATTAAAATATTTTTTCAGTTTCTTTTTCCTTCTTATATGAGAATTCAAAATGCAATTTTAAATAAAAATAACATTAAAAGAAAAATGCTAACTCAACATTTCAAAAGCAAGGACAATTGAAATGTAACAGTGAGTTAAAAGTCCAACATATTCTGTCATTTTGTAACAAATATAATTTTTATAGATATTTTATTTGCTGATATCGAAAGGTTATGTTAAATAATACATGTTAAACATAAGTGTTGTACAAAACAGATTCAATTAGTGATGAGATAAAAATTTCCTTATTCACAAAGTATGTGGATTTTGATGATGATGTGTGATTTTACTTGATGATGCATCTTCCTTCATTCGTTCCATTATTTATAAATATTAAATTCATATTGAAATCTAGAAACTTATACAAATTAATCTCACTAAGATCAGATTTAATATGATAAACGTTAGAAATTCCTCTTGATTTCTATGTTCAGTAACGAGAAGTTCGTTGGTTTATATACTTGTTACTGATTCTAAACTTTTAAGAAACCTATCTGCAAAATTGTGGTACGACAAACAGTTATTTCCCATCTATGAATTTATACTATTAATAAATATTAAGTCCTCCTTATACTTACACTCTTTAATTACACTTAAAATAATGGAATGAAAACAGAGAGATTTTAAGGAAGAATGAAATTGGAAAATTGATTTTGCCGAAATTGTTACAGAAATATTCTTTCCTTAATTCTGACAGGGTTCTGGTTTGATTCTTAATTAAACAGAGTTAAACTAGAACCGAATCACATGTAATAAGTATGTGATTCGATATTTCTCTGTCTAATTTTTTATGAACAATAAAGAAATTATCTGCTCATTGGAAATCAATAAATATTTCATCAAATTTCCATTACTTATAGCATCCTCATATTCCTGATGAAACGAATACATAATACGAGAACATAATATTATACCCAAACATAAGAAAACGAATGCACCGCGTCAAATATTAAAATATTATACAAACTAAAAATCATTATAAAATTCAAATGTTCAGAATTTAAAATTTACAGCCTAGCCTTCAAAATGTTATTGGCATTTTAAGGTTTGATGAGTTGTCAAATCATGTATATGATATCTAATATCCTATACATGTAGTCCAAATATTCTATGATATACACTGATGGGAAAAAAATCCCAACACTAGGAAGGAGCTGTGCTAGATGAACGAAATTCGGTAGGCGTGTTTATACACCTGAAAGATGACGTCGATTCAAATTTCGAGCTACGCGCGTAAGTGTGGCGCTAGTAGCGACACTTTGAACATGCAAATGAGGTTTGCTTTAAATAAGCGCTGTAAGGTTCGTGATAGTTATTTACAGTTGAGATTTGACCTGGTGGTTTAATGTTAGTTAAGGATGCCTCTGGGAAGACAAAGAAGCCATTATCAACAGCTCACTGAGTTTGAACGAGGTCGTGTTGTAGGGCTACGAGAAGGTGGGTTTTCTTTCCACGATATTGCTGAAAGACTTGGCAGGAATGTATCCACTGTGCATGAGTATTGGCGGCTGTGGTCAAGGGAAGGTACTGCCTCAAGAAGACCAGGTTCTGGGCGGCCACGTGGTACTACTGAGAGGGAAGACCGTCGTATTCGGCGTATGGCTGTGGCTAATCGTACTGCGTCTGCAGCTGAAATTCGAGCTGCAATTGGCACCAAAGTGACAAAACGAACTGTTACAAATCGGTTACTTCAAGGACAGCTCCGAGCCAGACGCCCTGTACAGTGCATTCCACTGACTCCAAACAACTGCCATTTGCGACGTGAGTGGTGTCAAGCTAGAGCTCATTGGAGGACGGAGTGGAGATTTGTTGTGTTTTTTAATGGTCGCAGTGATAGCCGTTTGTTGATTAGAAGGAGGCCAGGTGAACGCCTGCTAATGACCTGTCTGGGGCCTAGACACACAGGGCCTACTCCTGGAGTTATGGTTTGGGGAGCAATTTCGTATGACAGCAGGAGCATTCTCGTTGTCATCCCACGCACCCTGACTGCAAATTTGTACGTCAGTCTAGTGATACAACCTGTTGTGCTGCCATTCATGAACAGCATTCAAGGGGGTGTTTTCCAACAGGATAACGCTCGCCCTCATACCGCTGTTGTAACCCAACATGCTCTACAGAGTGTCGACATGTTGCCTTTGCCTGATAGATCACTAGATCTTTCTCCAATCGAGCACGTATGGGACATCATTGGATGACAACTCCAGCGTCATCCACAACCAGCATTAACCGTCCCTGCATTGACCACCCAAGTGCAACAGGCATGGAACTCCATCCCACAAACTGATATCCGACACCTGTACGACACAATGCATGCACGTTTGCATGCTTGCATTCAAAATTCTGGCTGTTACACCGGTTACTAATGTACCAACATTTCACATTTGAAATGGCTCTACCTGCGATCTTGAAACTTAATCAATTAAATATGTTACCTAGACAAATGTATTCCTAAAATTTCATTACTGTACAATAATTTTTTCTTGGTGTTCGGATTTTTTTCCATCAGACTATAAAATCCTATACATGATGTATAATATGTAAATTCTATACATAATCCTATTATATGTCTATATATGAGCTGATGTGATATTAGTTGTGCAAACTGTGATTTTTACAAAGCTTGTCTGTTTCGAAAATGATATTAAAGCGAAAGCAATTATGATTTTATAAAGTTATGCACGGCCCCCTGTTCTAGTTTCCGTTTCATCAAAGGAATATCTTTCAAGCTAAAGGCCGCTGCAGAAGTTAAAAAACAATTACCAGCACCTGTTGGTTACGAAAACATTCCATTAAGCATTCTTCAAACACTTTCTTTCTCATGAATATAATATGATCGGTTACCTAGGCAACTGTGGAATTTTAACTACCGAGCGAACGATAAGAGCCAACATCTCCGTGAGGGCATTAAGAATTCGAGAGGATTTAACTTTTTAATATTTCACGTTCTAAAATTAGACGCATATTCTAAACCAATTTATTCATCCTAAAGTATGTGATTTTTAAATCTCTTGATCTAGTGAAGTTGCATCTCATGGAGTAATTGAAAACTTGTTGTTATTTACTTTTGGGGAAAAATTATTCACTTCAGATTCTCCTTTAGGGGAGATATATTAAAGATACAGCAGTCAAATTTCTTTTGGTTTTTTTACAAAGAGAAATCTGCATCAACCAAAGTAATCCATTGCAAATTCTTTGAGTATGTTTGAATTGGATGATTTTAAAATTAAATAATAATGTATATACTTATTCGGAGGCGTTATGTAAGTAAAATTTTGTTTATCTGTAAACTATAAATATAAGTAATATTAAGCTATTTAAGACCAATGCAGTACTTTAAAATCGAAATCAAATAATTTTTGATTCAAGTATACTAAATTCCAGTTTAAATGTAATCGCTCTTTCCTGTTTATATTTAGAACTAGTTGGTACCTGACGCATTGCTGCGTTGGAATAAATAATTTTAGAAATATTGTTTAAAATTTTAAATAATATCTTGTTTAATTAGGATTAATAGAAATATTAATATTTATTTCCCTATTGAAGATGAATACATTCATTGAAATTAACTGATATGTAAAGAAGAAGTGTAAATAATATTTTTTTTCTTTTTTTCACTTTATGATTCTAGAGCTTTAGATTAGACAATATTTTTGTTTTTGCTGATGTATCCCTCTCGTAAGTACAAGTGATAAGTTGTCAAAGTTATCACGATCGGATGAGCAGTACGGCCTTGCATAAGAAACATACAAACCAACATTCATTTTTATTTATATAGATTACATAATTTTAATATGCCTATGACCGTCCCGTATGTGTAAGTAATATGTATTCTAAGTTTTATCGCAATCGTATGAGCGGTGTGGCCACGCATAAAAGACATACAGATAAACATTCATTTTTATTTATATCGATTAGAGAAGTAATTTTGGTGATATCATTTGAAATTTAAAATAACTGTCTTGTTTGATTAGAAATGGTAGAAAAAAATAGTGTTTATTATTTTTTATTTTATTTTTTTTTTGGAAATTAATACATTCATTGAAATTGAATGGTATACGAAGGAGAAGTATAAATAATATTTATCTTCTTTTACTTCATTATTCATCATTTTAAGGTGGGCAATATTTTTTCCGTCTTCAGAAGAAACAAATAAATCTCTTGACTGACCGACTCCAGCATCCAGCATACAATTGGTTTTGTGAAAAACATAGATTTTTTAGGGTAAGTCTGCACACTTAAAGTGATTTGCCTTGTTGCTTGTCATCGAGTGCTCTCTTGTCGTTCCTCATTTGTTTATCAAGCTCGATTTCTCTAATTTCTTGAGGTTGCGCTCTTTGATCACTTAAAAAAGTGACGAACATTTCGAAACATATTTTTTGTGGAAGCAATCAGCACGATATACATTTCTATAACCGAAATATCATTTTTGCAGATTCACTTAATAAACAGCAAAATTACTCTTTGCACTGAAAAAATTTCATTATACATAATTTACCTTAAGAGGAATCGATAATAATTTTATTCTATATGAGTGGGATCTACTCTGAATAATACACGCAATTTGCTGCAGACAAAATAGTGAGAACTCTGAATGACTACAACCTGTGTAGAAGAGTATTCATAAATGAAAAAAATTAGAGTTTTCACAAAATATTTTTGATTTCATTTCACTCAAATTGACTGACATCAATCATATATATGGAATTAATTCCAATGAATGTGCTGTTTATCTTTTGTCAATTATCATTTTAAAATATAACCTACTTGGAAATGCATGCAATAGGTTTTACCAAATTTCATCGCAATCGGTTGAACATCAGCGCATAGGATATGAACAAACAAAAATTCATTTTTATATAACAGATATGATAACTGTACTCTTCCTATAACCTTTACGCAGGTTCAAGCAAAGAGTTGACCAAGTTGCATAGAAATCGGATAATAAGGCAGTTCATAAAGTACGAATGAACAAATTTCCATTTTTACATAATAAATTTTTGTATTCTTTTAGAGCTGCAATGCTTGGTGTATCAGAAATGTAAAGGAAGAATCAAATTTTTGTAACTTTCGAGATTCGTTTAATATTCGTTCAGAATTCTCAATATAAATGCTAGAAAATATGATTGAAATATTATTTTTTAAATTGACATATTTATACCATAATATAACAGAAAATATATTTATGTCATAAATTTGTTGATAAAGTTCAATTAATAATTTTTCAAGTTAAAATAAGGCAAAACCTTTTGTACACTATTATTTCCTGAAAACATAGCATAAAACGATTAAATTTCATGAATTTTTTAATGAAAATTTAGCTTCCTACAGGAGAGCTTCCCTTAAAACTTTTTTGCATACTCTCTAATAAAGTTGTTACCTCAGAAAACGACTTATATAGTACTTACGCACAATATCTACAAAATATTAAATTCTATCTTGAATTTAATATCTTTCCTGAATCTGTTGTGTGTTGTTTTGACGATAGTCCTTCGTTTATTGATACGGTAAATAGATCCGAAAATATTTTTATGCATTAGATCATTGTATTATGCCAAATATATTTATCCTTTCAACTATATATATATCTACACTATCTCTCAGATTTGCAATCGGCTGTTGTGGAATTAAGTAGAAAATATATTTATTCCATACTATTACGCTACCATTTCAATTTGCAATCAGAGTTAATTTAATCATTTCTTTTGAGTTTTTGTCAAAGTAACGGCAAAGTACTGGTACACTCTTAACTTGCTCTCGTAGGTTAAATGCTACTTTCATTTTGTGAGAATTAGTTCTTGGAAAATATAGTTAAAGTATTTTTTTAAATTAATTAAAAATAGAAAATTGATTTATAGGTTTAAACATTATTATTACTGAAAAAAGATTCATTTTTAAGAGGATTTAAAAAGAGTTTTGTGCTGTATTCTTTTCAGAAATCATCGCAGAAAAGTTCCAAATGTTAGCTTAATTTTTAACTAATTCAAGTTTCAAATATCCGTCTAGGTATATTTTTTCTTCCTTAAAAGTAAATATTGAATACCAAGTGTAGTATCTGTATTATTTTCTAATAAGCGTATTTTATAAAGTTATCCCAGAACCAACGATTTTTATCGATTAATCAAACAATATTTAAACTAGTATGGCTTATTTTTAAAAGTATTGGGCAAGTTCGGCCATAACATTGTAATTTCTGAGGAAAAAACAATAACAGCAGACAATAGATAATTCAAAAGCTATACAGTGAAAGCCAACTCCAAAGTATGAAAAGGAATAAATAGCAAATTTTTTTCTTCGCATTTTGAGGCGCCGCGTACCAACATTCACTTAAAGTATGTGCCCATAGAGGTCTAAAGACAAATTTTAAAAAACCTAGCCGCAATGCAGCGAGAAAAGTTCAAATAGTTATTATTTGACCAAACTGGTTAATAAAATTATCATAATTAACTAAATGCCAATGTCATCTAGTACTTTTAAATTGCGGTTTATGATGAGGTAACAAACAAAGAAAAGCAGATAAACTAGTAGATAAAACTATAGAAAATATTACATGTCTATTTAAATACCCACGAACAAGCGCAGAAAATAATTAAAAACAATTGCTTGAATTCCAATCTAATAATATTTCTGAATAATGTGTTAGTCTACTACTGAGGTAATCGATGAATGTCTCTGTCAATTATAAATTTTCAAAAATTGTTTTTTCCCTTCGTATTTTTACATAAATACTTACATCCTGTGTACCCAAACACTCCAAACACTTTGCAAAAAACAAAACTTCATTAATATTTAATTAAATAAGAAAACAGACCTCTTATAATAATATACCAATACATAAATGATTGCTTTCAATAATTTTTATAAGGGTGCTTTAGAAGATAAATCATCTGGACATGTTAACTTATTAAAATCATGTATATGAAAAATATTGCCAGAAAATATTCAAAATTTAAAATAAATCTTAAGTATTTCAAATTATGTTACAAGTTTCAAGAAAGATGAAATTTAATAATTACGCCAGCTTTCTTGCAGAAGAGAATTTTATTTTAAACCAAACTGCGATAATGATCCTGCATTCAGTATTGGATTTACAAAAGCATTTTACCAAACAGATTGTTCTGGACACATGTCCTCCAACCCTAAACACGAATGCGATACGGCTTAAGACGTGAATTTTCATAGAGATTTTACAATTTCGATTTCCTTAGAAAACCAGACAGACTATTTTTAAGAAACATTATTTCTGAGAATTGTTTTCCTCAAGAGGCAGACACATTGCTCAGCACACGATTGTGGTTGAAAGGAAGCATTTTCTTTATACATTGAATTGTACAAAATATATACACATTTCTTTTCAAGTAAAGCTCAAAATAAATATTATGAATGAAACATAACTCGTGAAGAATTTCTCATTTATAACCCCCAGTGTTATCCGCTTTTTGCGTGGTAAAAGAAATATTATTTCAAAGCGAAATAAGGCTTTCAGAGTTAGATATTGATACTTTGAGCTTAAACTTCAAACATATTTATCCTTTACCATCAAATAAAAAATTTAAAATTTTATCATAGGATTTAAACTTTTGGTTTAGCAGAATAGTAGAAAAATATTCCACAAATAACCACTCAAGAGATATATTTTATTTTATATGGAATAGCGTGAGATATCGATAAAAGGAAGTCTTTAAAATGTTAAACATTATACTGAAATAAAATGAAATATTCTATACTAGCCGCCTTTGAAGACCAACTGGATTGATTGGAGTAATGGGTTCTAAAATTTTCAATTAAATACTTATGTGCCTTGCTCTCTTTATAACTTCTCAGACAAATATATTTAAATTTCAATAGTCACATACCTCATATTATTATAGAAGACTTACGATTATTTGTTGATTGCTATAATATCTCTCTGATTCTCAATCAGCTGTCATAAAATTATGTAAAAATATGACATTTTGTATCTATTCCATAACAGTATGCTTCTACTTAAACACGTTCTGAAAATTAAACTTTCCTAGGTATAATTTACCATAAGAATTAATGTAAATATTCAGTTTGAGTTTTTGTTAAAGTTACGGCAATCATTGGTACACACTCTTAACGTGCTCTTGCAGGTTAAATTCTACTTTCATTTTGCGAGAAATTAATTGTTGGAAAATGTGGTTACAATATTTCTTTTTTATGTTCATTAAAAATGAATATATAGGTTTAAATACTGATATCAATGAAAAAAAATGCATTTTTAAGATGGTTGAAGAAACAGTTTTGTGTTGTAATATTTTCGGAAGTTATAGCAGAAAAATTCCAAATTTTTAATCAAATCAAGTTTTAAATATCCGTTTAGGTAAAATTTTCATCCTTCAAACTAAATATGTAATACCAAGTGCGGTATCTCTAGATCATAAGGCCTGGTGTAACATACTCACGCACACACGCACATTCATTCATATACGCAAACACATATTCATTTTATTTCGGTCCTTAGATTGATTGGCCTGAAATTGATATATATATATATATATATATATATATATATCCTTTTTTTATAAATCAGTCAGTTTTAATTGATTTAGAAAATTTATTGGTGTAACAACTTTTGCTTAAAATATTAGTAAAATATATTTTTGCAGAATATGGCTCACAAAGCAAATTATGAAAAATCTAAAACTCATTATTCATTAATGTAATCTTTGACTCAAGCGACATAAGATGCAATTATTTATTTCCTTTAAACTAAGTTCACAGTACTAAACAATTATTAATGATATGCAAATTAGCTGTTTCTTCCGAATTTGAATGCATATCCTGTATAAATTCAATCATGTTTACTGTAAAAAAAGCTGATTTATTGAATCAATGTTATTGCAAATTATCATAGAAATCTTTTCCTTGCATTTCCTTTTTTAGAACACATAGCAATTAATATTTGTTTAATTCCATCCATTCACGTTCTGAAAGTTACATTTTTTTTTCAATTTAATTAGCAGTTATGGTTGAATTATTATTATTATTTTTTTTAATTTAGAGCTAATTTCTTCATTTTTAACTTGATATAAAAATCATGTTTGTGCAATAATATTTTTGGAAGTTGTAGCAGAAAAACGCTAAAAGTTTGCTTAATTTTTAATTAATTCAAAATGTAACTTAAAGTTTGAAAAAATCGCTCCGAGGTGCGCATTCCCGTCTTCCCAAGTTTACATGTGCCAAATTTGGTAGCTGTAGGTCCAACGATTTGACCTGTAGATCGCTAAAATAGACAAATACGCACACTCACACACTTTGAACTTTACTGTAAGTATTAATATTGTTACGAACCTGTGGTTTTGCGCTAATACTGTCATCGTAAGGAAGACAGATTTACAGTAATCTGTGTTGAATAGTGCCTAAGTCTGACGTCAAAGATCCCCGTGCTTAGAGACAAACTTGGAGACGGATTTGGCAACTTTGGTGACAAAATAGATAATACCCGAGAACTTTCCCGATCCGTCCATTAGGAGATGAGATACATCCAGAATGCTCCGGATTTGTCCAGAAGATTTTATCCCCACCTCCGGCTACTATATATAAGGCAGCCAGTCTGTGGTACTGAAGAGAGAAGACAAGCTTAACGGTCAGTTGGTGCAATTGAGAAGACAAGAAGCGTGGCGGTGGGGAATCGAGAAGAAGTGCTGCAGAACTGAATCGAGAAGACATGAACTGAGAGGCCTTGGAAGCTGAACGGAACATGACGGTGGTCGACCGAGTAGACCTACATAGAGAGGTCTGAACTGAGGACTGGTGAATCTTTGGCGGTATATTCTGACAAAGCCTGTGTCGTCGTCGGAAACAAAGTTGTCCTGAACTGAGGAGTAGTCCCGTTGTGCGAAGTCGTGAGAGAAGGAAAGAAGAGAGAGATGAGTAGTTTTAGCCAGTTTCGGAGAGACCTACGTGAGTGTAGACATAATCCCTTCAAAATTCTCTCTCTTACTGTATCCTGTCTGGCCGCTTTGTGAGCTGTGGACGTTGTCACTACGGAATTTCTGCCTGCGGACTAATGTTCCTATTGTGGGCTACTATCTAAAGTAGAGTCCTGTTGTGTGCTTCCCTGTGTGTTCGTCTCGGCTGTATATAGTTTTCACCTGTACATAATTGTGATGTAAATATTTGTTGTCTTTGTGCTGTCCCGTTTTCGGCCTCTAAATAAACGTCGTCTGTATTGTGTCGTCTACTAAAGGACTAGTCATTGTGTTATCATCATCTTCTCACACCGTACTCACCCACTACACAGGTGAACGAAACCGACGGATTAGGATCAGGAAATCCGTAACAATATTATAAAAGCGTGGTAACAGTATTAAAATAAGATCTCTGGCATTTCCGTTGCTATGCTTGTATATATTTTGTAATTATTTCTCAAAACGGATTGTTATGTTCTTTAGTCCTTAAACTTAACGCTTTACTCACTTGTTCAACAATTAGTATAGGATAAATTTTTAAAAACCATTATTGTTATGTGCCGAAAATTATTTTCATTTAAAATTCTGTTTTACTCTTCAGAATAACTTATGTAACAATTCAAGCTTTCTATCCATTTCATTTATATATTTAAAATAAAGACAGAACCCACATAATCGATAAATCTACCTAGTCCAATCCATGAAATATATCATATATATCGATAATAATTTTGTAAGAACTTTAAATGAATTAAAGAGAATTTATATTGATAGAGCACTTTACCAGATTTTATTGAACATAATGAAATATTTTAATATTTATTACATTGGTGATAAGATTTAATATTACGACAAAAGTTTTAATAACTCAATTATAATTTAATCATTTCACATACAATTAGTGGCACAAACTATCAAACGTCATTTTTTTCATAGTGCTTACATTTGGCAGCGGTAAAATACCAAACTCAAATGAAAAACATGTTTTTCCCCACAGAATATAGATATTTGTGCAGGCTCCGAATTGGTAAAGGAATTCTTCGAAATACTTTCAGAAAAAATATATTGTTATTACAAGATAATGAATGAGAACACGTTTCGGCAAAAGTAATATAAAAAATTTACAAAAATTTTAAATACTTTTCAAATACCAGCTGCAATAAAATAATAAGATGTAATAAAAATATTAT
>JAPMOQ010048734.1:1348926-1366074 GCA_026543055.1 Argiope trifasciata
ATAAACACACTTGTTTTGCAACCTTTATAGTCCTTTTTACATTTACTCACATTATATGCCGGATGATTCAAATTTCAGGTCGAAATATGAAAATGAATGATTCGAAAACAAATAATGATAAAAAGATGCAGTTAGCAATAAACGGGTGGGAATGGAGCCAAGCTTCATATGGCATCGAAATAAAAATAGTTCTTTTGACAACCAACAGATGGAACTATAGTTTTCATTTCACTAAAAAATGTTGAGAACTTTCAAGTCAGCTGAATCACAGTTAATTAGTTGAATGCTCAATGTGCATTTCATCATTTAGAAGAACAGTTTTGAGACGAGTCACCACACCGTTCACAGCATTTAGTAGAATTTCTTGCTTTATGGCTGACACATTTTGGTGGAGGGCATCTTCAGTGCTGTTTGTGATGCCGGTTGGTCGCGGTACACTTTCTACTTCACGAATCGCCACAATCAAAAGTCACAGGGTGTCAGATCGAGAGATTTTGGAGGCCATGCGTGATTAAAGTATCAACTGATAATGCGATCCTCCCCAAATGTTAAGAGTAACAAGCGTTGCACAGACAGGGCAATACGAGGTGGTGCTCCATTTTGCATAAAGGTGACGGTTTTCAGCATCTGTCGCGCTTGCTGTTCAGGAATAATGTTGTTTTGTAACAGTGCTGCATATCGTTGACCAGTGACAGAAACTGTTTTGAAACCACATAAAACCCGGATTCTTTTCCATCCACTTAATGCAGGTCGTGTTTTGTTTTGTTTTTAATCTGTATTGGTTTTTTAATAATTCATTTTTAAAGTTCGCCCTGACTTTTGGATCATCAGCTACTTTTATGTACTTTATCTTTCTACACTTTTATAACTTTGCAGAGTGCAAATTATAAAATTTTTAAGTCAATCTTTACTTGAAATTTTGAATATTTATGTTAAATGCATTTTTTTCTGATCACAGTTACATAATTTACTTGAAAGTTATGCCTTTATACCACTTCATTTTAAAAAGACTAATTCCACTGAGGACATCTGAGAAAGATGAATGAGAGACTTCTGATAGAATGCCTGTTATTCTTTTGCCTGGTAATTAAAATGCTGAGCATTATCTTCATTCGGATGATTGCACTACCTCCTGCAGAATAAGGTATGCCAGGATTTATCATGATAGTATAGGACTCAACCGTAGTTCTTTCCTAAGTGATGTCGAAGTAGTCATTAATTTTACTACTCATGCTATGACGTCTAATATATATTGTGATTGTTGTTGGTCATAACATCCTTATAATTCAATCTAACCAAATAGAATATATGTGCCCTAGGTTTATATAGAATATAATTTTAGTTTTAGAGTAATGAAATTAGGGATAAAGGATTTCGACTGAAGATAGAAAATTTTTTACTTTAGTGTGGAGGGGGGTTGTTGTTCGGAATTTTATTTAGCTTTTTAAATAATTAAAAGACAGCAAATATTTTCAAAAACATTTGTAGCAAAAAACAATATTTGCATTAATTTATAAATTAAGAAATTATTTTCAAATTAATGATTCAATTTAGTTATGATTTTTTTTTCATTTCTGCAACATTTTAAATATTTTAGACGAAACATTTAGCAAGCGTTTCATTCATATAATGGAATATGAACAGTTTTCATTATTTCTACAAATTTTTGAACCTATATTTTTCATTCATTGACAAATTATCGAAACGAAAGAGCTTTCAATTTTTATATTCTTATATATAACAAATTTTAATAATGTTATAACAAAAGTCTTATTTTGATTTTTTTTTTGGCATTTTTCAAACAAGGACATCTTATTTTTAAATAAATACGGAAATAAGTCGGAGATTCAATCTCAAATTATTACAAGCATTTTTTTTATATGAAAGATTGAATTCGACTAATATTCCTAAGATTTTCTCAATAGTTTATTTACATACCCAGTTTCGTAATAAGATATTTTTACAGATATATCTAATGAATGCTAAATGGTGTTAGGGTAATGACTCTCTGCCTAGAAGAGTTTTGCCAACATCTGTCGACGAATTTTTGGATTCTAAATTGTTTGACGAAACTGAAGGATCGTGAATATTTGAGAATATTGGTGATATTTTCATTCTTACTCTAACTGCAATGCTTTTCGAACATTCGATGCTCATTCATAAAATATATAAACGCAAAGATGTGGTACAGAAAAGTAGTAGTAAAATTAATTCTCCCTTTGGCTTTTGATTTCAGATAATAAGAAAGTTTTATCTGATCCTTTTGTGCAATTGAAGCTCTTTTATAATTATATACTGACTGTGTATTGATTTCCCCATGTATTGTTTTTAATATTTGATTGTTGTATATAGATATCTGTTTCACGAACTGTATTTTATTTCTTGGTTATCGTGTCTTCTTCTAAAATAGAGCTTGACTTGGATTAACAGAATTTGGAATAAAAAAGTGGCTAATACAGGAAGATGAATATGAACACACGATCGCCTCGATATAGTGCACCTATCGAGAAGTGAGGACGGTGGTGATTTCCCCAAATGAACGATATAATCCAGAATATTGACTGCCAGTGTGACTTGAGGGTTAATGAAAATAACAGTAAGTCACAAAAAAAACTTTTTTAAGAGGCACTATTCAGAGGCAACGAGTTATCTAAACGTAGATTAAGGCGTTATCTATTTCTAATTCTACTGGACGTTTTTTCATCCTTTCACTATATGGATCATTTGAACTTGACATCACAGCGCTAGTTTTAAGAAAAGAAGAGGAATGGTTTAGTTTTATGTTAATAAATATACTGTCCAAGGTTTCAATAATCAAATACGGTTACAATGTACAATGCATAAAACATGTACGGAGTTTAAAAAATAAGGGAGACTAAATATTTCATAAAAATATTATGAATAAATTATTTTTTATTTGATAGTAGTTTTGATTAATTGTTACTACTTGATTTATCATTTCAGTGAATTTTATTGATTTAATGAAAGAACAGAAAATTTACTACTTACAGTCAGTTATCTTGATAAACACATAAATTTTAATTTGCCGATTTGCTTTGGGTATTGCATTTCTATCATGATATATGGGATTTTTTCTATTTACATGGTTGTTTCTAAACAATCAATGTTACTTATCAAAATTTTCAAAATTCAGTCCTAAGAACGAGGTTTAATTTTTCTTACAAAGAATGAATCCTGATGATTTTTTTAAAGAGATATAGAAGAAGTGAAAAAAATCAGTGCTATACGTTTTTGGTTATGAGATATTAAATTTTAACTTTCTAATAGAATTCAAAAGCAGTGAAAAAGGCTGTGTTGTAATATACTAATTCTTGTAACGTATTACTTATTCTTTAAAAATACAAACTATCTGTTTTAAGAACTTTATATTCCTTTAAATTGAATGCACAGTTTCACATTATTACAAAAGATTTTCTTTGATTCTGTAATTCAAAGACTTCTTTTACTTAATAAAGTTAATATTAATCTTATAATGTAGGGAGTAAAGTAAATATAAAGAAAATAAATTTAAAAAAGTTGGGATATTATGGTTTTTTCAAAACATATACAGCACGGCCAGATTTTTCCTTTTTTATTCCTTTTTATGTAAAAGCGAGTTGAATAAAGGAATATTTAGAACGATAAAAAATAAAATGAAAAAAAAACTTGAATCAGTGAAAACGACTTACTTAAAGATATTCCTGTGCGAGCGAGGATCTGGCATCAAAAGAACGTTCGAAATTGGCTCGTCCTTTTCGAACACTAGAAGCTTTGAGAAATTCTCTTTTCTCTAAATTTTCTTTTTCATTGAAGACTTTTATCCAATCTGAGGAACCTAATACCATAGGGTTAAATAAAAAAAAATATATCGAAAGAAGTAAGAATAGAAGAACGGTGAAGATTTATGAAAAGATTTTTTTCTTCATCTTCAGAGAGTAGGTGCATTCGCTCGCTCTTTTGGGGTGTTTGATAACACGAGCAGTTGTCTTCGGTAGTCAGGTGACACTTTTCATGGAAATTAAGTAAAGGAAAACCTTACACCCATCTAGTACTATAGCAAGAGAAAGGAGAAATAAAGATTTACTATTATTTATCGTCTAGCCATATGTGAATATAAAAAATATTTGTATAAAACATATTAAAAAGCTAAATAATTGTTTTTTAAAAACTGCAAATGCTTTTTATATCAATATCCTATTTAATAACAAAGGAAATAAAATAAACTCTTTCATGGATCAAATTATGTATTAAGCATTCTTTAATCACTAAATTCAAAGTATTTTTTTACACCTTTTAAAAATAAATCGATATTTTCATTAAAATGTCCATGTTACAAAAACAGTAAAAAAAACCGCTAGTTAACTAATCGTTCACAATGCGTATGGAAAATTTCAACGTTTCTGTTAAAGCCAGATGCGTGTGTGAAGAAAGTTAAGTTATTTTAACGTGTACAATTTCATTTCACTCAACTACAGGAATATAAAGAATACTACTATCTTTACAAAATCAATAAATAATTTTTTTAAATATTTATCACATGTAGTAAATTTTGTTGCATAATATTATACAATATTGTGTAACAATGCATTATATAGTTTATTATTCAACAATATCAAGCCAAATTCCGAATATTGTTTATTTTCATATAATATTGTACAATATATATGTACGAATTTATTTATATGTACAATATATATGTACGAATATGTGGTGATAATTCTTACTTTTAAAATTCTTTTGGAATATAGTTACGATTCCGATTATTTGATTTTCAAGAATTATTATCATATACTATAACCTTATAAAATGAAATGCTGCATACAGAATTTGTTTGTTAGTAATAATTTAGTACAACATGGATTGATTAATAGTCAATTCGTTTCATTCCTATTTGATCAAATTGACCACTGCTTCATGTGTGTCATTAATATGTGTTTCTGTTTTGTCTGTCTGGGAAAGAATTCGTGCGAAAAGTTACTGCCGAAGCTTTAATAAATCTTCCAGCTGGAAAGATATACCATTCCTCTTGACTCTCATTTATTTATTTAGGGTTTTTTTCAGAGCAAATAATCTCACCTCGTTGTAGCAAATAAGAGTGAGTATAAGGAGCCTAGGCTATAAGTAACTACTTCCAAAATAAATTCAGTACTACTATCAGTAACAACTTCCAAAATTATTTTTTAAGACTGTTTGGAGTTTCCTTTAATATTTTTGCATTTTTTACACAAATATTTTATAAGTTTTTTTCGTCTTTTAAAGATGAATAAAATCTATGTAATCTATTTGAAGAAAAATGTTACTAAATAAACATTTAGCATACTTTTAAACTAGTAAACAGAAATAGAAAAATATTTTTTAAGTAGTAAACAGAAATACTTAGAAAGATACTTTTAAAATAGTAAACAAAAATACTTAGAAATGTACTTTTAAAATAGTAAACATAAGCACTTAGAAAAATACTTTTAAAACAGTAAACATAAGCACTTAGAAAGATACTTTTAAAATAGTAAACATAAACACTTAGAAAAATATATTTAAAACAGAAGACAGAAATAGAAAATGCTCTTAAAACAGAGATCAGAAATAATTAGAAAAATACTCTTAAAATAGAGATCAGAAATATTTAGAAAATACCTTTGAAATAATAAAAAGAAATACTTACAATATTTACAACAATGTTTTTAAAATAATAAATAAATATGACTTCTTGATTTAAAATTTTCGATAAGTTTTCCCTTACAGAAGAAATCAAATACTTTTACTATACATCTTAGACGATTCGAAATTAATAGAAAAAAATTGTTATATTTGAAAAAAAACATATTGCTATTACCTTTCACTTGAAAACAAGAATAACTATAATAAATGCAATTAAAAAAATTATTTTCAATTATAAATAGTAATAAATGAAATGTAGATAATTAGAAATAAAAAATGAAAAAATTGAAATCCCCTGACTAAAATTTCAAATTATCACGTAAGAATATTTTTATCATGTGATTATATTGCCGCGCATGCATTACAACTTTTAAGAAATAGGACGCTATTTTTCTTTCGTGATTGACGAGGGATCAAAAACTTTTTTGCTAGACAAATAAAAAACTTACAATACGGTTCTTCTGTGAAATAGAGCCTCTCACGAGCCTGAAACCCTATTGTTATGCTCTTGATCCGAGGTCTTACTACCAGGCCACAGCAGCCTGACATCTCCTATAAAAGAAACATACGTAATAATAAAGCAGTACTGGTAAAAGCAGATCAACTTTTTAAAAACGCATCTGTTTTCAAAGGAGCATACTAGTAATGCAATATGGGTAAAAACAGATAAAAAAATATATGCGATTAAAATATGTTGATAAATATTGCCATATATGTGTAGTGGTATCTTAATAAGCCAGTAATAGCTTCTAGACACAAGTGATCGCTTTTGACGAATGGTTATTTTACGTGGCTACAAACCAAAAGATCCCAATTTAGATTCTCATTTAATTCAAACAGCTACATAGGCTTTATTCATTGTCTACGCAATTTCGATTTTCAATTATTCATTGCCTTCAATCATTTAAAAACTCATAACCCTAACATCATCATGCTCTCACATGATAATGATTTTCAAAGCAATAGTTTTAGTATAAAAGTGATTTGAAAAGATATGGATTCGCCTAATACATTTTATCAATAATCTGTTACTTTCTGAAATATATAAATATTGCAGAAAAATAGTTTGATAGAAAATTCTTGCGTAATTCAAGTTACAAATCATTTACATTCAAAACAAGTGACGGATTATTGGATCAAATATTGATTGGAACGATTAATATAAAATTTCAGGTATTGAAATTGTTTAATAATATTGTTATTATTTCTTGTAATTATAAATTTAAAATTAGTCTGTACTTTTATGATGATTATTGTAACTTATTCTTTAAAATTATCTATTATTTATTTACTTGTTATGTATTAAAATTACGTCATTAAAAAATACGAAATTCGAAAAAAATGTGTAATTAAAAATTATCCAATTTCTTACCATATTCATTTGCACAATTTCATATTTTAAAAATCATAAACCAGCTAAAATATTTAACAATTAAGGAATTAAACAAAATTATAAGATATGAAAAGTTAAAAAATAGTTATTTAAATTGCCTCCCGAGACAAAGAAGAAAAGTTTTGTGAGAATGAAAACAAAGCCTTCTATCGATCAGAATAACTTCTACTAGCTATTACAATTCCTACTACTTACAATACGTTAGGAAATATTCTGCTCACGATTTTGCTTCTAACAGAAGAAAAAAGGTGTTCTAACATTATCATTTTTTAGGAAAATAAACGATTTTTTAAAATTGATTTTCTGTCAGTTGCTTTTTTTATTCTCATTTACTTTAAGTGCGAAATATATGTGCATGCAAAATATTTCAAAGGCGAACTTCAAGATGCTCTGTGTTTTAATGAGTTCATGCTATGATGATCATCAGTGGCTCTTTAAAATATACGCAAAGGTATGATTATGCAAATTTTGATTTTCTTTTGTTTTGGATTTCCTGAATGGTCCCATTTGTCAGATAATGAAGCAAAAGAAGAATCTAATTGAGAGTGAATTCAATTTTAGATTGTTTTTATGAAAGAAAAAAATACTCCCTGGTATTTTTAATTGAGAAGCTGTTTTACATTTATAAATAAGATCCCGTTTCTTTGAGATTAAATAAAATTCTACTATTATAGGTGTAATAACTTATTTTTATCTTGGACATTGCGAATGCAAATTACATTGAACTTTCAGCTTGTGGGGCATATCATTTCACATTGTATAACTGAAATGTAGGTTTTTCTGTTGCTATTTGTTCTTTTATATTTAGCTTTATTTAATTTTTAAGATAAGTTCTTTTTCATAAAAATATTTTATATAATTGTTAGTATTAACAACACTGACTCTCAAGTTACAAGTCACTGCACTTCATTAGAAAGTAAAAAACCGAATTTTATTTGTCATTTTCGTTATTCTTTCTCAGGCATCAAACGGAATAAGAAATAATAATATTACTTTAAATTTTCAATTGCAAAGTTCAAATTATCGTGTCAAAAAACAATTATGTATTCCGTGATTATCACGGATTAAAAAAACAATTTTTTATTCCGTGATTATGTAGTGCTTATGCATCAACTTTTCAGAACTACGGTGCCTTTTTAATTCCGAGATTGACGCGAGCTGTAAAACTTTTTTTCCAACCAAGGAAAACTTGAAAAGCTAAAACCGGCTGAAACCGGTTTGGAATTTATGAAGCAAAACACATGCATCAACTTTTTAAAAACGATGTTTTTTCCCCCCTTTGAGAGTGAGGAAAGCTCAAACACTTTTGTGCCAAACACCAAGAAAATTTTTAAAAGCTAAACACCAGTTTAAATCGGTTAAAGATATATGACGTAATGCGCATGCTTGAGTTTTTGGAAAGACAATGCTTTTTTTTTTCTTTCGAGATTGAGCTCCAAAACTTTTTTCCCAGCCAAGAAAAAAAGTTGGAACGGAAAATTGCTACTAATGATTTACTCATTGCCTATGTGATTTCGAGCTTCAAACCCTCTGGCCAAAACAACATCATGTTTCTACATGATAATAATAATTTATTTTCATTAAAAAGTTATATGTATAAATCTCATTCAATGGAAACTTTTAAAGCATGTTTTTTGAGGCAGTCTTTATTTATTAATTTCAATGTCTGTAGTTTGAACTTTAAATCATTCGAAATGTCTTGATTATTTCAAACGAAATCTGGAACAAATATTCTTTCTTCTAAAATATAACCAACGCTAATGCTACCATCTATATATAAATGGGAATCAAAAGTTTTTATAGTTCTTTATCGAAACTTAGGAAATATCGTTGCGCAAAATCTATATTTATGTAATTTTAACGTTTAAAAAAATTCTATTAAATTTTCAGTGATAATTATTCTAATTTTGGACGAATATTTGTTAAATTTCATAAAATTTTGAACTTAAAAGAATTTATAATAATTCCTTTTTTGTGTTGAAATATTACATCTATATTACTGTTTAATCATATCTATCATTTAAGTTTGTCTTCTTTTTTGTCAATGAAGCAATTAAACAGTTTTCTTCAGCCAAATTTTTCTTTTATTTCAAAGATCCTCAACTTAACTTAGCATATAAAACATTTTCCTATTCAAGGACAGTAATTTCCTTTTAAATATCATATCTTAAAAATCTGTTATTACTTTTACAGTTTATATTAATTTTTTTCGTTCATTTCAAAGTTTCAACTCTCCCAATCGGTATTTTCAAATATCTGTTAATCATAAGTATTAAATAAAAAGAATAAAATTCATGAATTGGATTTCAAATATATAACCAAACATTTAAGGTGTCATGAATCATAAAGTGGTATTCGTATGAAAATGATTTGAAATCCTTAGCGAACTCAAATATGTTTCCTTAAAAGATAAATGCAACTAAAACTATTTTCTAAAATAATATTTATATTTTAATATTTTGTTGAATAGATGTTACATCCTGCTCTTTGAAGAAATTTTAGTTTAATAAATTTTTTAACTTAATTATTTAAAGTTTATTAGCTGTTGAAATTATGTTTTAGCTTTAGTTAACAATAAAAGTGTATAAATGTGTTATCATGTCAATCATTAAATCAAGTAACTATTTTCTAAAATCATAAAAAAGGTTAAAGTATATTATTTTGAAAATCCTTACTCTTAAAAATAAATTTAATCTTCTAATGCAGTCATCATCATTCTATGAACTTTAATTTCTCTCAGAATCAAATACAATCTGTTGATAAATTCTAGAGTAACATTTCCAAGAATTTTTTTTACAAATATAAGAAAAAACTTCATCTTCTTTAGCTTTAGTTTAAAAAATTTAATGTAATAATAATTTATTACTGTCAATTAGGGTTGAGGACCTTAAGGACCTTTAAATGAAAAAAATCGAGCTAATACTAATGTAAGATGTTTTTAGCCTGTTTTCTTTAACTTATAAAGAACAAATAGAATACAAACAAAACCAGGATACAGTAGCCAAGGTCTGTAAATATCTTGTCAACATCGTAATTAATGATCTTTAAGATATTTATCATTCAAACGCTCATCATTATGGGTTCATTATCCTAATGCATCTCAATTCAGATAGTTATTTTATGAAACAGCATCATCATTTAAATATACTTCAATATTACTTTATTATTTTATCTTCAGTAATTTAAAAACTTAAATTTTTAATTTATTACTTTTCGTTCAAAACTCTTAGTTAATTTTTTATACTTTAGAAATTCTTTCTCATAAAATAGAATGAGTTTTCATTTTTATTTTTTTTAAAAAGATTCCTTCACTCATAAGATTTTTTTCAGAAAATTCTTTCTTTTTTTAAGTTTCCATATTGCCCATTGAAGCTCCATATTGCCTTAGGAACTTCGATCTTCGAATAGAATTTTGAATGAAATGGAACTGAAATGTGTATTACTAAAACCTTTTTTTTCTTTAAATTTTAATATGAAATATTTTCTCTTAAAAGCTCTTATCACTTCTTCTTCTTGCATACAGCCGACCACCCCGCCATCACTGAACGTAGCAGTATCGAAAGGATAAGCTCTTATCATTGTACATTATTCTGAATTTTCTCCAATTACTAAATGAATTATATTAAAATAATTATCCAATATACTGCGATGTACGAGAATATTATATTTTCTCACAATATTCTAAAGAAAATTTAATGTAATGAGGAATTTAACATTTAAATTTTGAAATTAAATCCGAAATGGTCAAAAATTGAGCAAAAACTTTCTAAAAACATGTATAATTTTATTAAAGCTGACATGCGAAATAAAGTTGAAACTGAAAATTTGAGTCAGTGTCATAAATAGTAAGAAATTTTGTTGAGGAGCGTGATTTCAGATGTACTTGTAGAGGTTTGTACTCAATAAAGGAGTAAATAAAGCGATTTAACTTAAAACAGCTGAGGTTACCAAGTAAATAGCTAATGAAATAGCCATCATTTCTCAAATTTCCAAAATAAAATATTTGAGTAGTCTATTGATGTATGATAGGTAATTAAATCAATATAAATTCTAAACAATGTATCTGAAAAATGCTACACATTCATATAAATGCCATATAGTAAGTTTCAGGTAGGAAAGGGGTGAAATTCTATTTTATATTTGTTTTAAACTTTTTTTTTCTTACAAACTGAATGCTTAGGAATTTAATTACAATTGTTTATAAAATAAGAATTCTGTTCTACGACCTATTCTCTATTAAAATTGAAGTAGGATCTTATTCTCTAATCTCTGCTAAGACCAAATTATATGTATTTTGGTTTCACTAATTTGTAAAACAAAAGTCATATTTCCTTTTTCAGTTTTTGAGAAATACTAAGATATTGCCTATTTTGTAGGTCAAGCGAAATAAGTTTTATTATTGGATTCAATAATCCTAAAAACAGTGATTATGAATTGTTATCAACTGGAACTTTGAAAAATCCTTAAACGACTACGATAACATAAATCTTATTATGTATATATAAATACAATTTATCAATAAAAAATGCCTTTTTATTGATAAATTTCAAACAATAAAAATTTTGTAATTTATACAATGATCTTAAAAATATTATATAAATATGTACAATAATAAATAATAATATATTTCTTCCTTTTTTTATTATCTCACTAACATAGAGATTATTTTAATATCTTATGGTAGTCACTTTGAACACAAGAAATAAAATTAGATAACAATGCATGAAAAATGACTGAAAATTATTTACTGTGAAAGTGAGGGATTCATAAAATATTTAGGTAACGACATAATAAACCTTGTTTTCATTAAATTTTTGTACCAAGTTTACAAGAAAAAAACACATGTTTAGATGAGGCACAATTTAAATATTCATTCCGTAACATCTAAAATGTTAAATATTTTTTAATCTTACACTTCTACAAATTTATAAACTTTTCTGTTAATAATGCATAAGTTATACTCCTTTTCTTACTCATTACAGAAATTTTAAAAAAATAACGGGGGGTGTTTTTGCTCGTAGTATTTTTAAATTTATAATGCTAAAGGTCAGAGAAAAGAAAAAAGCAATATATAAAATTCCCTTAAATATATTATTACTTGAAACATGAAACATTTGAATTATGGAGATATAAAACGCTTTAAAAGAAGTTTCTCCAAAGGATATTAATCTTCTTTTGTTGGAAATTTCCTTTTGTTCGGAAGGATTTTGTTGCTGAATGTTGTATAAAACGACGGAGTTTTCAAAACATATTATTACATGAATGGAAATCTACAATAAAGTTCAAAAATAAATAATAATTTTCTGTTATAAATGCCGTCTAATCAACTGGTTTTACAATTTAATATCATAATAATATTTACTCTTCCTTAAGATAAAGATAATATGTTGATAGTTTTTTTTTTAATTTTAAGCAGAAATAAGTCACCCAGACCATTCCATTAAATATTAAATTCTTTTTATGCTATGAATGCCTAATTTAGGTCTTATTTAAATTGTTCATAGCTTGTACAACCAGTGCGGCCCAAGTTCATTTGGATATAACTTTATAGATATGTATTCGTTCAAATAAACGGCTTTAATGGAAATTTCGGTTTACAAAATCGAGCCTCGAAGGTACAGTGGTGAGGTCCAGATTTTGAAATAGGAGAGGTTCAGATTCGAGATTCGTTTCCAATGAAGAACCTTTGTGTATGGCTGGTCTTGTGCATGTCAAATCCGTTGGGGCGTAATGTTCTCTCTTTGTGTGGTGTGGATGTTTGAAGATCAGGTGCCAACTCAGGTGTCATCCTCGCCATCTGCTTAAGGCCCTTCCCAATATAGCCGCAGTGTTGCTTTAAAAACGAGACACAAATATAACTATTCTAAAAAATTATTTTTATGATATAACAATATTTTTGTATGTCAGATGTACTTAAATAAGTATGGAAGTATGAATTAAATAATAATGTTGTATTTTATGTTTCAACATTGATTGTGATAGAAAAGATCTCAATTGATATATGTCTCAAGACTCTGTTTTAAAGGGATATCATCAGTATTGGTGTGAATGATATGATGCAAAAATATATAATTTTAATAAATGATAATATTTTTGTAATTAGTAACGACCAGGGACCATTAAAACATGGTCTTTGTAATAATAATATTTAATGAAAAATATATTAAAGCAAGTGTAAAAATTTTTGGTATATATGCGTGCTTGCACAATATCCTTAACCCTAATTCTAATGCAAACATTAGTACTACTATTTTGTAATCAAAACATATTGTTCATATTTGGCGTATTATATTTACCATTATTTTTAAACATTTATTTTGTAAATATAAATATGGATTGCAAATTAAGTTAGTTATCTCTGGCTAATTTTTGGTAACTAGGTGTCTACATATAAATTGTATATGCTATTATGACTTATATCGACTTCCGTCGATATAACAACAAGCAAATCTTTTGAAGTAATAATCAGCTGTTCGAGATTGCATAAATATTAAATTTCGTCTTTAAACTATTTCAATTTGTTTTCTTGGCATAATTTAATCGACTTTATATCAGTACTCCATGAAATTAATTACCGTTGCTTTTTAAATTGAATAATATATTTGCTTAATATCTGCCACCTTCTGGAGACGATGCCTTTTGTCACGTTTCATAATATGAATGTTGTCCAAATAGAAGCAATCTATTGCATCATTTTTTTACACTGACGGAAAAATAAAATTCCAGTACTAAGAAAAAATTATTGCAGGGTAATGAAATTTGGGCAATGCTTTTGTCTAAATATGTTTAACTGATTAAATTTTCAAGATCGCGTGTTAATTTAAGCTCGAGAAAATTCATTCCAAATGTGGAATGCTGTTACATTATTAGAAGATGTAAACTCCAGAATTTTGACCGCGACTCTGCAAACGTGCATGGTGTCATAAAAATGTCGTATCTCACTTCTTGATATGGAGATTAATGCTTGTTCTGTCAATAATAGGACATTCAGTACTGTATGGGCATAATGCTATTATCTTCCAATGATATCCCATACAAGCTCATCTGGAAACAGATCTGGTGATCTCGCAAGCTAAGGTAACATATCGACATTCCTTAGAACACGTTACGTTGCGACAGTGATATCAGGGAAGTCTTATCCTGTTGGTTTAGTTTAGTTTAGTTATATTAACGTCCCGTTTTAAAGCAACACGAAGGCTATTTTTGGACGGACCTCGTAATTTTGAACCACGGTCAGATGACGAGAACGACACCTGAAAAGGCACCCCTCTCTCCACACCATGTTACACCAGCGGGAGGACATTTGGCCTAACAAATTTAACGTGCAAGAGACCCTCCTCACACGACGGTTCTTCGGTGGAATCGAGTCTCGAACCTGAAACCCTCCGGTTCCGAAGCCGAGACCTTACCCCCAGGCCACCGCGGCCCTTTTATCCTGTTGGAAAACTCCTCATTGAATAATGTTCGTGAATCGCAGCGCTACAAGTTAAATTACCTGACTGGCATACAAATATGCAGTCAATCTGTTTGGGATAGCCACGGAGTGCTCCTGCTGTCATAGGGAATCTCTCTCCAGACCATGAAACTAGGGGTGGGTTCAGTGTGTCTAGGTCATATACAGTTTGGTTGAAAACGATGCCCTGGCCTGCTTCTGACCAATACACGGCCATCACTGTTCACCAAGACATAACCTTCTTTCATCCACAAACACAACAGATCTCCATTTCGGCCTCCAGTGAGCTCTGGTTTGATACACCTGGCGTCCCAAAAGGCAATGGCTTGGATTCAGTCGAATGCCCGCTATAGGAAACCTGGATCGGAGCTGCCCTTGAAGTCACAGATTTCTAAAATTTCGTTAAATTGCTATTGTACCAACTGTAGCTCGAATTTCTGCCTCAAAATCAATATGATGCGACACAGCCGTACACCGAAAACAGCACTCTTCGCTCTCAGTAAATCCCTGTGATCTCCCAGAAACGGTTTTCTTGAGGCAACACCATTGCTCCCAACAATCATGTTCTGTGGATGCATTCCGGGCAAGCCTTTCTTCAATAACGCGAAAAGAAAATGTACTTCTCGCAGTTCTATTATGCGATCTCCTTCAAACTTTGTGAGCTGTTGGTAATGAATTCTTTGTCTTCTTAAAGATATTTTGGGCTAACATCAACTCAATGCGTCAAATTTCAAAGATAAAATACGCCCACGAACTTTACATCACGCATTTAAATCAAACATGATTTTCAAATTTTGAGCAGCGCCACAAGCAACGCACTTTTGAGAAGCATAAAATTTCAATCTATGTCCTCTTTCAGATTTAAAACACGCCTATCAAATTTTGTTTATCTAAAACAAGTCTTTCTTTTGAAAATAGAATTTTGAAAACTATAGAATTTATGTAGCAATTATTTTAGGTAAGTGTATCGGCCTTACTAGGAAACCAGCTTATAAATATAAATTGAAATAATTTAAGGACTAAAAGAATTTTGTGCATATACCTTATTTAATTAAATAAGCATCCGATTCATATATACTGTAGGTCTATTTATATAAGGAACAGTTTATTTTGAATTATCAGACCAGAGTCATATACACAGAGCAGCATCTGCGAATACATCCTTTTCTCTAATTTTTGTGTTATAACACCAGAAAACCTTTTGCATCTAACAGATTTTACTTGAAATTAATCTGTATATTTCAGCGTAACTGGCAAGTTCACGGAACTTAAATTTATTTGTAAGTATCACCGATATTTCCAGCAAAACACGCAAACCCAAGTGGAATTTAAAAATTTTATTTAATTAATAATGATTTTTAAAATAAGGTTGAAATAATTGTAATTAAAGTTCCAGACCTTTTAGGCATATGGAATTTTTGCATGTAATTTTGTGAATATTGCATTCAAACAAAAAAAATGTAACCTGTTTAGTGAGAATGAGTTCTCATAATCGTTTTGACGATTCCTTGAGATGGAGAGCAGTCTTGAAGTTTGGAAGTCTCAAGCGGAGGTGTCTCGATGGTTACAAGTGGCACCGAAAGTGGTTTCCATGTTGAAGAATCAATTCCAAACAAGGGGTACGGTAACCAGGAAGATCGGCCAAGACCATCAAAGAGCAAAGTTGCTTGCACAGGATCGTTATTTTTCATTGAGTGAACAACGGTATAGGCTAACAACGGATTTTCATCTTGCTCGTGACCTTGCTGATGCGTTTAGAATAAGAATTTCCTGGCACACAGTAAACAGACATCTAGCAGAAAGAGTCTCTTATGCATGACTACCAGTTGAGTTCATCCCTTTGACTGCATCTAACAGAAAAGCCCTCTGACTGTGGAGGTGCCGAGTCTTGGGCATAGCAAGAATGGAGGCGTGTTCTTTTCAGTGATGAGTCGAGATTTACCATACAGAATGACACTCGTCGAATCTTCATCTGGAGAGACCGAAAAGCTCACTATCATCCCTCCTATGTAAAAGAAATCGACAGATTTTGTGGCAGAGGAATCATTGCCTGGGTTAGCATAATTTTGGGTTGTCGTATACTACTGCACGTCATCAATGCTGGGAATGGAAATGCACATCGCTATAGGGATGATATCCTTAAATCCTACTTTAGGCTGCTTCGGGGTGCTTTTGGACCCGACTTCAGGTTTATGGAAGATAACACACGTCCACACAGACCCCAGATCGTTGATGATCGTTCTTGAGGATATTCAACGTATGGACTTGCCCTCGAGGTCTCCGGAAAAAATTCCTATCGAACATGTTTAGAACGATTTCAGTAGAGCCATTCCTCAGAGTAACGCTCCTCCTAATACCCTCCAAGATTCAAAAGCCGAGCTCATAAACAGTGTGAAAGCTTGTTGTGAAGCCTGTATTGCAGTGAATGGTGGTGAAACTCCATAAGAGACAGGGTTTTCCAGAGTTAAAGGCTTTATATATATCCTGTTTCTTGATTCCCAATTGAAATCTGTTCCAAGTTGTTATATGTCTACGTCTTTTTTCCATTGTAGTGAACCTCTCTGCCATATTTCGCTGGAATACAGTGTATAGTTGTTCCTTTTTCGCAAATTTTTTGTTTGTGACTTATATATATGTATATATA
>JAPMOQ010048734.1:1366474-1388353 GCA_026543055.1 Argiope trifasciata
TCACAGTATATGCGTATATGTGATAAACTTCAATTTCAATTTTTATTTTATAACAGATTTTTTTCATAATGTTTCTTTTTTATTGTACTTACATTTACATCTTTATTTGTTTAAAATAATAGTTACATAATCAATTAGAACAACTGAAAAAAATTTTCCAGAGATTATCATCTTATTCGGTTTTAGATAAATGTACATAGGTGATAAATAATTTCATGGTCTATTTGAGGACATTCTTAGGAAATCGATTCCACCGACTGGATACTCTTACGTAATTTTTGTCTGATTCTCAAAAATTGTACACTGCCATCAACCACCATAACAAATTTTTATTTTTTCAAACAATGCTCGCCTAATCTGTTGTATTATTATTATTTATCGCCAAATCCTGTAATAATTCAGACGCCCGTGAATCATAAGTTTAAACCCAGATACATTCAAGATAACATGTTTTCTGAATAATCAAAACATTTTCTCAAATTCTGCTTTAATCTCTATTAACTTTTTTCTTGAGAATTAAGATACAATTTTAATTTCGCATTTGTTTTAAAAACTTAAAGTTAAAGTAATAGAGCGTTAAAATAATATCGAAAATACAGCAAAACTTTTTTCCTACGAGAGAGTCCTTAAGAATGATTTCAAGAAGAAAAAATTTTCAGGATCATTAGAGTTTCTACTCTGTGTACTGTAACAGCCGATCTTAATTACCTTCCCTGAATATACATAAGACGTAAAAAAAACGAATATTTATAGAATATATTTTTAATACTTTAAGGAATTTCGTTGTTAGTTAAATGACAAAATTTTATGCAATACGTTGTTAAAATCGTTGCCTATTTCTTGTTCAGCTATGATTTCTCTCAATCAATTGTTTAAAAGATCTCAAATGTAGGCAAGAATTACAGAAATATTTTATTAACCTTCATTCCTTAAAATTTTAAATTCTAAGGAGATTTTAGAAATCTAGCCCTTTAAGTTCGAAAACAAATTAAAAAAAAATACATGTTATATTGTGAGCTAATTCTAAAAGCAACATCAACAGATAAAGAAAATTAAACCAATAATCTTTAATCATTCTTTCAACTTCAAAACTAAGCAGTAAAACTTAAAACAGGGAATAGAATTCCTGTTTTATCATGTCACAAAAACGTCAATACTAATAATTAATATGATTGTGTATGTGTGTGTGTGTTTGTGCGCGCGCGCGTGCTTGCGGTTAAGTATGGTGTGCGCATTTGTGTACGTGCGAGTGCGTGTGCGTGCGTGTGCCGTGTTTTCAAAAGCCAAAAAACAGTTTTCAAAAGCATTTGGCCTGTAACTACTAGATGTAATGCATATATAATTTGGAAGGCAGATATGTGTACCTCGAAGTGATTTTTTTGCTGATTTTTGGAGTCTTCTGTTGATAACTTTTGAAAATAGAGCCACACAAAAACAAAATTTATATTTAATTTCAAAATTTACAACGCCCTTTTAATGATACCAGTTTAATAATCGCACGAATATTTTCTGAATTTCGATGCATTTTTAAATATATATTTTTTAAACTCTAATTTCCATTAATGGATTACATTATTACTTTGAGTTCAAACAGTTTTCATTATTTCAACCAGGTGATGACCGCATTTTTTTTCTTTGCTAAATGGTGAAGAAGAAGGATTTCATTTAATATCTGTGTAGTTTACAAAAAGGATGAAAACCAGTTAAAGTAATACAATTTTGAAAGATTGAAATTATAAGAAACAGATATTTATGTTTGTAAAAGGGCTATAATGCCCTTGGTTTGATTTCTGTTAGGAAGTATCGTATACATTGAGACTGAAGTATATATAAGACATTTAAAATAACATGGCATTAATGTCTGATAATTCGTCAGAACCATAAAGAGGAAGTTGTATCTATTCTAACTAAGCAATAGTCAGTGTAACCAATATTCCTGATAAATCAGCGTATCTTCAAAGGCTGTTGGTTATCCCTCAATGATAAGAAAAGGACTCAATAAAGTTACGTGACCTTACACTGACACTTCAAAAATCAATAAGAATTTGATGATGCGTCCTGTAATATTTAAACTAAAGTTTTTGAAAAGGTAAGTATTAACTCTTTTATCTGGCATGAAAATAACTATTTTGCAATAATTGTTTTAGTTTCATGATGAGTCAAGCAAAAGTACTGAAATTTGATCTTTGGATTTCATTACTTAATTAAATATTTTATGAAACAATAAAAATAATGAATATCTGAATATCATAGTGACATGTCAAATTGCATACTGTAGAATATAGAATTTTTGGGAAAAAACCAAATACTCATAAAAAGTTAGTAAAAAATCAGAAACACAAAGGTTAATAAAACACCAAATACACATAAAAGGTCAGTAAAAGACCAAATATTCATAAAGGATTACTAAAAAACCAAATAATCATAAGAGATTGATAAAAACCAAAAAATCATAAATCTGTAAAAAAAACACAAATAATTAACCAAGTACTCTTCTAATATTTCTTAAAGTTTAACAGAACCAAATATTTTTGATAAAATACTTAATCGAGGAAATCCTTAAGACGTATAGTCTCATAAAATGTTTAATTTCAGCGAACAATAATAAAAACGAGCCAGCTGGTTGCCCAATGCGTCAAATACAGAATATTTATATTAAGTACATCAAAAGTATCTGATATCACATTTTTAAATGATGCGTAATCTTTTACTGGAGATTGTAAAAATTTAATACCAGAATTAAGAAATAATTATTCAATTACAAATCGGGAAAATATATATATTTCTAATTGATGGATGGCTTTTAGCTGAACAATAATACTTCCATACTTTTATTTTTCCTCTAATTTAAAGTTTTGCTTGCATTGGATAGCGACAAGAAAAACTCGTGGATCATTAAGGATTCTACAGCTACGTTCACTTTCTACAATCATTATTGATAATATTGAACTTTCAATAAGAAGAATCTTACTGTTGATGGAAGCCTGGCATCATTATAGAACAAAAATAGAAGTAGTTTTATACCAAATCACTCTTTTTTATAGTAATTTTATTTCATTGATTTGTGGAAACAATGGCATCATTGCCTGCTTCATACATTTTGTTCAATTTATTTTTAATATTCTTAGAATCTGGTAAAACATGCTACTAAATAAATTAAATATGAATTGCATAATAAGTTTCATGAACACAGTTTAAAAATATTTATTAATGCTTCAAAATTTAAAATTTTTATTTTATATTTTAATTGTTAGGCCTTACTTCTTGATTTATTGATATAAATACTTTATTTTCCATACTTTCATTTGGAATCTATAAATAACATGACTAATTAAAGTAAATCGGAATTTCAACATCCCTTCACAAGCACAGTTTTAAAACACAATTGTTGAAATCAATATTTTTTAAAATTTATTTATCCTTAATTTTTAGGCTTTACTTCTTGAGTTGTTATTGCAAATAAGATAAAATATTGTTAAAAAATCTGAAATTTAATTTCAGGCAAGTAGGTGACGTTAAATAAAAAAAAGGTTAATTAATAGATCAACTAATAATTAATTTCTGAAAATACTGAAATATTTATTATACAATCATTACAGTTCTAAGATTCAGAAATACACTAAATATTAAAAATGAGAAGCAATAGTTTTTCAAACTTCCATCTTTAAAAACATAAAGTATGGCAATTTAAGTAAAGATATCTAATGAATGAAAATTATAAAATTAAATTTAATAGAATCAGTACTGATCTTTAATTCCTTATTTAAAGCACTTTCATTTTCTAATTTTTTCATAAATGCAAAAACAGGTATGGCACTACGACAAACGAAAAATTTAAATTGTATACTGCTCTTTTAAGAGAACTCGTATTCCTAACATGAATGTTGAATGCTTTTGCAAGGAAATCAACTAAGATTTATGGCACACGCACACGTTTATTTCGGTGGGTAGAAATGTGAATCTGTGAATTTTTTTAAAAGAAAATCTTTGGAATTTAGGTATTTTTAGTTGAAATTTATGGATAGAGAAAGGGCAAAACACAGGAAATTGAACAAAAATTGGCTCAAATTTTTAAAATTTGTACATACTAAATATTTCTGGAAATATAAATAGATTATTATTATCAGATTTATGAAATATTTTAATGAATTTTTTCTACAATAATCCCAAGAATTTTTTGGTCACCAAAAGTGACAATAAACTATTATATAATGTTGCAACTTGATTGTAGATTAAATCAATTCAATAATATTTGAAAAACCAACTTTAGGATAAAGCACTATCTTATTCATTTAGTTAATATTTCAAAGTAATATTTTTTTTTAATATGAGAAAAAAAATAATGTCATATGAAAGTAAAATTTAAAAAAGAAAAGAAATAAGAGAAAAAAATTAGGATTTCCTAAGAGAGTAAGATTTTACCAGCTCTTTAAATAATTTAGTTTAAAATTCATATATTTACTTAATAACCTGAAATATATATTAAAATGAATTTAAATTTGCAAGCAGATTTACTAATTCTTACAAACATTAAATATTGTTTCAGAGGCAAAAATGCCATCATGTACTTTAATAAAACATTTTTAAATGATTTTTCTTTTTACAAACAGAGTATTCTTTTCTAGGTTTTCAAAGTATACAATTATATTTAGATATCTACTAACATATGCGTTGGAAATCGATTTTTTTCCTCATAAACCCATTATTCTTCGTGGTCATTCTTCATTGGGAAACCAAGAAACTATTTATCAAATCAGAATTATGTAAGCAAAAAAAAAGCTTGCTCCCTCAGAATTCGATTTCTAGTTAAGTATTCTCACATCCCAGATTGTGTTTCTGTGAATTTAGAAGAAAAGAGTGCAAAGAAAAAGAAACGACTACAGAATAAATTACATTTTCTGAAACTCGGCCACTTTATAGAAATGGGTTCGAGTTTACAAGTCCGTTATTAATTTGAAATTCTGATGGTTGGTACACAATAAATATTCAACCGCAAATAAATAGCATTGGAATTGTGAAAAGGTGCCTTCGGATATGAAAGGTACCTTCGATGTTTTCGGATATGAAAAATGAAACAAGCTTTTTATTAAAGGATATAAAGTAAAAAAGAATTACAAAAAAAGTTATGAAATGTTATTTTATAACAAGACATGATGCAAGATAGTAAGAATTTTATTCAATGCTTTTGAAAATTTAAAAATAAATTTAGGAAAAAAAATGAAATTATGATAGTAATTATATAAATGCTTGTAAATAAATTGGGTATTTATTAAGAGTTTTTTTTTTTTTCGTTTATATTGAATACGAAATCAACTTTACTACAGAAATCATTAAAACTGAATATTTATATAAATATTTTATAATCAAATTTAGTCATTAGCGAATCATTTAATAACTTGGACTAAATTCAAAATTTTCCAAATACAAAAACAAAATTCAGTTAAGACAAAGAATATAACCTTTTTAAAACTGAAAGATTTATAACAATTCATATATAAAATCATAAGGAAGATAAGATCTGTTGTTGTTGATTATACGTATATTTCCCAAACATCAGATGTATTAAAGTTACAACAAACGAATGTCCAGAAAATACAGAAGAGAACGTGATCATAATTTAATGTAAGAGAAAGAGAGTCTAAATGATTCTTTAGATGATGCATTTAATGATTGTTTTCAATAGCAACACATCATTTACCAATGTTCAATAGCTAAGCTCCATTCATATATAAATATGACACACTGGCGCATTCTAACTATACTTAGTAGAGAATTTGTACAATAGGTTTAGAAAATTTATTTAGCATATACTTGACATGCGAATATTATAAGATATTATTTGGTATTGACAAATAACAGACTTTAAATCAAACTTGAATAATATACTGTCTATTGTCATGATGAAAATTATTTTTAATGATTATAAGAATTTTATCATTATAATCTTTATATCATTATATCATTTATTATGATTATAAGATAAATATTTACTCCACAGAATATTGCTATTGCAATGTATATTTTATCACAAATTCCATTTCAACAAGCTCACAAATTTTAACAGATAGGTTGGAAAAGATTGCACTTTCTTCCCCAATAAATTGTTACTTTGAATTTTGAGCTCTTTTCTACAAGGAACTTAAATTCAATTTATCTCAAAAAATTAAATATTTAAAAATGCAAATTTTCTGATAATCAAAACTTCTGCCAAATATATCACAAAATAATACTTAATGCACTCCTACTTTCTTTTTACCATTTACTTATCACAGAAATATTGCTCATGCACCAAAAAAATTTATCTGGCCAAAACATCTAATTTTTTTCATAATTGTTGCCATTTTGCTAGAGCTTCATTAACCAAATTAGCTCTATATACTCCATATCTCTCATACATATTGATAAAATAAATGATATAATTAAATGCATCTGTATATTTTTTCATTAACAATGACCATCCTTCAATTTCAAGGTTTATGCCAAGTTTATCAATCAATTTTGTTTTTGAACTTTCAAATTTGTCGATGAAGCTGACCATGTAATGCCAAATTAATTCACATTTAACATATTCTATATCTTAATATCATAGTTTATACGTTGTCCTTTAAATTTCAATTAATTGTTCTCTCTTTCCACCGTTATGCGAATTGAAAAATTACTATAAACTCCATTTATATGTACTCGGGAATAGTTTTCATCTTTGCTATTACTAACAACGTCTGGTAGTTTCCTTTGAAAAACACTTATACTTAACTCAGAATTTTGATACAGAATATTACACATTTATCAATTACGCAAATGTATATGATATTTTATTTGGTATTATTGCATGAAGAAGCCTAAAATATTGATGCCTACTTAGAATATTATTTACTTGAAGATTAACCAGTTTATAGCTAGTTCTTTGTTATATATTAGTTTATTTATAGTCGGGGTTTTTTTTGTTATTATCATGTAAGAGCATGATGCTGTTTCGGTTTAAGGTTTTTGACAGCGACGAAGTGTGTAAGCAACAAATTGACTATTTATAGCTTTTGAGGCATTCGTTTTTCACTTTTACAGTTATTGGAAAATAATGCTGAAGTTAGTAACATTTCAAAACTTATCAACTACTAAAGTTACAACTTGATTTCCAAATTATTCATTATCTCAATTCTTAAGAGTTGCCTAAATTAATTTAAGTTATTAACCAATTTAAACCGGTTTGAAACAATCATGAGACAAAATTTGATTACGCACGCTTCGATATTTAGAAAAACGTCGAGCCTTTCTCATCTCAGTCGAGCTCCAAAACTTTGTTTGCCAGCTAGAAAAATTTTAAATTAAAGTAATAAAGTTAAAGTTTAAAGTTTTAAAGTTGTAAATTAAAGTTTTTAAAGTTTAAAGTTTTAAAGTGTGTGTGTGTTAGAATTTATTGGAACATAGAATAGAGCATACATATAGATTTTTAATCGAAAGGCTAGCATTATAATTGTGCGCCATGAACTGTTCAGAAATCAGATATGCTCAAAAGTTTATTCAAAAGTGTGTTTGTTGATGAATCAAACCACAAGCTGTGCCAAATTTCCTTGAATGCGTTTCATCATCAGCTCAATGGTGCGAAATCGGCAATTCCTACAAAAAAAAAAAAAAATGACGGCGACCGACGTCTTGCGATCGATTCCAGACAATATATGAAAAAAAATCTTTTACCAGTAGTGTTTCAGCAGTTAACTATAGGTTTTTGTCAATGAAGGGGGAGGTGACTAAGATATTACTATACATTAAAGACAAAATTCAATTCAATTAATAGTGCTAAATATTATAATAACAACTAAGAGCTCATATATTGGATCTACTTGATTGTAACAATATCTCTATTTAAGAATTTGAAATAATGGTAATTTCAAACATAAAGAGTGGAAAATTGGTATTCTCAATGTTTTGGTAGTGATGTTAAGATTTGACATTTAGTATTATGAATGTTTTGGTAGCGATGTTAGAATCTGTGATGCAAATTGGAATGGATTTGTAACCAATAGTAGTCTATAATAATTCGTAGAAAAATGTAGTGGTAGGACTAGTATATGATTGTATGCAGAAAATGATACAGATATGTTAGCTATACCTTTAATATAGCGAACCGTAATACGCATAAATGTGTATAGTTAATTAAATAAGTTTGTATATTTATTTATGATTCAAGTCGCCTTAGTACTTTATATAAAATTCGCCAATTAAGTGAAAATTCAGTGAAATCATGAATTTATAGATCGAAAGAAAATTTTAAAAAATTGCGACTGTAAAATATTCATGAAGAATTGATTCAAATCATATATAATATAATCAATTCACAATAAACGATGCCTTAAATTTAGAAAATAAGAAACACTTTTATTTACAAAAATAACTGAAGCACAAAATTATATTTTAAAATGCAGTTTTCAAAAATAACTCGAAATCAATTAAATACTTTCATTTTAATGAAAAAGAGTTTTAAAAATAGAAATTGAAATAACAAAATTAAAACCCTATATTTCTTTTTTTCCTTCTGTCTTTTATATATTCTTAACGGAAACTTTCCACGGAACCTTAAATATTATCTTAATACCATCAAAATTAACAGTGAAAATTTTTGGGAAAAAAGATAAGTAAATAGTTTTTTGAGCAAGTGGATTTGAGGTAAGTAACGTGAGGCTCAAATCTTCAACCAACTAATTAAAATTTCAAAAATAATTTAAAAGAAAGGAAAAGAAATCGAATACTTTGATGGAATTTATATGAAATAGATACAATTGAACGAAAGAAAGTCAAGTTTATTAAGTCAACAGCAAAATTTGTAGAGCATGTAATGTTTTAAGAATAAATATATAAAAATTCTGTCTATGTTATCCCTTTCAATTTCTACTTTAATCATACAAAAGCTTTTTTTAATTTATTTTAGGTGACATTTAATTAAAAAAAACAATTATATGGTGCAAATTTTTAAGTAATCAAGATAGTTGATATGCTATCTTCAAACAGGAAAAGAATTTCTTGCTTTTATATATATTTTTTTCATTCTAATGCATTGTTTATATTCTGTTGCTTGAACATTTATTTCAGTAATAATTTTAATCTCCTTTTTCAAAAAAAATTTAAAAATATTGTTTCCAATTTTTCTCAATTTAAACAGTGGTTTTTTTTCCCCTTTTCTTACCAAATGGCTACTTAAACGTGTACAAATACTCTATGATAAATTATTTGGGCTTGTTAAATTTTACGGGGAGAGTTTTATTTCCGTATTTATGACATATATCGTTTTTGAATTTGTTTTCATTTAGTACCATTTTGTATTTAAATCGAACTTCGTAAAAACAATCTTCATTTAATATCATATTTCTTATCAACAAATTTCATTTTAATAAATTTCAGTTAAGATTCTTCCAATTTTTTGTTCTGAATTACTTTAATCTTTAGTCTTGCTAGATGTACCAAAAATACACTAACTATAATATAATGTTCATTGATTTAATAATGCAATTGTGGATGAAGTACATTTATTCAATCAAATGGTAGAAAATTGCCTGCGTAAGAGTATTTTTATTTTAATCAAGAGATATTTTTTAATAATTGAATTTCTCGAAAACTCAGGCAATATAAAACCTTGCAAAATCCCACAGACTTATCACATTTTAACAGTAACAATTTTAAAATAATACTTTGAATATTTATGTGCATTTTCATGTGGGAGTAGTTCTAGTATACTAATAAATAAAACAATAATACTCAGGAGCATTTTAATAAGGAGATATACACTGAAGTGACAAAAGTCATGGGATGACTGTTAATATCGTGTCGGTCCTCCTTTTTCCCGGTGAAGAGCAACAACTCGACGAGTCATGGAATCCACAAATCGTTGGAAGTCCTCTGCAGGAATATTGAGCCATACTGTCTATATAGACGTCCATAATTGTGAAAGTGTGGATGGTGCAGGAGTTTGGGCACGAACGGACCTTTCGATGATGTCCCATAAATGCTCGATGGGATTCATATCGGGTGATCTAGGTGGCCAGATCATGCGCTGGAATTGTCCGGAATGTTCTTCAAACCAATTGTGAACAATTCTGGCCAGGCGACATGGCGCATTGTCATCCATAAAAATCCCATCGTTGTGTGGGTACGTGAAGTCCATGAATGGCTGCAAGCAGCTGAACATAACCATTTCCAGTCAATGATCGGATCAGTTGCACCAGAGGACCGAGTAAATGCCATGTAAAAACAGCCCACACCATTATGCAGCCACCACCAGCTTGAACAGTGCCTTGCTGGCAGTTTGGGTCCATGGCTTCGTGGGGTCTGCGCCACACTCGAACTCTACCATCAGCTCGTAACAACTGAAATCGTGACTCATCTGACCACGCCACGGTTTTCCACTGGTCTAGGGACCAGTGGAAAACCGTGGAGAGTCTCACGAGCCCAGGACAGTCGCTGCAGGCGATGTCGTGCTGTCAGTAAAGGCACTCGAGTCGTTCTTCTGCTGTCATAGCCCAAGGAAGACAAATTTCTCCGCTCAGCCATTTTGGACACGTCCCTCGTACGTCCCACATTGATTCCTGCAGTTATTTGACGAAGCGTTGCGTGTCTATTAAGATTGACCATTCTACACAGACGTCGGCGGTCTCGGTCGTTATGTGCAGGTGGTCGCCCACTGCGCTGTCCATGATGGGATGTGATGCCTGAAATTTCATACTCTCGGCACACTCTTGATACTGTGGATCTCGGAATGTTGAATTCACTAACGATATCCGCAATGGAATGACCATGCGTCTAGCTCCAACTAACATTCCACGTTCAAAGTCTGTTAATTCTTGTCGTGCCGCCATAAATCACGAAAAATCTGTTCACATGAATAACTTGAACACAAATGAAAGCTCTGGAAAACGAACTGCGCATTTATACTTTTTCGCTGCGATACTACCGCCATCTGTATGTTTGCATATTGCTATCCCATGACTTTTGTCACTTCAGTGTATATGAGACTACTTTTACATTATTATTTGAAGTAATTGATATATAAATAAATATTCAAACATCCTAAAAGCATATAAATTGAAACATTGAATTATTCAATGAAGGTTAATAAAGATTCAAACAACATTTCCAAGTGCAATGATTTCTAATGCACCGTTTTACATTATGATTCATACAAAGAAATGCAGTAATATACTAGCATGGAAAAATACTTTATATACTAGCATCTAATGTGCAACGTTTTCTATTCAATACTTGAGGCATGTAACGAAAAACATTATAAAAAGGTATTTTTTCGTTATACGGGCGCAGCGAAGAAATCACCAAAAAGTCTCCAAACAATCGTAAGTAAGGAAAAGTGAAAAGAGACCAAAAATGCAAATTTAACTTTCAAATCCGTCAAATTCTCGTTATTCACTTGGCGACTTTGTTCGCATTTTATTCACATTGGAAACGTTTGTTTCACTTGCCAGCAGAGCTCGCATTTGGCTCACATTGATGACATCTTACACTCGTATAGCGGAAAAGTACTCTCTACATTAGATGGGAATTTTAGAACTGTCAAATTTTGCACGTAAATATTTTTTTAATATTAAATGTTCATTAAGAAAAGTTTTTTCTAAATTTAAATGAGAATTATTATTAATTAACCTTTATTTTTCCGACGGTACTTAAATACCATTTAAATCTAGTTTATATCTTATGACTATTTTCACTTGAATGCCATTTAAATCTAGTTTATATCTTATGACTATTTTGCTTTTTACTATATGACTATTTTTGCTGATTGTATTCTAAAGAACACAGATAATGTAACCTAAATAACATGAAAATATAAGCTGATAGTAGGAATTAAAAATAATTAATAAATAATTAATTAAGATATTTCTGTTAATTACATTTTTTCTCGTGTTCCATGGAATTATTCTGTGAGAAAAGTAAACTACTGGTGCAAAAATGAAGTTTAAAAATTGTTGGCAACATAATTTGGTAAATACAGGGTAGAAAAAGTATTGACATTCTAAATTTTCCCCCACTGTATTTATATCAATGTACAAGAGTAATTTTGTGTGATTTTAAAATTACAACGTATCAACTGTTCATTTGTTGCAATATAATTTCCATAATTGATTATATTGATTCTAGAGCTCTCAAATTTGGCATCATATATTGTTTCAATATTAAATCCTAAATAAGGAAAGGTATTTTTAAAAAAAAAGAATTTTTATTAGTTAAAAATTAAGTGAAATTTTAGCATGATATTCGAATAAGTACATAAAAATAATTCCAAAACATTAATTTAAAAAAACGTCAACTTTTCGTTTATTACTATATTATTTCCATGCAGTTTTCATTTACATTGAATAAACGTTGAAAAATATGTTTTAATTACGATTTCTAAACAATGATTTCCTTTTACATAACCACACGCAATAAGCTAGAAATATTGCATTAATCAGAGCAAATATTGTAAGTTTTCATGTTGACTATCTGTTTATCGATATTTATTTACTTAAAGAAATTTCTTATTTTTTTCATCGCAAAAGTTTTTTTTCACAGGAAATGCAGAATCTCTAACGACAGAATTTGTACCGTTGAGTTTATATTGGTACAATCTATGCATGCGTGGGTGCGCGCTTACGTGAATGTAGGTAAACATATTTTAGAAAATGCATGGGTTGAGAAGAAGAAACTTTTTGAATTTTAATTTATACTAACCAGCAAAGAATAATTTATGGACAAAAAAATTAAGTTACCCAAAAAATATTCAAGAACAGAACTTGCATATAAATATTATTTATGTGTACGTTCTGCCCTTGAAATTATTAGAATTATTATCTGCATTAGAAATTTGAAAAAAAAAATTACATCTTAGACAAAATTGAAATAGCAAAATATTATGTGAGCTAAACACCTCACTTAAAATTTAAGAGAATACAAAACTGTGAAATTTATAGCGCCATTCTGCTTATTGTGATTTCACAGAAAATGCTTTTAAAAGGGCAGATCACTTTCGAAAAAAAATATTTTTCCTTTTTTCAACCAACTCCAGCAACATTCAAAGAAAATTGTGATTTCATTCTGGAAATAGACTCGTATTCTCTATTAAAGCCAGAAGAAACAAGGCGTATATAACCAAAGGCAAAGTTAAATAAAAGGAGCTAATACTTAGAAATGAAAGAAAGGTGAATATTTCCACCTAAAAGGAATTCTTTCCTGCCACATGAATCGTTACGGTTACGAGGAGCGGAACATTCCTCTCTTAAAAATGTCTTGGAGCAAAGAATATGCCGACACAAAATCGAAAAAAGAAAAAAAAATACACGATGAGTTCAGAAAAAAAATCTGTCGGATTCACGCATTGATTAGCATTCCGCTAAAAAAGATTCTTGTATTTCTAGTTGAAATGTTTTCTATTAAAGTAACTTAATATATCAGAAAGTTACAGCGCATGGATACTTTATACTTACAAAAACATATGTTAATTACCATACTTTAATTTTTATACCTTGAAGAATCTTTTCTTTGTCAGTAAAAGATAAGCTCTTTCCTTGAATAATGTTTTATGGCATTTATATAAAGAAAATAAATTAATATTTTTCAGATATGTCAATGTCATGCAAATTGATTGAGAAAATGTTTCTCATAAGATATGGATATCATATTTCTTTTACTTTAATTATACTCTTAATTTTATTTTCATTCTAAACATTTTTATTTTTCTTAGATGGTGGAAGGTTTTATATTATAATTAGGTTTATTATTTTTATTTTATATTTTAAATTATTGCATTTTCCTAAATGTTTTTTGTTAAAACGTATATATAAAACTTGTTTGTTAAAACGTACATATTGTATCCTTTCTTGATAGAAATCATTATTTCCAACGTTTTATTTATGTTTATTCTCATGGCTAAATAGTTTTTTTTTTCATTTTTATTTTTTTTATTGTGGAAATTAATGTTTCCATAGTTTGAATCTTATTATTATAACCATTTGTTATTATTTTGCTTATTATCTGGAATCTTGTTCAGCAAGGCAAAAATTACATTCCTTCCATAACACTCTAGTAAGTTACAATGTAACAATGTATAATATAAAGTGCTTTAATTTATTTAGAAACTTTGTATACCAGTCCCATTGGTCCGAATTTGTACACAAGTTAAAGATAATTCCTTGTGAGATAGAATATAATTAATTGGAAAATTCTGCTTTAAACATAGAATTTTAAAATTTGTGCGACATGCAAGAGTTTTCAGGAACAATTGACAAATATCACTATGTGAGTTTTAATTTACTTTGGTTCTTACTCATTTTCTCAACCCAAAATTCTCATACTGAAGTATAGTTATATTGACATCACATTTTAAAATAACACTAGGGCTATTTTGAAACCAGTCTCATAACTTTGAACTGCTGTCAGATGAGAAGGAATACGCCTGAGTTGACATACCTCTTTCCAAGCTTCTAGGCCATACCAGTGGGAGGACGTTTGACTACAACAGATTTAAAATGTCCCAAACACGGTTACACGTCAGTTCTTCAGTGGAATCAGACTCGGAACCTAAAATCCTCCAGTACCGAAGCCGAAGCTCTATCACCAAGCACCTTTTAATTCTGAAAGAGCCCATATGTAGTAAGAGTGCATTGTCATAATATCTCTACCTTTGAAACATGGATAACAAACTATTTACTTATTTTAATTTACAACTTAAGATTATAACATAAAATTTTTAATTATATATTCATCGGTAACCAAACACCTGATTCAAATGTTCACGAACACATTTACCATAATGAAGAGGTGACCCATCATGTTGCAGCACATGGTCAAGTAAAGTTGGTAGAGCCTCTTGTAAAAAGATGAGATATTGTGCAGATGTTATTGGCGACGGTAGTAAATAAGGTCAGACTAAGACGTCACGAATTCATTCATTGAAAAGCGATGTGAGGTGGTCTTATGCGAATTATGGTAGTTGAACATCCCGTCTCAAGTTAATTACGTTTCATCCGTCATTAAAATGTAGGATGTGAAATTCGCATCATGGCAACATAGATCGAGATACCATCGTTCAAAATGTTCAAGAGGAGGATAATCTGCGGGGTGCAGGAACTACGCTTTATGGATGGTATGGAAGTAAGCCTTCACGTTGTCAAACACGATAAACACTATTTCGAGATCCTCCAACGGCAGTAGCGAACACTTGCATTCCTCCCAACGGTATCCAACACATTTTCTTCATCCTGGGAGTTAAAGTTCCTCTTGGCATGCCCTCATTATGTCTATTACCTCGTAATGATCCCTCTTCACATAAATGATATTGCAAATTACCGAACATCCAACGGTCCAGTGCATCTTTTTGTGGATAAGACATATATTATGGGAAAACAAAATGAGCCCAACTTGGACATTAAATATTAAAATTGGACACTTGTCCAGTAGAAGCTGGCCGACACCCTGTCAGTCAGAGATAAACATGTCTGATAGGGTGTATACCTTTAACAGCTACACAACTCTCACATCGGCGTTTCATGTTGTTTTCCACAATCCTTATCAATCTTTGTGGCAACAGGGCCCACTCTAGTACCAAGATACCCTTGAGCTCATGAATAGTCGTTGGAGCTAGTTTTCGAACAGCAATCGATCTACCAAGGGCGTCTCATACCTGTTCGATGAGATTAAGGTCAGGATACATCGCAGGCCACTGCAATTCAAGATATACATCCACCAACTCAATGTGGAAGGGCATATAGTCCATAAAGAGGAAATTTGGTTCGCATGCTCCTCACATAGGGTACAAGGAGCTCGTCCCTATACCGTTGACCTGTCAGAGTACCTGTATGGAACACGTGAAGGTCGTTACACCCGTCTACCTTGATGCATGTTCAAACCATCAGCCCAGCTCCAACATAGTGATCCGTTTCGACACCGTCAGAGGATCCATATCGACTCCCGGGTTCTCTATAGATGAGAATACCCCTCGAGTCGGTGCCCAGACTGAATTGCGACTTATCATTGAAGAGAACCCATCCTCAATCATCCTCTTTCCAAGACAGATGTTATCGGCAAAATGATAGACGAGCTTTTTGTGGTTCACAATCAAATGGGTACAGTCTACAGGGCGACTGGCATACAAGCCACTTTGCACCCTTGACCAGGTCGACGGACCACCATCTCTATCTGTGAACTGTTTCCACTGAGGGGACACCAAATTTCTCGTAATTTTGAGGTCCCTACAACACGTAGTCTGTGATTGGCCCATTTCGAGTCTTTCAACTATCCACCATCTTGTGAGATCGTCTAGCCAATGGCTACTAATCATAAAAACAGTGGGTAAGCAAAGCAATACAAAAACAAGGATTGGGCTATGTTACGATGTTTTTTGAAGTCCTCATCTAGCTACAAGCTTAGGCGAGCACACGACCTTTCTCTAAATAAAGGTGATCACAGCGCCCCTGTCTTACAATGTCACAGATCACTGCATGGCAAGATTTATCTGGGAAGAACTTAGCTTTTACCTAATTTGCATAAAGGAGTTACTTATTTTATTTTTTCAGAAAAAAACAAAGGGAGGTTGAAAAGAATTCAAGGAAAATAAAAGCCACCGCCAGTATTCATTAATGAGCATTGTGGAATTTGATGATCCTTCACAAACAAGTCAGATTTCACGAATGTAATTAAAATGTGCTGATGCTCCATCATGCTCCATTATAACCTAATGTTCCAGAATACAGTTAAAACAAGTCCTCCATAAATATGTTTAATATGTGATCTAAACAACACATGATTTAAAAGTGAGTTATTTTCAATGGTCATTGAAAGTGGCTAATCATTAACACTCGGACTCAGTCTGCTGTCATTCCCAAAATGACTGGTTGTACGAACTATTCACGTGCGGTCAAGATAAAAGTGAAAACTGTGTAGCAAATTGTCATTATCCAAAATTAGTAGGCTTAATAAGTGTAGAGCCTCAGAGATCTTTAATGCCAATTATGAACAATATCTATAGAGATGCGTTGTGAATAGGTATGCCCGCCTAAATGAATCAAAGAGCAATTAAAAGTGCATCTTGAAAGCTAGTTCATAGCATGTTTCTTCACATAGAGATCCGCGACAGATGGTCGTAAAGTATATCACTGCTTTTGGCTTCCGACTGGAGATAAGTTTAGACTCCGGTACTGCAAATTCCTTAAATTGAATTAATTATTTCATGAATTTTATTTTTAAAATATATTTTATGTATCGTCTGACAAATGGTTTACTCATTTTTTTCTGATAAAAAATGACAATGGATTTACTCATTTTTTTCTGATAAAAAATTGCGTAAATTCTACAAAATTTAAAAGAAACTAATGCAATTTTGTTTCGGTACTCCAACTCCATATTCGAAAAAGAAAGAAGATTCTAATCCAAAAAATAAATTCTGAAAAAAAAATTGAATTCTTTAATCCATTTTTTGGGCATATAGGCTACTATCGTCTTATTGGTGAAATTTTTAATATATCTTGAAAATATTTTCTTATTTTCTATTTAGTTTTTTCTGAAGTTTAAAATAAGAACTCGAAGTAATATATTAGCTTAGAGAAAACAAATTAAAGTCAGAGCTGTAAGCAATTACTTAACTAGAAAATCTATTGTTTTTCTTTCCATGAAATTCTTTAAACGAGAAGTCTTCTAAACACTTTCAGATAGCTTCACGTATCCTCTCGACTGCTGTACAAATATTGCACTTAGACCATGTTTCGTTTCCAACTCCAGTTACAGAAGAAAAATACTTCCCGCCTTTTTTCTTTAAAAAAAAATTCCTATGCAAGAGCCGAAGAAACATTTTTTTCCCATGCAAAGCAAACGGTTTGAGAAAGAAAATGTTCTTTTCCAATCTTTGCAGAGTTTCGCTAGAATAAACCCGCAGTTACGGCAAGCATATTTATGACGAACTAGTTCAAACATACTATCGCTTTATTCAATATTTTAGATAGTATTGTATGCAGCATTTTACTTGAATATTTTATGTCTGAAATGAATGTTATTATAATCGTACTTTTGTAAAAATGTGTTTTGAACAATATGATAATACAAACAGTATAATAATGTATAGAAATATGATAATTTTCGGCGATTTCAAACACAAAAAATGTTTTTCTGTTGTAAAAATATATAATAACTATTTCTAGTTTTACAAAAGATAGAAAAGCAAATGCACTAAAAGAAGTTTGGGTTGATTCGATACTATATGCAGAATATCCAAAAAAAGTAGTCTATGGTTTTATTTCCTTAAATATCCCATGCGTCTCAATTACGTACGTACAATAGATGGGTGAGACAATTGTATGAAAAGACTTTGGTTCCTTGGAAGAAGATTGTAAAAAAATCACAAAAAAGGTAAATTTTTTATGCAAATTTATAAAGAAAAAGTGTCAGTGAGTAAATTATTTTCCCTATATTCAACTCATCTGAAAGCACATTCATTTTAAAATTTAGAAGCAATAATGAAAAATTATATAAAAAAAGTTTATTTTAGAAATGCACATTTATTCAACGCAACAAAGTCGTCATACTTAAGCATTAGTAGTTCATCATCTAATTATCATAACTTTAAACAAATTTGATAATCAATCATGATGTTATTCCCTTAAATTAGTCGACATAAGAAATTCAGAATTCATGAAGACAGAAAGATAAATTTTAGAAATTTAAAATTTAAAATGTTTTAGAGAAATGCTGGAACGCCGAGCAAGAAAATAAATTTTTTGTTCCCACCAGCATATTCAGTAGCGAAGAATGTAAAACCAGCCTAGTTGCAGAAGATATAATTTTCCGATTTTCCCACATCCTTCTTCTCTATTCTTATATTATATATATATATATATATATATATATATATATATATATATATATATATATATATATATATATATATATATCCTTAACCTATGACAAAGTTCGTTCAACGATGAGATCATTGTGAGCGCCGTGTCTTCTGATAAAGTTTCCTTGTATATTTCCCACAGTTGATAGTGCTCATTAAAACTGCAAACAGATCTTTCATAACTACTTTCATAGCCAGAGTTTTATTAGTCCTCTTCGGAAGATTAGATTTGTGTTTTCAGGTAATTTAGAAAAACTATCAAATATTGACAAATCAAAATAATTAAAACTAATCTAAAAACGATACATTTAAAAGTATATGCATTTACGAAAAATATATAACATAAATATAAATTAATGACAAAAATGCACAATTAACCTAAAAAAATGTTTACATTGTATACCCGAAATAAAACAAAACAGCAAATCAAATCCCTGTTTCTTTCAAGTCAAATCTATTTTATTTATTTATCAAGGTTGAGACAATTACAATAGTATAATACACATAATTTTTAACCTTTTAATTTAAATGAAACCATAGTTGACAATAATCATGAGTGAACTTTCAACGCCAGTTGACGCACCGCAAATTCTTGACTTTCCTTTGCCAGTTGGGTAACACAATGCAGAATTTAAAAAAAAAAAAAGTTCCTTTATTCTTTTTTTTTTCTTTTGGTTTGAAAGTACTTCAGAATGTATTCAAAAGATCGATTAATTAACAACATTTGATTTTAAATACATCAAACACTAAGGAAATAAACAGAATCGTATGAAATAATCGGTCGAATTCATGCTAAGTCAAACCTCATTACTGCTGGGAAAGAAACCAGGAGCCTTACTCATCTTTGGCGAGATTTGGCCAAAGTTTTTGGGAACAAAAGTTAATTTTTAATTAATAAAAAATAACCTCTCAATTAACCGGAAGTGGGTTTTCAAAGGTAAGAAGTAGTGATAATTTTGAAAATGAAAATTATAATGAAGCTGAATGGCTGTTTTCCATATCAAATGACTTCTAAATTTACAGACATTGAAATATAAATGTTCTTACATCAGAGCTTGACAGATTTCACAGGTACAAAATTCAATTTTCTGAACTATTATAGAGGTGATTATGAAAGACCCAGAGAATCTTCAACGAAAGAAGTCATTTGATTTATGAAAAGATGGTCGACTTTTCTCAAATAATGAAAGAGGAGAGGAAAGTTTCGAAAACGGGCAAATATTTTGAGAATTTCATTTGCCATGTAGCTGATAAAATAAAATTAATCACGGCTTTGAAATGAGCTAAAAAGTGTAAAATAATTTATCAAAGCCGAGTACCAATTTGTAACACCATACAAGTAACTACACATTACCTTAACCCTTTTAAAAATTCACAATCTCAAATTTTCAAGACAATCTGTATTGGGTAAGAACAAATATTTTATATCTTTCAGTCCGTTTTAAAAGCGTCATATAGTAAAAAAATGATTTTTTACCAATGTGATATTTTGAAAACTGTTTTATACTAAGGTCTGGATTTCTCCATGAACTAACGACTTCACATGGCACCATCTACATGTAAAGAAAGTTTTTAATAAATAGTAGATTTTATGCTGAATGGACAAATAAACAGATAATCAAGAAAATAAAATATTTTATTAGCATTGAGTTCTAAATTATGTTTGAAGTTTCAAATCGCTAATCATTCTAATGTGCAGAAGGATGATGATGTACTAACAGTACTAACAGATGATGAGTACTAACAGTTTTTTAAAAATGTTGATTAAACTTCGAAGTTAATCGCATTTGCCAATTCTTTAAGCACTTTTTTGAGTTATTTTTCAATTTCACTTTTATTATTATTACTATACCTTTAATAAAAAAAGCGTCTTCAAATGCCTCTTCGGAATATCACATTTTACCACCATAATTTTTGCATATTCTTATACATTTATGTTATCAAATTACGTCAAACTGTATTATTGGTTTATATCTCGAAACTATACTGTATCAATAACTGCTTTCTTAATTTAGCTTTGTTTTGTAACTGAAAAGAGTTAAATTTTCATTTAAAAAGTAAGTGCCAGACAATTTTTGTGACATGGTTTCCTTTCAATAGATGAAGCAAACAAATGAAAACAAACTCAAATTCCCATCAAATTGACATTTTTTCTTTAATAAAAGAAGAAATAAAGCTGAACAAAAAAAATGAGTATATGGAAAAAAAATAACGGAAGAAGGCAAAGTCTTTGGAAATTTCGTATGATTAAGGTATACTTATAAAGCTAATGAGCTATTAACATTTGCAATAACTTTCCCAAGCAATGGTTTTAATTAGAGTTTTAAGAAAGCTATTAAAGCTTGAGCTCGGACCAAAAAGGTATTTCGAAAAAGAAAAGATATTTCCGACTTATTATAAAATCTCTTTTATGGGCCTATAATTAGTCATTTTTTCTGACCAGGTTGTTTAATCTCTCCGCAAACAAGAAATCTCCGCCTGGGTACTTTTAAGTGAGTGAAAATGAATTAGAAAGAATGACAGAGATAAACTTAGCCTTAACAATAAATTTATTTTTATTCTTATCATGGTAATTTAGTTACCCTGCTTTGGAATGTATTGATAATCTAAATATAGTTGGCGCATTATTTCGACAGTGATACGAAAAAGCAAATAGTATTTATTTCTATTCATTTCGTAAGATAGGAATATACAATTAATTTACGAAACAATTTGAGGGCGAATATTTTTAATAAGAATGTTTGAATTATATGATAAGAGTTTCTGAATTTCTGGTTATAATAATAATATATTTCTGTTTCTGAATTTCTGGTTCTAATAATAATATATATTCTATAACTTTAAAATCCAATCCAGAACTCTACATAGATTTCAAACAAAATACTTAATTATTTAATTAAAGGCGAATAATACATTTTGCAATTATCTCTAGATATTTTAGGACGTTTTATTCACATTGGATAAATTATAACAAATTATATATATATATATATATATATATATATATATATATATAT
>JAPMOQ010048734.1:1394431-1431347 GCA_026543055.1 Argiope trifasciata
TATATCTGGTACACTTAAATAAAATCTTTGAGAAACATGAAAGTAATTGAATTTTATAAAATATTCATCGATTCAGCCTGAATTTTCCTCAGTGCTCTTAACATATTTTCAATTATCCTGATGATACAAATGCCTTTATTCTTGTATTATATTGATTTTCGATACTAATGCAAAATTAAGCAAACGACAGAACTAACGCTGTTATAATCAAGCATAGCAAGATATAATTGATATAGTTAGTTATTGCTTACTTATTACATAAAACCGTTTGCATGCAAGTGACTTAATTGTTGAATATGTAGGATCAATTTTTGCTGGAACTTAAGCCAGTATATTTGATTTTCTGAATATGGAATGTTCTTTCAAAATATACGTTCAATAGAAAATTTGGTTATGTTAATCTTATCCCTTCAGAATGGATATAAACACATCTGGAAGTTTTCTTAATCTTTCCAAAATCCTTTCGCACAGAGCAAGGGAGGAGGAAGCAATTTCGAATAATAGCAGTAAATATTTATGTAGTAAGAATCGAATGTAGCCATACATTTCTTACATCAGTTTCTTTGTCGAATCCAATCTCTTTTAAAGAAAACCGGGGCTACTTTTATAATTTTCAAAATAATGCAATACTGAGTATATGATGAATATTGCTTAGCCTGCAACATTTTTATAGGTTAATTTAGAATCAAAATGTTCAACCAAATGTCAGATTGTTCCAATAATTCTGAATGCCTATGTTCGTTTAGTATCAGGCTGCAGCAAAAGTCCTATTATATTGTGTTTTTTATTAATTTGCAAGGGAATTAAAGGAGCTGTTAACGAAAAATACACAAATCCTTTATTCTGATTGAAATAAAATACTTCTCTCTAGAAAAAGAATGTATCATTTGAATAAAAATAATTGCTCAGTATTTTAAATCAGTTTTCTCTTTTGTTCAAATTTTGCATTAAGTATAACTTACTTAAAGGCTAAATCTCTTTTGGGTAAGTCTGGTGTTTCTGTTACACGGAAGCATTAAAACAAAGTTTTAAAAAAGGAAACATGTCCACATTTAAGTTTTCAAATTTTGTTATTTTCAACCCTATTAAATCAGCTTTTTTATTTATTTATTTTGAAAATTGAATTTGGAATAGAACAGTAAAATATTTTTACACAAAATCTATTTACGCTAAAACAAACAAATGAAAAAATGAGAGACATTCAACACATTACTAAAAAAATGCATAAAATTATCTTTCTTTTTTTCACATATATAGTAAACAAATCAAAACAGTAGTAGCTTCAAAAATTCATTCCAAAGTTCCTTACAAGATTAAATTATTGATGATTTTTTATCAACATTAACTAGTTATCTTCTCTATCTGTTAGCAACGGATGAAATGTAAAGATGAACTAATTAAATTATATTGAATAAAAATAGAGCTGCCTAGAACTAGATTTTCTATAATAATATATATATGAACTTTTATTAAAATTGTCCTAATTAGTCCTGCATTTTTGATAGCAGTAAAAATTTGCAATCCCTTAATATTTCTTAGCATCAAACTACTACTATAATCATTTATTATTTTTACTATTAATTATAAATTTAATTTATGTCTAATAAAATTCAGTTTTATGTGAAATATTCAATCATATAATTCATTTTTCATGAAAGCGAATTGCTTATGATAAATTAAAAAATAATTATATCTGGAAGAAATTTGAAAAATACAGAGAACTAATTTAAAAGTGTAAAATTTTTTGTCAAAAATAAATGAAGTTTTAAAATTAAATAGCGATATTAGAAATTTAAAATATTATAATTTATTATAGTAATATTAGTAATTTTTCAATGAATTCTTCAACCTTTTAATACATTTCTTCAAAATGATAATGAATTCAGAAATTATATTATTAAGGAAAAAATATTGATTCCAATTGAATAATTTCAAACAATTTGATAATAATCTCCACATGTTAAACAACAATCAATAGAATTTCCCTTTAAAAGGTAAAATTGTTATCTAATTTAGGTTCTTATTAATGTGACCAAACCAGTATTTGGCTCAGATTCACTTAGATACAGACATAAATTCGAATTCATTAAAATAAACTGATTTAGTAAAATTTAACTGGCTTCAGAACCGGAGAACTTCAGGTTCAAGACCCAATCCCATCGAAGAACCGTGGTGCAAGCAAATCGTAGGGGCCAAATGTGATGAGGAAGTTTCAAGAGGGAGGTGTCAGCTTAGGTGCCGTCCTAATCATCTGAAAGAGGTACAAAAATTAGGAGTGCGTTACTTCAAAATATCCCTGGGGTTCTTTAAAATAGCACCTTAATATAACTAAACTATTTACAAATTAAATTTATTTTTACTTTTTATTACATATTGCTTCTTTCAATAGAAAAGAAAATCAATATTATGTTTCAAGGGCCAACACAGAAAACATTTCTGCATTTTCTTCCCCTAAACAAGTAGAAACTGGAGCAAATATGTTGTAATCAGATACTGGTATTAACAACTTTGTAAGTAATTATCATTTTAAAACTATTCCTGATTAAAATTTCTACTACTTAATCTGAGAAGCTAGCTGAAATAAATATCAAGAGAATAATTTACGCGTCATACCGTTGATAAGGGTATTAAATAAACCGGCACTACTGCATACTTCCTTTCTCTACCACTGCAATTACTTAGACTGCTTGGGTCTTCATTTGGTAGATGGTTTCTCTTCAACTGAAGTCGAGTGGGAGGGTGTCACTCTCTTTAGCCTAATGAAGCCACAACGCTGCCACCGGACAATTATAGGACCTGGAACTGGCCCAACCTTTCCCTAGAACAAGCAGTTGTCATTTAAGTATGATTTTCAATTTCTGACTCCGAAGGAGAAAGTTCTAAATAGTGTTTACTGTGCTGTTTGCAAAAGTTGACTGCATAGATTTCACTCAAAACACACTCAAATGAAATGGATTGACCATATATTATCAATTAACAGCCAATTTACGGAAATGGTGGTCTCTATGCACTAGTTATGATCAGATTTAAATTGCCTGAAGGTTCAGAGGGGAACAATAGATCAGTTACAATATAATATTGCTATGCTCTGTTGATTGAAATTGATTTTATCTGATTTGAATTCAATTAAAAATTGGTTAAAGACATTTGGAACAGAGCACTAGATGTAGAGTTTATTTTAATCACTGTACTGTTTGTATGTTTTGCTTTAAAATTCACATTATTATTATTATTATTTGGACATAACAAAATTTTGAAGTATCTGTTTACTGCCCAGGATCCCTGGAATTAAATTTTAATTAAACTTATGGAGTTCAGAAAAAAATATGTTATAGAAATTGTGTTAATTTAAAATTCTGTGTTTTTTCAACACACTAATGAAAAACCAATGAGGCTATTCCCTGAAATTAGTTTTCACGGAAATCAGTAAACACATCAGGTATTGATGGTGAAATTTATAACCAGAGAAGGACTAAACTAAGGATTTTATATCAATTTTTTTCATTTACACTCTGTTAGTGTTAGATAAGTATAACGTCATTTAAAACTTTTCATTATTTTTTCTTGAATTTAAAACTACTGACTTCTAATTTTATTAAAATTATTACTCAGAAACTTACTGTATATTTAAAATAACCTTTTTATACGAATATATATGAATTATTTTAAAGCTAAAGTACAATGTCAATACAGCGTTGAAATTAAAGAATTTCTTCTCTAAGTGATTATATTTTGTGTTTCTTTCATCAGAGAGTATTTAGTGAAATAAAATTTGTTTCGACTTGTATTGAAATTGAAGACACATAGGGTGCAGGCGATTGTAGGTAATTTTCTCAAAGTCGCGGTCTTTTATATAAAGCAAAAATTGTGAAAATTAATGAAGTGGGGGGCGCCGGGGAACTTTTTCAAGATTTTCTCATTTACAGAGTGTGTAGTAAAATTTCCTCATTTACAGAGGTTACGAAATTTCTTTCAAAATTTGCAGAATCTTATTGTCAATTATAGTTAATATATTTAAAGGGCATTTTAATATAAACGGAAAATTAGTTAAGTTGCAGTAGTAGAGGCCTTGCAGTTGGGGAGACATGTTTTCTCACCAGTTGTGGCTGATTTAAAAATTATTTCAAAATTATTGTCAATAACAAATGGCAATTATAGTTCATCAATGGACTTAAAATACTTGGCTAAACGGCAAATCCATTGACCAGTCAAAACTACTGTACCTCTTACTTCTATAACTTATACTTCTAATAATACGAATACTTCCATAATCCATATCTTCGTGCAATGGAAAGAGCTTATACATTCGGTTTTTCTAGATGCACAAATTAATTAACCAGTTAATGAACTAGCATTTAGAACATCTCATCATAAAATAAACCATCAAAAATATTTAGTAATACTCAGAAGAAAATTTAGAATTATAAGTTTTATAAAATAACTATGAGATTTATAAAAATCGTTCATGTAATGTTAAATTAATGATATGAAACTTTTCCCAGTTTCTCAAACGTTTCAAATTAATTAAAAGAATATATACTTGCCATTTAACTCTTTCTAGGGCCATGGGAAATGTTTCCCTCCAAAAACATCAATCCTTGTAGGAAGTTATGAAGATTGGGATAAGTTAGACAATTTTTTCCAGAGTAAATAAGCAGATGCTTCATTTTCTAATCTTACTCAAAGTTTTGTATCTTAATTTGTCCCTAAATTATCAGATAATCAAGTTAATTAATTAACCAAATTAAATTTATCTAATAAATTAAATGAATCACTTTCGTTTAGCAATTTTCAATCCTAAAAATATCTTAACATACCCTAACTAAAAAAACTGGTCTTTTAAAAGGTTAAATGAATAAAATAAATTTCCATAAGCAAAAATAAATTATATAATTTTACAGATTTTTACTCACGAATTTGTGAAAAAAGTTAATGGTAATAGAACAAAATTTTTATATAACAGTGAAGCTGAAAACCATTGAAATTCAAGAATTGTTTGGAAAACTACCACAGTGTTTGAACCATTTAAAAAAATGTCAAATCTTAACCTTCGAATGGTATAGCCTTGCATATGATTAATAGTTGACTAATTATAAGGAATTTTTAACTGTTTCTCACATTCTACTGAGCATGATATATGTATTTTATCCGCCATTATAAAATCAAAGCTGAATAATTTCTTGGTCAGATAATTTTAATATAATTTTTTTTTATTATCAAAAAATTGAAACATTTTATCAGTTAACATAGAATATGTAGAAGATGTAGTATTTCTTAGTAGTATTAAACATAAATATAATTCAGTAATATAGGTAGAATGGATTATGAATGAATTTTCTGATTAAAAGAAAAAAGAAAGAATATGTATATATTAAAGTCTTGCTTATTTAACAAATTATTTACATCTTGCTATTTTTTTTCTTTCTAAAATTTTAATTATAAAAGTATCGTTATGCAAATCATTCATATTCATGAAATATGAATTATAAAACTTAAACATCTGTCCCACAATCGAAATGATTTAGAATACGAGTTACATAAGGATTTCAAATAACAAAACGAATACTGTCTTATATATAAATGAAAATCGAATAATAACATAAGTAATCGAGTAATAAAATAATTACAAATATATAACTTTCACACTAAAAAATAAATTTCTTAAGTTATTAAAATGAGAGATTATTTTGACTTATTTAAGATTTTCTTTTGTTGTTGCTTCTTTCTCAAAATATATGGATTAAGATAGTGAAACTCAAAGAAACAATAATTGAATATAAATTTGATCGTGGTCAAACAAGTACCAAAAATATCCAATAAAATCACCATATTGTTTCTCTTTCTACAATGCAAGCTAGGGATTTGAAATTTGCCAAATTTGTAAATACCTTCATTTTAAAATTTTACTAATCAATATCATGGTAATTTTTTTCTCTTGTAAAACGAATGTTGATTTTTTTTTTAGTTTAAAATACATTCACTGCTCCGTAATCTTTTGGCGTAATCCCTCAGCCATCTATTGTTGCCCCATTTTCCTTTTTTGTTACTAAATAAATTTCTCTTTCTTCATTCATATTAAACTGATTATGTGTAAATAGTAATTTATTATACGAATATCACTCCCATTCAAATTATAAAATAAGTCTCGTTTCCTATCCCATAACAGTAACTAAAATTAAATGAAAACTTGTAATATAAAAACGAAGTTTATTTTTACTTAGGTCAACAAAGAAAATTTTTATTTTAGTTACTTTTTTATTAAATAGTAACAATTGATCTGAATATGTAAATGCATATGGCAGAATCACAATATTAAGTGACAAAATAGAAAACGAATTTCCTTGCAATTTTACATTTTTCTTTCTTTATATGGTGTTGGACTATTATTTTTTTGTTATTATTTATTCGCTTTCTTTTCTTTTTTACGTTTCTAATTTAAGAAGCTGATGGTGATCTATAGTTTCTCATCGCAAGAATTAAACTCGCATTTTCCACCCTCACTTGAAAAATACTGAAATCCTTTCATTTTACCGATTGATTTACTGCTTGTTGATTTCAATTTTCATTACAAGCTGCTGAAACTCAATTTAATATATTGAAAACTAAATAAATTTAATTAATGAGTTAGTATTTTTATAAAGGCTGTATTAGCATCAAGTGTCATCTACAACAAGTTTTACAAAATTTATTTGATTTGAGTGGATGAATAAAACGCCTTTTATTAACGATTAAAAATTTGACCAAGATAAATAAATAACTAAATATTGGGACAGTGTGAACTAAAAGTATTAACTAAAAAATAAAACATTTATAGCCTTATCACAAAATTAAGAGTTAAAAAACGATTATTCATTCCTAGCAATCTCTGTTCCAATCTTGCTAACTGCATGTATTATTATCATTATTTCTATTTTTTGCTGCCTGAATTGGATTTAAATGAAAAATTTCAACATTGCGGAGTTAATATGCCTTTTCCCTGGATGTTTTCTTTACCGTCGTGACTCTATAAATATTGTCTTCTGTCTGTACACGCAAACTAATAGTAGCATGATCATTTTCTATTTTTTGTTTAAATTGTGTTACCTTTATGCTGCAAACATGTTGTCTTTATAGTGATTGAATATCGTAAGTTAAAATATTTCAAAAAGTAAAACATTTTAAAATCCTTTAGTTTGATTTGTTACTGGTGGCTACGATTTCGAAAAGACAAAAATCGAAACGATATTTTAATGAACTCCACATCTACGTTACTTGATCAAAAATCATCAAATATCTTTTAATGTTTAAAAACGGATAGCTTCAATCTGAGTGAAAATGAGTTTAATTTACAGGAGCAATGTTATTACAAAGAATTCTAATTTAAATTATTTGTACAATCCTACTCCAAATAAGAATAAAATAAAGAACGTCCATATAAACCGCAATGTTCAACAACAACAAATAATAATAAAAGTACTAATTATAAGGATCCATTTTTCTTAGGATTTTAATCAAATTTATATACATTCATTTGAAAGTGTCTATACATTTCTCTGTATTTATATTGTTTTTCTCGATTCAACTTGATTCATTTTATGCAACTGTATTTTCTGAAAGACCAAAATCCGAAGGATACTTTTTGGAACATCAAATCTATGTTATGTTAAAACCATCAGAAAATTTTCAATCTACTTAAAAATGGATAGATCGCTTAAATCTTTGTAAAAATGTTCCTAGAACACAGGGGAAATGTTATTACATAAATTCTTAACTGCATGACTGATACAATTCTATGTTTAATAAAAATGAAATAAAAGCATCAATGCTCTTATCATCAGCGACGACTCAATGCAAACATCCTTTATCTATCGATCCCCACAAACTTTTTTGTTGCCATTGTTTACCAGAGAACAACAAAAGACAAATTGTTGTCCCACCATCTGTTTAGCCGTTCAACATTTCACTTTTATGCAGTGCCCAGTGACGGAGGCTCTCCGGATTAATCACTTCAGACTCCATCAGTGCCACAGAAGCACGCTGGCCGAATGACTTTTAGTGAACAGATGAATTTATTTAAGAGTCTGTGATTATAAATCTCGTCACAATGTTAAAAGATATCAAGCAACGGAGAGAGACTCTGTCACTCATTAGATAGATGCAATTGAATCACTCTCATTTGCAGATTTTTTTTTTGATTGTTTTCTCAGTTTCCCTTCTGATACATTTAATAAATCCCATAAATTAAGATTCTTTCTTTTAATTCCGTTAACAAAGAAAATCTTTGAATTCTTCCTTAAGTATGTTTACCGTTCTTAACTGACATACTAGTATTATTATTATCTGGGTAATTCATGTTGTTAATTAAATGTTTATTAAAATGATAAACATCTAATTAACTCTTATTGAACAGATGAAGTTACTTAAGAGCCTGTGATTATAAATCTTCCTTCAATTCGAAAGCAGAACATTGCAGAATTTCATCTAGTATTTTTTAAGTTGTTTTGAAATTTCAGACATAACAATTTTAAACATAAAAGAAAATGCCTTTTTAATTCTCTATTATTTTAATTTTTCAGACTAAAATAAAAGTTTGAATAACAACTATGAAAATAACCGCCCTCTCTTTCAAAGCAAATGAAGCTCAGCTTCCCCTAATTATCAGTGATGGCTGCATGGATATTTCTTCTTCATATACGATAGCAGGCTCCATACACATAATATGACTTATTAGGATGAAGGAATAAAGGTATTAACTGGGAGCTTGGAGTACTTATCCCCAGATTAATCTTCCATAAATTATTCAATGTGTGGCAATATAGCAGAAGAATATACTAAGATTACAATTGCAGAGTCTGTCAAAAAAGTTCCGGGCATTGTTACAGCTGTGATTTTAAAATAGTAATACCATACAGTTTGGAAAAATGCCACCTCAGAAAATTCATATTCTGATTCAGGTCATATTCAAATTAATTTTTATCTACAAAACAAATCTTTCAATTGCAGCCCCTCTTTTATTCAATTCTCCACAATGGCAAATCCTCATATGTAAAATTTTTGACAATCTATTCAAAATAATGATAAAAAAGATTTTCAATAACAAATAAATCACTAATTGTTATTGTTCAAACTTATAAATTGGCCCCTATTTAAATAATTTTCTTCATTCCAATTTTCATTTCAGTTATTAATACAGCAACTTTGGGCTTAAGAAGAGAAATGTTTTTTTTCATTCATAGCTTGATTAACAATAAAACAAGATTAAACTATAAACCCAAATTCATACTTTTACTTGAATATTTAAATGCAAATAAATAATTTGAAAAAATAAACAATTATGATGTATATTATTTAAAAGAATCAAAAACTTTTTATAAGATTAAACAATATTAAAACTAGCTCAATCGAAACGTGTCTTTAAAGCAACTGAATAATAAAAGTAAATTTATCTTTTTCTGAAACATTCCTTTAGAAATTTAAAATATTGAAATTTAAGCTTTTGATTTACATAGTCAAATTTTACCAAACAATGCTTTTTTTTAGATTTATTTTTCATATATATGTCTTTTAATTAGAAAAGCATTAATTAAATAATTATTGAAAAATTATTAAGAATTTGATTCGTTTTAAAAAGGGTATTATTTTACAGTTTAGTGGTGTTTAGTAGATACGCACTAGGAGTAGTTTTCATGTTTTACACAATAATGTTTATTTATTCCGATATTTCACAAATATATCTTCTCCAGTATCTTATTTTAAAAAGAATGTCATAATTTCTTAAACAATAACAAATAAATCACTAATTTTTATCCAACATAACACTGAAGGACTAGCTTTTTTCTGTCACATTTTAACAATTTCGTACTCATGTGAAGAACTTCTGTTACAAAAATGAAAATCTTGCCAAAAGAATGAAAATCCTGCTCCTCTAATAATTTTGTTTATTACCGAATATCTTTAAAATATTGGATGAAAAACAATAAAATTATTAGTGTTATTTAGTATTTTATTCCTTCGATTGACATCAAAACGTTTTATAAGTTTTTATTCAAAACGCTATAAAAAGTTTTATAATATTTGTAATTGATTAAAATACAAAACGTACTCAGATTTGTACTCAGTATTTAGATTAAATTTAGTTAAGAATTATTGTTAAAGATTCATTATATCTTGAAATATATTGCAAGAACGGGAATGTCATCTAATATTAAGAATTCTAATTTTCAGTTTCTTATAACTTATCAATTGCTCACTCAAAATTAAATATTATATTTATTTGAGCTATTTTACTCTTAAAAGTTCATACATGTATTAAAAATTGCTTATTCTGCTTCAGTGGTATAAATTTATCTAAATATATGGAAACCCCTTACAGGAGTAAATATTTAAAGTACTTAAAGAGAGCATTTTTTAATAGAGATAGGCATTTACAGCTTTTATTATGCTCTAATTACTTTTGAAATAAAGGGCAGTGCACAGATGTTTTTTCACGAAAACATCCGAGTACCCCTCAGATAAACAAATCAGGAAATTCGATTGTCTGAAACTCTATACCGTCCTGTACATTAACTTTGCACTCTGTTATTTATTTATAACCAAATGTCACTTATAAGTGAGTGCAAGGCCTTTAAAATGCTGAAGAAATCAAATAGTATTATCTCAATTTAATGTGTTCAAAAAATTTCAATAAGAACGGAGCCTTTGAAAGTATTCATTCATTCTATTGCTGTTACATACATCTGTCTCAGATGAAAAACATCACTAATTTATTTTTTCTGGAATACAAACTTTCAAGGGAGTACTAACACGCCGTTTAATTTAATTTTATGGATACTGCTATTCCTTGGATCTCTGACTTTTTTGGATCTAACATGTCAACTTCAGGAAAAGAGTTTAAATTGACAGAAACTTACGTCTCATTCGAGAAGATACTAAATATCAATTAACCTTTACAATCGAAATTTGACTCCTAGATATCAACGCTAAGGATAATTATTGTCACCATTATGTCTCATAACCTTTAAATACTAGTATAGACAGAGAAATGTTGTCATTTTTCATAATAATTTTAAGTAAACATGAGAATATCTTATTTCGATGCAATATTGCATAGAAATAACATTAGAATCAAATAACTTAAAGTACTATATTACAGAGATTTTTCAGTTTTTCAGTATAAATCAAAATTAATCTGATTAATTAAAAAGGATAAGGTTTCATTTTTATAAGCCATAAATGCCTAATGTTGCATGCGATTTGTATTATTAAATATATTCATAAAGCAAAAATACAAGCAAGCAGACCTAAAAATTCAATACTATGAACACATATATTAATTTTATCTCCAGCTAAACTGTTATGAAAAAAAGCCAAAATCGTAAAAGCAAATGGTAATAAGAAAGCTTGTTTAGAATTTATAAGAATTCGTAAGAAAATTGTAGACCAAACTCTGACCTTCTGAGAATATCTATTGATCATTTGACCTTCGAATCTACTCCTTTGCTTTACCATCGATCACAAAATGATTGTTGATCAATAGTGGAATCCCAGAGACAAGCAAATAACGATTTGTACCTCTGGGACGATATCATTATCGTTCTCGTTTGAAAAGCAGCATATTTCTTAATAATACAACCAGGACGCCAAAGTCTGTTTTGTAAGTGTATTCCCTGCAAGGGTTATAGTGCAAATCAGATTATTAATGTGACCAGCATATCAAAACTTTCCCTATTAACATATTTCTGGGCAAATGGCAAGATTTAGTGTGCTCAAGTTATAAGGTTAAGTTAAGTTACCCATATTTTCAGGTAAACATAGAATACAAACTTCATGATGAAATTGTTTCATGATATTCTTAGCCAGTATACAGTTTATTTGCCTTTCCTGACATATTCTTACACAGCCTGCGACAAAGTGTAATTATTTTATTTACTAGCTACTTATCCCCTGCATTTCCTGGATAAATAATTTCTAATCAATTGCTACACTAAAGTTTCCGGATATGCAAAATTTCCAATCTTAATATGTAGCGTACTCTTGTAAATATTTGTTGATTCCTCTCGGGAACCTGCAGGAGAAAATTAGCCTGGAGAAAAAAAAATATTTGCAGCAATTTAAGAAATTGTTTTTAAATACTATTAGGTCTTCTTCTGAAAGCAAAACGAAATGAAAAGTCTTGCAATTTGAATGTCTCGAATTTCTTACGAATTTTTTGTAAATTTTAAAGTAAAAAACTGTAACTGTGCTATCCTTTTACTTAACCTGTCAGGACTGTTGCATATAATTTGCTGAACATAAGATTTGTGATGAATATTTTTTTAAGTGAATACTAGAACTCAAAATTTCGATGGATTCACAGATAACTTTGATGATGTCATAGAAATGGTTAGAGAAGGAATGTCTGAATTCCATTTACTATGAAGTTAAAAAGGGGACATTGAATTTTTGGTCCTTAAATGCGAAGATTAAAAAGAAATTTTTACGTATTTAAAAAAAAGTTAAACTCAGAATTCAACATGGTTGAATATGTAACAATGAAATAAAACATATCATAACACCTAACATGTCATAATAACACTGTACTCATGTCTTGTGACAGTTTCTTATGACATAAAAAATTGTTCCTCGGGGCATTAAATAAAAATGTTAAAACATGTTTTTACTCTTACTTCCAATTTTTAAAAATGGTAATAATATAAAAGGGAGACATAAAATTCCATCGCTTTTATTTATATATATATTGTTAATGAATAAAAAAATAAGAAAATTATAAAAACATGAAGTATTTTTAATAAATAGTGTATGTAATGCAGCAAGCTTAATACGAATAAGTGCATAACAGCGTACCAATTACTAATAACTAAACAGTAACTAAATAATATTTAAGAGTATCTGCATTAGAAAAACCTATTGTATGGAAAAATTTCCAATTATAAATTGAAAATTATTAAAATATGAAACAAAATTAGATGAAACATTTAAACAAATAGCAGCAAATATAAAAAGACAATAATTAAAACGTAGGTTATAACAAGCATATTAAAAGTTTTGGTTTTATGCCACCTTCTTTAATATATTTTCGTCTATTAACTATTAAATTAAATTAAACTATTAAATGCCTCCATACAGAAATTATGTATATTATTTCTGTGCTTTCTTAAGGAATTTCAAAAATCATAGTAGCTGCAAAGAATCTTTCAATAAACTACTTACTACTCCTTTCTCAAGAGAAATAAAAGAAAAGTGGCTGAAAAATTTAGTTAAAATCCTCGAGATATTCTTTAAATTTAATGTATTGAATTCACAAGACTGCATATATTTCGATAATTAAAATCATAAATGGATATTTTGTCTTAATTATTATTCGATAAAAATATACTCAAAGCTTTTACTTAACAAATATATAAAAAAATAAAATATTACAATATTATATTTCACTTTTCAAACCTTTGCAAAAACAAATTTCAAATGGAGAGTTCATTTCAAACAGATTATTTGTAATGATTCCGTTGAAGAGTAAATAATTAAAACGGGTAACTTTTTTAAAAAAATTCCAAGTTAATTTGTAATTTAATAAACTGATATTTATCAAATTTATTTAAAAGTTGGTTTTGTTGAATGCTTTATTACATACTAATAATTAATTCTAAGATATTTGTTCAAAAACAGTTTTAATGCTATTTTTGTATTAAAAATTATTAATTTATGCATTAATTTATTAGAGTAAAGTAGTAAAAAGTGAAGAAATTTAGCTTATAATATCAAATTACAAAAACATTATCTAAAATTTGTAAGCACCATAAAATATTTATCAATTGTATTTACTGACACTGAGAATTTTTTATTTAAAATTCTATTTCTAATACTAAAAATACTTTTTATAAATGCAAATCCAAAAAAGAATGAATACGAAATGACTGAAAAAATTACTTGTTAATTAGGTTCTACATTTTTTAGTTTCTACAAAATTAGTTTCCTTTATATTCCTCTGATTGCCCGACGAGTTCATGCATTGCGTGTAGTACAAAAAAACAAATAATAATAATTATGTTTCGTCTAAAATGGTTTCATTAAATCAAATAAGGCTACATTTTAAAACTGATTTAAGCTTCGATTTTAACGAAATTCTCTTATCGCATTTCGAAAACTAGGTATAGTAATTAATTGTTTTTTATATTTTTTACAGTAAAACGTAGTGTCTGCGTTGAAATCTTGAACACTTGGCGGCAAATATTAGCTTTAAGATCAGGCAATGTTCTCGTACCAGCCAGATCTTTCAAATATCCCCAGAACCCAAAATCGAATGGATTAAGGTTTGGGGATTGGGCAGACCAAGTATTATTGAAATGGCGGCTTATTACTCTTTCTTTTGTAAAATCTGTTTGAAGAATATTTTTTATACAATTGTGCAGTGTGTAAAAAAGTATCAATTTCAGTGTGTAAAAAATATTCTAAAAACACATTTTACAGAAGAAAGAGAATTTATGCTGGGCTTTTAACCCTGCTCTATCCTAGATATTCCGTTCATTCTGTGAATGTAACGGAATATCTAGAGTAGAGCGGGGTTGCTTTGTAGCCCGAATTCGGCAGTTATGCGTATTCACTGAACAGTCTAAATGGAAATGAGCTTCATCGGACCACAATATGTTCCAAGGCCATTCCATTCAGAATCGACCTGAAACAGAGCAAGAAACTGCAGTGAGAATGTTAATCGTGCGACAAAATCTTGTGGATGCAGCTGAAGAAAAAGTGATATTTTGTAGGGATAATATCGTAGGATATTCCTGAGGATCCTATGCACAGTGGAACATGGCCTATCCAACTCTGTTGCGGTATGGCGAACACTACTGCTAGCCATGAAGTTGGATGTTTTGTCCTCTTCCACTTGAAGTGCAACCTCCTCAACGACTTCTGAAGGAACATATTTTCTTCCTCTCCCACGACGAACACACAAAGATCCTGTTCCTTCAAATTTCGTAATCACTTTCTTTGATCCTTCAGACGTCATGGACCTGTTCGAAGATCTTTCAATGTCCGAAAATTCCTTAAGGCTGCTGGTGCTGAATCGTAGTTTTGAATTTTAAAAAAGTTTAACTAATAAAGCACGAGATTGCAAACTTAAAGTCGTTTTGAGTCGCGAACACACTTGCATGAAGTTTTCAAAGAATGCATTCCCTTTTATACTGGCTAGCTGTTAAGTGACGATGCAACATTTGCATATGCCGTAGTTTTAAATTTTTGGTTATTTGGATGGTTGAATTAACGTCTCACTTCTGTTAATAACCTTTTCAAACTCCAGCAACAGGTACTAAGAGCGAAGAAAATGTTCTCTTTTTCTCGTTGACAGCCTTTGCTTTTTCTAAATTTCGGTTTCTTTTCAACTGCCCTTCCCTTGGTAACAATGAATGTGCAACATTTCTTTTGGTAGATGTCTGTATGCATGTGTATCATAGTCTGTATGACCTCCATTTCAAGAAAACAGCATTAATTAAGTGTAACAGTTTAAATTGGTGCTAAATTTAATTTTAATTTAACTAATTTTGATTTAACCACAATTTAAATTGGTGGTTTCTGTTTGGTAATAAATGTTTTAATCATTATGACAAAATCAGCACCTGATTATATGAAGATGATATTACCCACCTCACCCCTAGTCACACATTACGTGTTAAACTAGTGAAATTCACACAATCAAAAATATTTGAAATCTCGTAAATCTGCACAGTTTATAGGTAAAGAAGGTGAAACTGAAAAAAATAATAAATGAGTAATTTAAAATATGTATATCATGGCATTCGAAACAAAAAAGTAGATTCTATTATCTTTCAATGCCTAGATAAAAACTAAGAGCTATAATATGAATTCGATAAACACAGTGATATACGATGAACCATAAATAATGGCTACTGTTGTATTATCACAAAGTAATACGCTATTGCGCTACCAGCGCATCTATGAACTGTGCCTACTGATAATAGCTTTAAGAAACTCGAAAGACCTTTAAAAAAGTTAGCTGAAAATTTAAGAGAAAATAAGCAGGCGTTTATTTGCATCCATAACGTTTATTCTTCAGAACACACACTATAAACATTGCCCGCTCAAAAACAGAATAGGTTACAGTTAACAACAGTCATTATGTACAGTTAACAAAATAAATATCAAATAAAAGACAGGTAGACACGACAGCTACATTACTATCGCAAAATTCATTATTTAATAGAAAATTACTATTTTCCATGAAAAAGTATTATTACATCTTAAAGAGACATACTAATAATTAATTAGTACCTATAGTTTGTCTTAAAGCGATGAAAAAAAAATTTGAGTCAAAGCAAAGATTCTCGAAAGCTCTAAGAAAAAGCATCTCCTGACTATCCTTTATTGCTTCGTAAGGTGACAGTCCCCTCACAACAAAGCCTTAATCTGGGAACCTCCCTAAAGACCTCTGCAAGGGACAGGACTGAAAAGGTATCTTATTTGCTTGAAGAGGTAACCTCGGAATATCAAATGTTTGCCTCGCGCCGTTGCTGTACAGGGGATACTTTTTTGCACGGAAATTGTTTCGTGACATTTTTGCTCCAGAATTATAGAATCTTTTATGATGAATGGAACAGTCATTCAAAATTTTGATTCAGCCTCCTTTCATGAATGATGATTTATATTTCACTTGTGACTCCGTCTATTTTGATTTTCTTTTTTTGTTCGAACATATTTTATTTTATCTTCAAGAATTTTCTCTGAAACTTTTGAATCACAAAAAACATTTGAGTTTGTCTGTATATAAAAGAGCAGAATGTGTTTGAAGTTATAATTTTTCATGCTGCTCTCCAAAACTCTTTTATCTATTTCTTTCTCTTATGGAGCATTAAATATAGATATTTTTGTAAAATATAGACGGTATTTTTAGGAAATGTAGATAAATACAGTCAAATGATACATTGTTCTTTTTACATTTTCATGCACCAAGCAGAGAAAGATAAAGTGTGATAATCTCCCAAAAAATATGTTTATTTAGAATTTTGCGGAATCTCAACATTTCCTTCCCAGTTCTTATTGAAATAATGACATTTTGAAGTTTCGTTTTGCAATGTTTTATTAATGAGCACAAAAATTCAAAACGCAGTGTCCTGCCCTAGAGGTAGCGCGTCTTCCTCTTGATCCGGGCGTATCGTGTTCTAGTCGTGGTTCGGGAATGGTTTTTCTTTACCCTACGTTTTTTTTTTCTGTGTGAGGTGTGCAAAAGGCCCTGGGACAAGAAGGTGAATTTAGGGACAAAATCAAGGGTATTTTCATGTTATTTGCTATACTGATGGCAGTAAAATTGATGGCAAAGTTGGCTTCGCATTTGCTGTTTTCAGAAATGGTACTGAATCCGAGCACTTTCGATTTAGAATTCATGATGAATGCACATTTTTAAGCTGAATTTTTATGTTTTAACATAGTCATAAATGGATCACTGAACTAAATAATGTGAGATCAGATTATCTCATTTGTACCGATTCTCTTTCATCCTTGGATTTTCTGAAATGTATTTCTTCTTCGAGCAGCAAAATCGTCAAGATTCAAAAACAAATTCAAACTATCTCGATAATTTTTGCATTTGTTCGTGTCACATGGGCATTTACGGAAATGAGCACGCAAAGGCTGCCATTGAGCTCAGGATCGACTTTGCCTTTAACATTCATAAATCCTTTTACATGAAGAGCTTTACAGAATCCTATCACGAGAGAAAATATCGGGGCTAGTTTGATTTCACAGCAGGCAAATCAATAAATCATGCTCTTCGGAAATTTCTTGACGTCATCGAAGAGGCCAAGGAAAAAGAACATTATATTATAGTTATCTCACAAGACATCAAAGATGCTTTTGACAATTTAAAATAAAACACTATCAGAAAAGATTCAGTAAACTTTATACGAGAACTAATACTTCAGAAAAGTTAATAGATATCCTTTCCAACGCAAAGGGGCTATTCAAGCAAGTGACAGACCTGGGATATGGAACCCAATACAAAGCTGCCCCCAATGATCTTGTACATATCCTCTTTTTTAGAACATAGTTGCAGATGAAATTTTAAAAACAGATTAGCCAAGAGAAATTCATTCGCAGGCATATGCTGAGGGTTTCGCATTTGTCATCAGCGGGAGAACTCGGCAAGAACTAGAAAAGCACACAAACTTAGTAAAATTTTTAAATAGGGACAGATAAAAATTAACTCGAAATATCAATAGAAAAATCACAATATGTATTTATAGGAGAATTGTCCAGGGGACCAACTGTTCGCTAAAACAACCAGTCTCTTAAACAAACACCATCTCTCAAATATTTGGGAGTAGTATTAGATGAAAAGTAAAACTGGATTTCTCATATACAAGAAAAAGGTTCTAAGGCTATCAGCCAGTATCAACACCTTTGTCGCATAGCTGAACCTTATTTCAAGCAGTGACACAGAGGATGCTCCTGCATGGTGTAAATGCATGGTCACTCTCATCTTTTCCAAGATTGGAAAGAAAATTAGCACCTATTCAAAGGATCTTCCTCTTTAATATTACTGGATTATACCGTACAATTCCGACTGCAGCTTTGCAAGTCATTACCGGCATTATGCCACTTCACCTGATAGCTCAACAAGAAGTTATCTTCATCAATATCACATGCTTAAAGAAAGAAAGAAAATTGGAAGGTATAATATATTTTCCAAGAGAATTTGAAGAAAAAGTAAAAAAAAAAAATCACTATCCACCCTTCATTGTTAGAGATATAAAAAAAAAATTTCAACAACAGAGCCCTTTGAAGAGGATAACAGTCTAACATTCTACGCAGATGAGTCCAAACAGATCTGGGGACAGGTTGTTCATATTGCTCATTCGAAAATGGCATAAAGTACTTGAATGGATAGGAAAATTGGAGAAATTCCACCCAGTGTTTCAAGCAGAATTGCTTTGACTGTAGAGGGCTATAATTCGAGCTAGTGAATAAAAAACGAGAATGATAAAAATCTGGACAGACAATCTTTCAAGTATGCTAGCAGTCAAAGATCCCCGTTCTCCTCATCAACATGTCCATGGCATTCAGTAGCTTCTCCTCTAAAACCCAAATATCCTCTTAAGATGGATCAAAGCCCATGTTGGGTTATCGAGGCAGTGAAGCAGCTGATATTTTTTGCAAAAGTAGTCATTGTCTAAGGTGCTCCAATAGAAGCTCCGAAATCCTGGTGTCATCTTAAACAGCATCTACAGAAAATATTTATTAGAAAATGGAAAAGTATTTAGGTTAATGGAAATACGGGTTGTTCTGTTTATAAAGTCATCAAAACAGTAAAACTACAACCACTCTGCTGGACACGCGAAGAAATCCTGTTTGTTTCAAGACGTGGTCCATTCCAGTCTTTTCTTCACCTTTTCCATTTATCATAAGATGATTACTGCCCTTGTGGAGAAGACTGCAATCCCATTCACTTTGCGACATCTTGCCCTTTTACTCTTTTATGGCACCTCAGAAAACTCTCATCATCGCTAGAGAGTCTATGGTAAAAAAAAGAGTGATTAATAATCCATCTTCCAAAAGTAGAATCATAAACATGATTAGATTTCTAAATGATCAAGGAGAGCTGCTTCAATCAGATTAAATTTATTTTTTTCTTAGGACATCATTTAATACAACTCGCACTTCATTCATAATTTATTTTTCACCCTTCTCCCGCAAGTTAATATTTATAACCTTTTATTTTTTCATTCATACTATACATTACAATGCTCATTCATGGTAATGGCAACTTTAAAAGCTACCTGTATAAATTAAATTTATCTCCATCATCTACCTGTGATTGCAATATTGGTGGAGAGGAAAATGTTGTTCCTTCTATGTTCCAAGGGCCGCGGTGGCCCGGTGGTAAAGTGTCGGCTTCGGAACCGGAGGGTTTCAGGTTCGAGACTCGATTCCACCGAAGATCCGTCGTGTGAGGGGGTCTTTTGCACGTTAAATCTGTCAGGCCAAAGTCCTCCCGCTGGTGTGATGTGGTGTGGAGAGGGGGGTGCCACTTCAGTTGTCGTCCTCTCATCTGGCCGTGGTTCAAAATTACGAGGCCTGTCCCGAAATAGCCCTCGTGTTGCTTTAAACGGGACGTTAATATAACTGAACTGAACTGAACTGAACCTTCTATGTTCCAAGTTTGCCGGAGCCAGACACAACCTAAGACTGGCACATCAGGCTATTAATATTAATATAAATTCGTCTTCAGATTTTCATCAACTTGTTTCCACTAGAAGTGCTTTTGAAAATTTTTGTAAATTTATTATTGACACCTGTAATCCTTCATAACTGTTTCCTTTTTGATATGTGTTGAATACATACTTCTGTAAGACCCGCGTGATACTTTGTGGTGCACGGGGATTTTATAAAGGTTTCAATAAAAAAATATATAAGGGTAATAAACAGTAATTCGGAACTGTCAACTAACTAGAATCAGGGTAAAAATTCGATAACTGTTTTTAGGCCGGGCGTGATGGTAGATTTTTGGCCGTTTTTGGACGTAATCCATCTATATATCGAAGAAGATTAATAGCTGTCAATGCGTATATAAAGACATTGGTTCATCTCTGCTTTGATCTAAATAGATAATCTCTTGCACATTAAATATGTCAGGCCAAACGTCCTCCCATTGGTGTGGTGTGGTATGGAGAGGGGGGGCTGCCATTTCTAATGTCGTCCTCGTTATCTGACCATGGTTAAAAATTACGAGGTCAGTCCCAAAATAGCCCTTGTGTTGCTTTACAATGGGACATTAATATTACTAAACTAAATCTAAATAGATACAATTACGCATGGGATTTTTTTCACTCCGGAATTGCAAATATTTTTTCAAAAAAATTAGATAAATTCCTCGTAACTCTATCTGACAGTGCTTTATTCATGTGTGTATTCACGATAACTTAAGGAACAGGGAGGCAAACTTTTCATTGTAAGTGTATTATATTTACATTAAATTCTTAGTTGGGTGCCAAATTATGAATTGATTATGACCCATTTGGAGAAAATTCTGTTCCAAAATGCATGGCAGATTTTCTAAATAAAAGAGATTAACATAAAATGAGGATTACTGTGCGAAAACCAAGAAATTCATTGAGAAAACAATCTATTGGGTTGGGGTTTGTTTAGTTTAGTTTAGTTATATTAACGTCCCGTTTTAAAGCAACACGAGGGCTATTTCTATTGGGTAGGGGAATAAGTACGTAGCGTTTTGATCAAAGACCTTTATTTAAAGAAAATCATAAGTAATAACAATGAATTAATAGATTGTGTATTAGCTGTTGCTGTTTATGACCCCCAACCACCTCTTGACTAATTTGTCGATGCCACTCCTCCAAAAAGCGCCAGATAGGGTTTTTAAGATACTCTTTAATGTCGAAGGTAACACCCCTCATATGGTTTGACAGGGAGCTGAAAAAATGGTGCAAGGTTCGGAGAATAGGGTGGATTCTAAAGGATCTCCCATTCGAGCTATTGGAGTGTGGATATGATGACTTGTGTAACATGGGGCAGGGCGTTGTCGTGAAGGAGTATGGTTTGGCTTTGTCGATGGTGTCTTTTCAATCGCACAGCCTCTTTCACGCGGTGTAGTTGGGCTCCTTGGGACCGTGACATTCCTTTCGAGAATTTCCCCGTACACCATACCCTCCCAGTTCTACCAAACGCATAACATGGTCTTCTTTAGATGGAGGTCAACCATGACCATTTTCTTGCAGTAGACTTGGCTATGACACCTTCTGAGTATTCGTTACAAATATCCTGGGCTGCTTCAGCAACTTTTTAACATCGATGAAAAGCGAAGAAGAGCAGAAGTCGAAAATGTTGATTTTTACCGCCTTGATATTCCATTTCTCAGCCTAAAAAGTAATTAATAATTACTCAAAAAGACAATGAGCATAACATTGTAGAGCAGAAAGAGCTCTTTCGAATGAATACTATATACTTCGTTAAACAGCGAAAAAAATCGTTCAAAAACAAAGAAAATATAAAAACGCTACAAACTTATTCCCCAATAAAAAATTTATTTTTTTTCAAAATCTGCCCTTACATGATGAAAAATATTTAAAATGTGCAATGCTCTTTTCTAATAAAACTAGTAGCTTAAAACGTTGGAAAGAAAAACTGAGTTTTGCAATATATGTTCAATTTCTTCAGTATATATAAGAATTTTTAAGAAAGCCATTTTGATTTTAGACCTATTTCTGAAAAATTACTTTCAAAATTTTCTTTAAAAAATGTCATTCTTTCATATTCTAGCAATTTCTCCTTATTGTTATATTTATTTTATAAGTTAGAATTGCAGGAAAATCTATTTAAGTGTTCAAAATGATATCTCAAAAATTTGCTTACTTCTAAAAAAGGATTGAAAGAGGAAAAGTGTCTACTTGAAAATAAGGATGTTTAAATATTTTATTTCTAAAAGGTAATCAAAGATTCTTGAGGAAAAATAAAACAGTAATAAAATTTAATAGGCAATAGCAGTTTTAAAAAAACAAATGAAGATGAATTAAAAAAGAAATCATTTGAAATATATATATATTAACTATAAACTTCAATATAAAAATTAAAATAATCTATTATAAAATCCAAAAAGGAAAATACATTCTACATTATATATGATAACTAATGAAATTAGTGGTAGAGAAATAGCTGATAGCTTCCAGCTAAATCTAGTAAAATGAAAGCTAAAGCAATTGACTATACCAAAAACTGACTACACCAAAAGCTATCATACTCATCTTAACAAAACTTATACCAAAATAAAATGCATAGTTTTCTCTAAAGAATGAACTACAATCGTGTGGTACTCATTATAAATTAAAATTTTACAACCAATCGAAGATTTATCATGATATTTGAGTAAATTAATGACATTATTACTCTAATAATGTCCGCTGAATATATATTAAAATATATATATTCAGCGGATCTAAATTCTTTTAAAAGATTCCCCAGAAAATAGTACAAAGTCCGTCAAATTTTATGGTAATGGGATAATTGTATTTTGAGTTATTTTATTTGAAGTGAGTAAAAAATTAGTAAAAATCAGTTTCGAGAAAAATGCATTTAAAGTATATAGCAACTTGTTTTAATAATAAATTATGAGCGCACATAAATAAAATTCACCACATTTATATATTATGCCTACTTTCTCTTCTTTTGATAACTTTCCTTTTTCAATCATTTTAATTTTTTTCCGACAATTTTTGCATTTTTCAGGGAATGTAGTGGTTAGATTCGCTTTTTTTTTTTTTTGTCTTAGTCGAGTTTAATAAATGCTCTTAGCACGAGGATACACTCCAATAACCTTAAGGATATTCGGCAATCCTATAAAAACTTCTTTAAATTGCGTTACAGACATAAATACCTCTCATCTGAGAATCCAGAGCTCAATAAAGAATCTTAAGGTACAAACTTCCCCAAAACTAAATTAAAACTCTCATTGGCATTTTGTGTATTTCTGCGCAAAACATTTTCTGTATTTAAAACTAAATTTTTGTTTATACAAATTTTTAACATGTTTTTGACTCTTTAAATAAATATTCCTTGTTATTTTAACGTTCACTTCCGATTTGCTGATTATTACGAAAATATTAAAATCTTGACTTCTAATTAACATAAGAGACAAAAGTAAACTTGTTTTGGATAGCTCAAAAACTTGTCTAACTAATAAAAAATATTGAAAAAATTTAATTTTTGCGAAAATCGATTTTTTAAGGTGTTTGGATTAAAAATGTATAATTGGAATTATATTTTACTGCTAAGTATCAGCTTGAATTTACATTACATCTACTTACTGTCAGCAATTCATCTGAATTTTCATAGAGAAGGTTATTCAAAAAATTTTCAAACCTAGAAACAGATACAAAAAATTTTCGAATATGCTAATGTCTATACAAAGTCTACAGTCTAAAAGAGAAGCCAACACACAATTTTGATGCAATCAACAATGCTCTATTTTTTTGCTTAGGAAAATCACATTGGCCAAAAATTGTTTGTTCTTATGGACTCGAAAGATTTCTTCCTGTTATTCTAAAATCGAATTACAGGCATTTTTTAAAAGATTATATATTTTTGGAAGAACTTCACTCAAACGGAGCTATTGTTTCACTAACAACGTTATAAAGAATGCCATAAAAGTACTTTAATGCCACATTTGCCTATGCTTCTTCAGGTGCGAAATATTGATTATCGATTTTAAAGGCAGAAAAGAAAAAGATCACCTAATGCTTTTTTGCTTCGATGTTGTATAACATGAGACATTTCTGCAGAAAATAAGGCTGGTGTATGCTAATGGAGTAGCGACAAAAGCATGCCATTAGGAGCACCAAATAACCAAAGTAGAAACATTGTGAAATTATTATTTATTGATTTTTTTTCCAGAACGAGAAAAGTAAATTTAATGCAGGTATTAATAGAATTGGACATAGAATGCGCCCAGTTGGATGCTTGCGATTTTCTTTTTTAAGGTTACAAATTTAAATATTGTCAAAACAAATTCTGCATAAAAAGTAATTTATCGAAATTTTCTATTGTAAAATCGTTGTTGTTTTGCAGTATTACAAGATAAGCAAATATTTTGCCTTTAAAGGAATAAAAAGGGAAACAGGATCTGTATTTAGAATTGTATTTTACAAGTTTCAAAATATGTTATTTTATAAATAAGAATTTCGCTTCGTACCATGTATTTGTCAAAACAAGATTTCAATATCATCAGATTGATTAATTTCAATGAATGTATTCATTAAAATTGTTATATTTCTATAAAATGTATATTTCTTTTAGCAAGGAAAAAATATTCGATGTTCAAAAGTTTTAATGGTAATTTCCATTTTCTAATCGATATGATAACAAGATATAAAAAATTTCATAGTAATATAAGCATAAAATTTTACTGATACAAATTTAAAAATGTGCTAAAAGAGATTTATTGAGGCAAAATTAAATTTCTAAAACTTTGACATGTTATTGAATATTTTTGGAGTTGAAGGAAATAAAAAATATGATGTTGATGAAATAATAAAATTCAGTTGAATATAAATTGCTAAATCTAATGTATCAATGTACAAAAATAAGATAAAATAAGTTTACCTACTGACAATATTTTTTATCTGGATTTATAAGTTGAATTTCACCATCATATTCAAACAGATTTTCAAAGTACTTTACAAAATTATATAGCTAGAAAAAAATACCAAGATTTGTTTCGTAGAGCGTAAGATTACATTTTTACAAATGGCTATCGTATTAAATTACTCTATGTATATAACTATGTATATAAAATTATGCCATTTAAAGTTAAAGAAATATATGATCAACTGAGTATCGATTCTGTATACTTGAGGTATTTCTAATAAGTACTGAGAAAATGAGTTATAAGGCAACCGAAACCCTTATATACTGTGATGTAACAAAAACAAATATTTATAAACAGAATTCAGGTAAAAAAATTGTTCAACATACAGATAAAAATATACAAAAATATGTACAACAGATAAAAATTTGTACAACATACAGCAATTACAAAATGTGCAAAAATATTTTTAATGTGTTTGTATAGGGAAACTATCGCACAAAAACTAAACTACGGTAAGTAGGCAGAATAAAAGCACTTTTTAATTCTTCAGGTTTGGTATCAAAATCATAGTGTTTTGATATTTAGCAGTCGACAAGAAACACATTTTAGAGATATTTATAGAAATTTGTCCAAAACCATATGGATTTGAGATGAGATGCATTCTCACTACGCAAGTACATTTAATAAATAAAAAGTTTCTGCGAAGATGAAGGGATTTTCTTTACCCTACGTCCATTCCAAGGGTACTCTAATCACAGTTGCTTAAAGTGAGATATATAATCTTCTCAGAAGTCACATTAGGTAAATCAGAAATGAAATGTCTCTAGAGTGTGAATTATAAGGTAGAAAATATTACCACATTGAAACAAAACATTTCCGAGTCTGCATAGCCTAATGGTTATGACGCTGGGCTCCTAGTCAGGAGATCATGGGGTTAAATCCCAGTAGACTTAAAGTTTGTTTAAGTATTTTTCCTTTATTTTGTGTTCCAGAAGATTCTGGAATCTTTCTTTAATTTACCAGATAAGTGCTCTGGACTTTTCTTACTGTCTCCAGAAAGATATGCTGGAACTTTCCCTACTTGTATAAAAGCTGAAGATTTGTCAGTCACAGTGTTCTTAGTTCAGAACGAGTTAATAAATTGATTGAACTCTACTTCCTGTGTCTTCTTGAGTTCTATCTACGTGACAATATCTTAGAATGCAGGTCAAAAAATTAGAGTGTAACTAAAATTAAATAGTCCGAAAAGAAATGGATAGCCTCTCAAACCTGATAAATTATCAGAAGACAATCTTTTAGGAATTCATTTTGATATTGCAGAAAATGGTAAAAGAAGCTTTCAACTAAGTTCAGTTAAAAATGTTTTCATTATTAAAAATTAATTATTTACTGTATTATTTTCAGATATTTTTGCAATGATATGTAGAGCATGTGTAAACTGAAAAGGATAATTTCTAGAAAGCAAATATTTCCAACAGAAAAGTATTTTTTAAGAAATAAATAAATACTTGATTTTTTTATGAAATAATAAAGAATAAAGTTATAAAAGAAGACTATTATCACTCTTGAATTTATCAGAACTAGTCTATTTCGGTTGATGGTAAAACTTTGGTAAATTTTCTCTCCAAACCTTGTTAAATTAAATTGGTATTTATTTTCTTTCATTTTATTCTTCCTGAAAAGTAGCAGTGAAACATTATGATTCTTCATGCTCATGTCTATTAGAATAATCATTGAATAAATAACATAATTATATCTCCATCAATAATATTTTTAATGTCTGTTTGTGTTATAAAAAACAGCTGAAAATGTTTGTGATATCATGGTGAAAAATTAGAAGAAGAAAAGTTATTTTTAAATAACCATGCTTGTAATAAAAATTAGGAAGAAATGTTGCCTGACAAATATTCAGCATTCAAAATAAATCAATTTAAAATCTGAAAGATAAAGAGCAAGAGGAATAAAGTGCTGAAAAGCATAGACTTATGTTAATTCAAATGTTATTTCTTCACTCAACACATCGACGGACCATATTAATATTCCTCATAACACATTCATTGGATTAAGGATCTCTAAAATAATACTCCTCAAATAAAATCACACCAATTTAAAAAACAACCATCTTTATTAAAACACAATTATAAATTGATAGAACAGCACAGCAATATAAATATATACAGTTCACGTCACGTGATTGCATTGAGTCAAGCGATTGAGCGAGATGGAGAAATGCGCATGAACATTCTCCCCCCGTTGACATGTTTCAAACATTCAACCAAATACATAATATTACAAATAAAATTTCTAAGAAATTAATAAAATTACTTGAACAGCAATCCACACCTTTCTCTAATGTTTTTACATAAGTCATTTCGGCATGGGCAATACGCATACCCTACTCACTGCCCTTTTAAACGTGCCAAATTGGGTCTTGACCTGAACCACTCGAATTTTTTTTATCTCCTCCACAATAGATTTCTTTAATTCTACCCAGAGCCCACTTATGAGTAGGCAAATTGTCTTCTACCAGCAACACGAGATCTCCTACCTGAACATTTTCTTTCTCGAATACCCATTTGTTTCTTTGCTGTAATTCGTTCAGGTAACTCCGGTGCCATTTTTTCCAAATTTGCTGAACTAATTTTGTAACTCGTTGCCATTTTTTTAGTTGATGTTCTTTAAAACCAGTTAAATCAGGTTCGATAATTGAATTCATCGGTCTATTGATCAGGAAATGAGCAGGTGTTAGAATTCCAAAATCATCTGCATCGGCTGATAATGGATAGAGTGGGCGCGAATTCAAAATTGACTCGATTTGGATTGTTAATGTTAGGAATTCCTCAAATGTTAAATTAGCTCCCCTCGAAACTCTAACAAAATGAAATTTGAACGATTTGACAGCAGCCTCCCAAAGCCCACCAAAATGAGGCGCTCTTGGAGGGTTGAATTTCCAATCTATTCCCTCTGCAGCCAAATAATTAGCCAAAATTTCATCGGGATTTTTCACCAACTCAAGAAACTTTTTAATTAGGTTATTGGCTCCTTTAAAATTTGTTGCATTGTCAGAGTATAATTTTGCGCATTTGCCTCTCCGGGAAATGAATCTTTTTAACGAAGCTATGAAACACTCAGATGTCAAGTCTGACAAAATCTCGAAATGCGTAGCCTTTGTTACGAAGCACACAAATACACATACAAACACCTTATGTAATGTACTTTTTCGTTGATGATTATATTTAATCATGAATGGACCACAAAGGTCTACACCAGTACAATTGAAAGGAAAATCAGCTAAAACTCGGTCCCTAGGTAAACTGCTCATTAGTTGACTAGACACAATGGGTTTTGATTTAAAACATGGGATACATTGGTGAATTATCTTACGACACATTGTACGACCACTTAGGGGCCAAAACTTTTCTCGAACAATACAAAGTAAATTTGAAGCCCCGACATGCAAGTGCTTCTTGTGATAATACTCTAAAATTATCATAGTAAGTTTATTACCTTTTGGCAAGATAGCTGGGTGTTTTGACACAAAACTTAAATTTGAATTTTCTAGTCGGCCTCCAACCCTCAAAATACCATCACCATCCAAAACCGGGTTGAGGCTTTTTAACTTACTGTTTCGAGAAACAAATCCTTTGAGTTGCAAGGTTTGAATATCGGCAGCAAACTCTTGATGCTGCAATGCTTTAATTAAGAAATTTTCAGCTTTTTTCAACTCACTGCTAGTAAGAGGACCTGTAGTACGCCCAAGTGGATTTCGAGCATTGTCACAAAACCTAAAAATGTAACTAAGAACACGTAAAATAGACATGTAATTATTACTAATCTGAATTAATTCATCAATTAAATGTCCTTCAATAATATTAAAAATTTTAAAGTTCTTAGAATTGTTCTGAATTTCAGCAATAAACTCTTCATCAGCTTCTGATGCAGGAACCGGTTGATTAGGATAGCTATTATCATCAAGAAATTCTGGTCCATTCCACCACAAGTCACACGTCATAAGTTTTTCTGGGTCTATTCCTCGTGATAAGATGTCAGCTGGATTTTGCTCCGAGGATACATGATGCCACTGGTTAATATTAGTCATTTCTTGAATCGTCGCTACTCTGCTTTGGACAAATTGTTTTAAATCTATTGGTTGCTTCTGCAGCCACGAAAGTACAATAGTCGAATCCGACCAATAGTAGACACTAGCTACTGTAGTCTTGATTGCCGTCAAAACTTTTTTCACAAGTCCCGACAACAAGACTGCAGCACTCAATTCTAATCTGGGAATCGTCAAGCTTTTAATCGGCGCTACTCTTGACTTACTGGCAACTAACTTAATCTCAGTATTGCCTTGCTCATCACTTGATTTGCAGTACACCACTGCTCCATAACAACGCTCTGACGCGTCTGCAAAGCCATGAAGCTCTACACTACTTGGCTGGTCAAGGAATACTCTTCTGTCAATCGAAATTTCATTTAAAGCTCTGAGAGCAATTAGAAACCGATGCCATTCTCGATATTCCGATTCAGGAAGAACATCACTCCAATCGATGTTCATGCGCCAAAGTTTTTGCATGATAATTTTGGCCTTAGCTATTATTGGACCCAGAAGGCCAAGCGGGTCAAATATTCTGGCAATTGTTGACAGTACCTCTCGCTTAGTATACGACTGTTTCGGTTGGACATCTACTCGGAAAGAAAAACAATCTTCGTGAGAGTTCCATCGAACTCCCAACGTTTTTGTTCCCTCCTCTTTATCAAATTTATAACCATCTTCTGACGGCCTAGACTTCTCAAAATTGGTGTGCCACTTGTGTAATTTCAGTCCCGCTGACTGCATAGCCCCAATAAGTTGGCATTGTAACTCCTGGGCACCCTCTAACGTTGAAGAGCCACTGACTATGTCATCCATGTATGTATCATGTAGTAGAATTCCAGACATCAAAGGAAATCTGGAACTCTCATCTATGGCCAATTGTTTAAGAGTTCTTATGGCAAGAAAGGGAGCACAAGACGTCCCATAGGTGATAGTCTTCAACTTATACGTGGAGGGCTCATCGTCAAAATTTGTCTTCCACAGAATTCTCAGAAGATCACATTGGTCTGATTCGATGAGTATCTGTCGATACATTTTCTCTATATCTGCGGTAAAGGCAAATTTGTGTCTCCGAAAACCAGTAATGATGGTGAATACGTCCTCAATAACTTCTCCTTTCATCAGAATGTCATTTAGGCTAATGCCGTTAGTTGTAGGAGACGATGCATTAAAAACAACACGAAGTTTAGTCGTCGGCTTCTCTGGACGAAAGATTCCATGGTGTGGTATATAATAAGAGGAAGATGGTTCAGTTGTCTCATTAACCTTCTCCATGTGACCCAACTCCTCATATTTTCTCATAAAATCTGAATATAACGACAAATACTCTGAATCCCTCGTCAGACGATTCCACAACGAGTTAAGTCTTTTTACCGCAATTTCCTTTGAATGTCCCAAGCAAGACGGGTCCTCCCTCAAAGGCATTGTAAGCACATATCGACCCTCCTCATTCCTTCTATGGGTTTTTACAAAATGCTCTTCGCACAACAAGGCCTCCTGACTCTTAGTGACCTCATTATCCACATTTTCAACTTCCCAGAATTTTCTCATAGTACGATTCAAGTCAACATCCAAAATCAACCCACAATGAACTTTGTTCTCCCTCACCTCATCTACACTACCACTGGAAACATAACCAAAAACTGTATTCTGAAACAGCAACGATGAATTCAGATCTCGAAATTGTCCAGGTCTCAACAATTCATAAAATACTTCAGCTCCTAAAAGTATGTCTATCTTTCCTGGGATATTAAAACTAGGATCCGCCAGTGAGGGAAATCTTAATACTTCCATATTTAAACCAATGACCTTGTTCGGGGTAACATCAGTAATTTTGTTTACTACTAACATCGACAATTCTCGCTCAAAGCTCCTATCCTTGTTTGTAACCGTAGTTTTTACACAATTATTAACCACCATAGTAGCGTCATTCACACATGAAACAATAGTATTTATTTTTTCCAACTTCAATTGCAGTCGTTCTGCGCAAGCTTTCGTACATAAACAAGACTGACTTCCTACATCCAATAAACATCGAACCTCCACAAACTCTGAATATTTATTTCTAACCAAGGCACGAACAGTACTAAGAAGGACATTCTTATTTTGGCTCTTTTGATAACTCGTAGCAACTATCTTTGATTGGGCATTATCCGCCGTTTCCCTTAACGTTTGGTTTGGCGCTACTTCCTCGTCATAAACTGGTTGACGAATAGAAATATTTTCAAACAGTGAATTATTAGTACTATTTTCCTCTCGCGGAAAATGAAGCATTCGATTATGAGATCTGCCACAAAAACAATTTCTATTAGAGCGACAATCGCGAATTTTATGTGGTAACAAACAACGAAAACACAAAGCATTCCGTTTCACTACATCAACTCTTTCCCTTGCAGAAAGTCTCTTAAATTGGGGGCAGTTATAAAGAGGATGATTAGCACTATTCTTACACATAACACACTTTGAATTTTTTACCTCTGACACAAACACTTTAGAAACGGATTTATCAGAACGCCAATTTAGAATTTGCGATTTATTTCCCAAAATTCTTTTTGTATCCTCTGCCACGATCTTATTATTTGTCTCGCTTTTACATTTACTTTTCGATGATAAGAAAATGTCACATTCTCGACCGAGTTCATGAGGTTTAAAATAATTTTCACCTTGTTTTACCGCAATATGAGTCATTAATTCTCGATCAAGAGTTTCAAAAATTCTATCAGAAACGATAAGCTCGCATAGAGATTGGAAATCCTTCACCTTACGCAACTGGCAATAGTAGTTAAAAGATGCACTTAATCTGGATGCAAATTGAACAAAACTCTCGGACGGGGATTTTTGAGCTTTTTTAAAGTTATTTAAACATTCCTGAGGGGTGGGTTCAAATTCCTTTAAAACTAAAGTTTTAATTTTATTATAATCATTTAAATCTTCCTGATTAATGTAAACCAGTAAATTACCGACTTTTTCACCCAAAATATTCAACAGAATTTCTGCTTTCGAATTTTCCGAAACATTTTTGTTTTGGAATGCTTTTTCCAAAGAACTGAAAAATAAATTAAAGGATTCCGATTTACATGGTACAGGGATAGTTAAAGTTTTAATACTTTTTATTAAGCTTTCTAATTCAACACCCGATGAATTCGAATCCATGATTTCAGTATTTTGTGTATTATTTAATGACTCGTTTTTAACCTTTGCTAACTCTATTTCTTTCTCTATTTGACTCAATTTTAACCGTTCTAGTTCTAGCTTTGCCTGAGTATCGGCTATCTTTGCTTGAGTATCTGCTCTTACTTGATCTACTAGACCCTGAACTACTTCAGTTTGTGTTTTAAACACTTCACTTTTCTCAATCATCTCTCTCAACTGAATTACTTTCGCATTATCAGGAACGGAAAGCCCTAACTCTTCAGCGATAATCCGCAACTCCTCTTTTTTTAACTTAGTACTCAACGGCATGGTTGATATAAGTGAAAATAACTTTTACATACAACCCCTCAAAAATTTTATCTCTTTTTTACTGCTAATTTGCAATCACAAGTAAACTGCCGAATCGAACTACAACACACACTATGAATTCCAAAAATGAAACCAAAACCTTGTCAGACACACCATTTCCAAACTTAGATAACACTTTTCACAACAAAATACACAGACGGGATTTACCAATTCTAATCCGATGCAAGAGTTCTAAAACCAAAAGAACAAGAAATAAACTTTATCGGCAATGCTACTTTCAAATATATTCCAAACTGCACACGTATTACACTGACAGAAATAACTAATCCTAAAGCAAAAGTAACTAAATTCTCATAGCAATATCAACACACTACAACTATTTCTTACACAATATAATATCAATACAAAATTTCAAATTCAATTTCACATAAACAACAAATAATCCGCAATTAAATCACAATAATTCTGAATATCTCACCCTAATCTCTTTATCCGAAATTGTATAACTCAATACTTCAACAAATATTTCCAAGAGATCACCTTATTAAATTCTATCGCATATCTTGATCCTTTTGATTCCAACGAAAGTCAAACTAGCCATTCAAAATTCAAAAGGTCGCACCTCTTTCTCCGGCTCGCATACGGACCAAAGTGTTAATTCAAATGTTATTTCTTCACTCAACACATCGACGGACCATATTAATATTCCTCATAACACATTCATTGGATTTAGGATCTCTAAAATAATACTCCTCAAATAAAATCACACCAATTTAAAAAACAACCATCTTTATTAAAACACAATTATAAATTGATAGAACAGCACAGAAATATAAATATATACAGTTCACGTCACGTGATTGCATTGAGTCACGCAATTGAGCGAGATGGAGAAATGCGCATGAACAACTTATTCAAATTTCTATTAGTATTATTAGTATTATTCAAAATTAATATTTTTTTTTCATTTTTTTCAAAGAGTGATACATAAAATGTATAAAACTAAAATGATTAGTAACCACTAGATTATAAAAACGTTAAATCATATTTTTCATTTTTAGTACTAATGTTTTATGCTTATTCGCCTCATTTCACTACTTAAATGAATTGTAATCGCAAATACAGATTACTATTACAATAAATACAGATAAAAAGCGTTTACAAGCAAAAGAAAACGAAATTCTCTTATAATACCTTTATCTTTTCAAATGACACAAAGTTTTAAGAGCTGAAAGCACTTTGTAACGTAACTTTGACTCAGACTGTTCCCATTTTGTTTTTCTTTTTAATGATGTTATCTATTTCCATTGTCAAAAGGATTTCGCTTATTGAAACCTCCATAAGATCAATAATGGTTCTTGAAAGTGAATGTAATAGTAGAATCGGTAATGATCTACAAGATCTTCATGTTGGATACTTTACACCAATGTTTGAAATTTCAGTTACGGGAGAAAAAAAAAGAATGTCCTAAAGGAGATATTGGAAGATGGAGGGAAAAAACAGATTTACCTTAGAGTAATCGATAAATCAATACTGTATTTTTTTCCCTTCATTTGTGTTTTAGGGAATAAAAATAAAAAGTTACGTACAAAAACTTTCTTTCTAGACGTTATCGTAAAAACATGAAAAATGGCACTACAATGATTTCCAAATGTGCCCCAATCCTAACAACATGTCCTCAAATGATGTATGGACCACCAGCTACATATTGTTTTGGTATTGTTGTTATGACTAATCATTAATTATAATATTGAAAATTTCGTGAGATTATTCGTGTTATTACCATATTATTTCAGCGAATTGCAGAAATTTAACACATTGAGATCTAGAGATAATTAAAAATCCATATTCTTTCTACTGTCATGCCTATATCTAGCATAAAAGCACAATTATTACGGAAGTGGGAATGAAAGCTCACAGTCTTTTGCTGATATCAAAAGTTCTGAATAACTTACTCAAAGCCTAAAAACAAGGCTATCAATTCAGGTGAGATTTTAGTTTAAAAATCTAAATTACTTACCTATAATGACAATTCTGGTGCATGTAGCTTCCTAAGCAATTTTGTTTCCAGGATAATTTTTAGTAAGAGCGTTTCAAAAATTTTCAATCTAATGATAATTTTTAAATTCAGTGATCTGCCCTTTAGTACTAGCAAGGACTCATATCAATTAAATATATACAGTAATAAACTTTCGAAAAAATATGTTGCCATGATACCTTAATGTTTTGGAAAATTTGAAGAATTGAATTTCGAAACATGCTTTTAGTATCAGTAAGTTTATCTTGCATCTATAATACAAAACATTTGTAAATAAAAATAAACAAATAATAATAAAAGTAACTACATTAAATTTTGTATGAATATAGTATAGCATCAATCAGTGATCAAAACTTGCAAATTTGGAGATTTATGAATTGTATTTCTTGTGCAGAAGTTTGAAAAGAGTCATGTTTTAATAACTCTCGGTTTGGGGATTTATGTATGAATTTTATAATTTAAACCTAAATATTCTATACTGAATGGAATACAGATTTTTTATCTCCGTCAATAATTGCTTAAATGCTTTTCATGAGAATAAGCAAAAAAAGAACAATATTAATTCAAGTAATTATTGAGAAGAAATTTTAAATATACATTACCATATTTATTAATATATATAAAAGTTACTATTGCATAAACATTTTCTGAAATAACATATATTAACGTGTTTTTAAAGTTACAGAAATCCTTCCTGATAAACCGTATTTTTACTTTTTAACACTTAGAAATAAGAGCTGAATATGCATACGATACATATTATGAAATATTATCAATATTTGAATTTAGTAAATGCACTATTCAAAATTTGAATGCTAATTTAATATAAATCCTTTGTCTAATATGTAAATTGTTTCTAAGATATTTATCCTATTCGTGATATTATCACAATTCTGCCTTGGCATTTATGAGCAATAGCGTAATTGTGCATTAGTAATTTGTAACCAAACAGCAAATCATTGTTATTATGTTAGCTCTATGTAATCATGCTCATACACTAGTTTCTTTTATTTATTTAAATAACTCACATGAAAATTGAGGGTAAATTAGATAATATATTATTAATTTTGGATCGCTAGAAATCAAGAAATAAAATATTACATCAAAGTTATATAAATAAGAGTTGTACACATATCCTCCAACTGTCGAAGCAAAATTTGAGTTTGAACCAAAAGTTTATTTATAAAGCGAGAAAATGTTTAATATAGATATTAATGGTACCAAAACTATTAATATTCTCTCACAGGGAATCAGACAAAATTTTCAAAAGGATTTGGAATATAGAATAATGGATATTATTGGATGAAATAAAAGTTCCAAAATCTAGACATCGAGAGAAAGTGGCCACGTTTAAATTTACCCTCTCTTAAAATCGTCTCCTTAATATCTTTATTTCTTACTATCGGAGGGGATGTAGCTCAGTGGTAGAAACTAAACTTCTTACTACCAACAAATAGAACTGCCTCTAGCTTTTCAAATGAAGTTATTTCTGATGTTCCAGAAGCAGAAATGCCATTACATTCTTTAAAGAGATATTATTGATCCAAAATTAATTGTTTGATACAAACCACAATTGAAACAATAGAAGAAGCAGAAATTTTTTTAAAAAACTTCCTGTTCTGTAACAAGTGAATTCAAGTGAACAAGTGAAGGATTTGATACAAGTAAATCACAAAGTATTCTTCGACTACTATTACATTGTACAAAACATTTTCATTTTTATTTCAGAGAATGTTTCAATATTATTGCTCTAGAAAGAGCAATTTTTTATTTTAATTTGTTAATTTGTAATTTATTATCATGCATGTTAGGGAATCTCAATATCAATTTGTTTCTTTAATTCAGTCTCACTTTCAATTTAATTTAAATTAATCTATAAATTATTCAACTAATAATTAAATTGTGAAAATATTCAATTAATATATCGTCATTAAGAACACAGGCCTGCATGGGTCATGTTTTTTAGCTTTTGATTATTGATTCTTATGTATTTTTTTCACGCTGAATATGAATATGACTTTAGTTTTTTCCCATCACGTCAGGATTTTTTGCAAAATGCAATTTTCGAAATTTGAAATATGTTACAAACATATTGACAGATTTAAAGCGATTTTTATTATAAAATATATTTAATTTAATTAAACTTATGGCTTATACTTTACAGTATTATAGCCAAACACATCAAGAGCCCGTTGGGGAGAGGGGAGGCAAAAATTTAATGAGAACTACCACAAAATTA